>VWZK01010323.1:275447-321222 GCA_013396935.1 Baryphthengus martii | reverse complement strand
GCATCGGGGGCATGCACCAGGCCCTGAAAGGTACGGGCGAGCGGCCGCCGCCAGCGTGTCGCTCAGTCCTTGCTGCCGCCGCGGCCCCGCCAAACGCCCCCCGTTCCCGCCCGCCTGCTCGCCCACCCCCGCCTCCGAGAGCGTCGCCTTCTCGATGGGACACCGACCCCTGAGGGGAGGCTGCGGAGGGCGCCATCTTGATGGGGCTGGCTAAGATGACCCCTCTCCTCCCGCAGCCCTTTCCCCAGTCCGGCCTGTCGCTTCCCCCGGCCGTCTTTCACTAGGAGATGTGGAGGGAAGCGGTGAGGCGGGGGCTGGCCTAGCCCCCTCATCCCGAGCCCTGGAGGCACAACCTCCTCCTCCACAGGGGCAGGAAGGAGACCTTATGGTGGTGGGGTTGGTGCTGTCTCACAGGCCTGCTGTCAGGGGCAGCATGGAGCGGGTTGTGAGGGGAATTGGTAACGGTTTTGGCTAGAGATGTATTTGCATTAGAGGCTGTAAACAGAGCGCTGCCCAAAAATGTTTGTGCCTGCTTGGTGGCACTAGGTACCCAGGAGCGCATTGGGATGGAAATTTGGGATCTATGCTCATTTGTAGGCCTAGGCAGCTGCTCCTGGGAAGGCTGTGATTCAGTGTTCGTTAATATGTACTCACTCTTTGACTGATGTGCCTCTGCTGCAACTGCGATCAGTGTCATGGAGACACACAGGATGGTAGTCGGATTAGCCGGGGTGTTCCATAGGCATGCACGTAGACTTGGTTTTCATGGTGTGTGTTTGGTGAATAGTTGATATGTGATGAAATGTGAGCCTGACCATGTGAGGTTGGCATAAAATTTTATAAATATGAGAACAGTATGGAATTTGAACTGGTCTGGAGAGTTCATGCCACACAATGTGCCCGGGTCAGTTTTTTATCTGGTACAAGTACCCCCTGGCTCAATTTACTAAATCATTAAAACATGGCCTGGACAACCTTCAGCAAGTCCTGTAGACTCCCTGGGATTCTCCAAATAAAAAACTGTGCCAGGGCCGTTGATTTCCTTTGTTAAAGTACCTTGGGCCTTGTTATTTCAAAGTCGAAGTTTCAACACAATGTATATAACTTACAAGACTCACCATCATCCTTTTAATCTTAACTATAATCCTTCAAATACTTCATAAGCATTAGCAGCCCTTCTGTTTCTTCACTGCACTCTGCAACAGAGAGCACTGTCATCAAAACATCAGGTGAAAACTCACCCTGTCTTGTTATTTTTCCAGGGAACTGCATATTATTAAAAGGTTATGCTTATAGACTAGAATCTATGTAGCATCATTTGTTTACTTAGAACATACTTACAATTGGCAGCATGACATTTTCTTCTATGGCCTAATTTTTGCTTGAATGTATATATATTTTACATATTTCTAATACCTGTTTCGCTATGTTATATATTTTTAGATATCTATGTTACTATTGTAAATAATCCTAACTATATGTTGTAAGGATGCATTTACCTTATTTCCAGGGTCATTCTTAGAATATTAAATGTAAATTATATCTTTGTATGGAACGGCAGTTTTTGGAGTTCTTGTGGAATGAAAAGGCGGTTATTATGAATTGTATATAGCTGTAATGGCAAAACTCTGCTTTTCTAGTAGTCTTGTTTCTGAAGTGATGGGAACTATCTTTGTGTTACAGGCAATTTCCATACTTCCATAGAATGTTAGCCTGCACCATGGTCTGTCTTTCAGTCAGCTATTTGTCATGTGTTGGGGGGTGTGTGTGTGTATGCAGCACATCTTTACTGAATGTTATCTAGCTGTATTCTTAACTTTCTTACAGGTGTCTTGTGGGTGTTCGGTAATAAAGTGTAACGCCAAATGTGATAACCTGTGGATGGCCACCTAAGAAAGCATTATTTACAACTCAGCACATACTTGCAAGGATGGGAATAACAATGCAGTCTTAGAAGATTATCAAAATTCTGTAAACTTGTATCCCCAAAATACACTGGCAGAGTAATGCCCCAGTGGGTAGTGACTGCGTACATTAGAGCTTGAGATCGTATGTCGCCTTTATGTATAGTGTTGTTTGGAGGGTGAAGGAATTAACCAAACCATTTGTATTATTTCCTGAAAGGGTGAATTTATTTCCAAGCTTACTGTTTCTGAGATCGCTGGACACAACTGCATCAGTGTCGGTGTGTGTTGAAATCTCTGTTCTTCTGTGTTTACGTTTGAAGAAATTACAGTGTGAATAGAGAGACTGAGATTCTTTTGTCGTGGTACCAGCCAAAGCAGATGAAGGGACTGTGTATAAAAGGACACTTAAATTATTATTTGTGTAAAAGACCCTAGATAATACTAATTGGTTAAGTACCAGTTGAAATTTGCAAAGCAGATAGATATGTTACTTGCATTACAGTTGATGTAACTTTTTTTTTTTTTTCAAACCTCAGTGCTTATTTCTATGGGCTGAGTCCTCATATGCTTCCCAGAAGAGTTGTGTTGTCTTGGAAAAAGTCAAAACTGTACGCTTCTAGATGAAAATCTTATTTTGAGTGTTGTTAAAACTAATAATCAGGCAATTTGAATAAAAAAGGATTCTATGCAGTTTGCACTTAAGTATTTAATGCAGGTCATTATATAAAACTGGTGTTGATGAATTGTGTTATATTTGGGAGTACTGATAGTCAGGCCTTTTGATCCTTTCTGCTATTTTCTATTTAAGTCTTTTAGACATTTGGATTAATTTTTCTTATACAGTTAATGAAGCAACAAAGTAAAGTCAAGGGGGATTTAAGTGGTTTTTTGTGGGAATCACTGAAAAAAGTGAGTGCTCCTCTGTAAATACTTTAATGTTAGGGGGTTTTATGTGTTTTACACCCATATGTCTGCATGAAACCATGCCATTTAAAAATGTCTGATACAGCTTTTTTGTATATCATTTAACAAATTGCAGATTGTTTGCCATCTTCCATTTAAATCAAGTGCAGAAATATTAGAAGGGTTTTTTTTCCGTATAGATATGAAGCTTGAAAGAAAGCCTACCTTTTTGCCAGTGCTTTCATAAACCAGATACATGAGAGACGAAGATGGTGTATAATCTAAGTATTATAACCTAAATAATATTTACTTTGGTATAGTTTCTAGTGAAGCCGTACAGCCAAGAAAAATAATAAGAAAATGTAGAAAGCAAGCATGGAATAGTTCGGTGGCAGCACTCCAGGAAAGCTCCTTGTTCTACAAAAGGGATTCTGCACCTCTGGCAAGTTCTGGCGCAGTATTGGTTCCTAGCCGCCTTATGTAGTCCGTTTAGCAGAGCTGCTCCAACTTTTTACTTTTCTGTGAAACTGCCAGTGTTTTCTATTTGCAAATAGGTGTTCTTCCAGGAAATCTGACTCTGCTTTTTCTACCTTGAAGCCCTTTTTGGCTGTGATCTTTCTTAAACTTAGATTTAGGAGAGTATATACTTGAGCTTCCAGAATGGGGTGTTTGTGGTTTTGGCAGCTGTCATTAAAGTAGAATGCATTTGGCAGCAAGTATACAATTGGTTTTGAGGTTGTCCTTGCTACCAGTAAGAAATAATTGATTTTTCATAAATTCATGGTAGCTTATAGTCTCTTATAAGTGTTTATTAACAGTACAAAGCAGGTATTAGTACATAGTTGCATAGTTGAATCAGGTTCTTTTTGACAGTGAAAAGAAGGCTGTTCTTGGATTTAGATTTCAGTCCAAAACTGAAAAAGAAAAGTCTTGGGGATTGTCTAGCTCTGTGTTGATACTTCAGCTGTAGATCATTCAGCCTATGTGGAATTTCTAGTTTTAGATCTCGAATGCTTTGTAACAGTAGCTTAAGTTTTAACAGCGAAGGCATGCAAACAGATATCATTTAGAAAGTTAAGCTTGATTAAGATCAGAAATCAGGGAGGCTGTTCATATTCACGCTCTTGAATGTTGCGCCTAAGGGATGGGAGCGCGTTTCTTCCTTCCCACCCTGTGCTCCAGGTTGATGTCCAGATCATGTATGTCTAAACCTGTGATACCTCTAATGTATATCTGTATGTGAATATATTCTTTATTACAAAGTGTGGTGTGTCTGCAGTGAAAAAAAGTTTTATTTTTAGAAAATCTATGGCTACAAATTTATTTCCTTAGCAACTTTCCATCAAACAAACAGCCTGCTCTTCCTCATTCCCAACTAAAACAAACTTAAAGTGGCTTATTTATTTTTGGAAGTTTTTCCATGAAAAATGGGTTCCAGGTCTCTGCCACAAGCATTTGTAATCTGCCAGGTTACTGAAAAAAGTCTCTGTGTTGAAAATCAAAGGACATCATTTCAAAAATACCGTCATTTTGCGGTGATAAAGTTGGTGATATTTTTCCTCTAGAATTGTTATATTTCAATTGTACAGAGTAAGATTTTGAGTCTCTTGTACTTTGTCATCTGTATGTATTCATTTTATGTTATTATCTCTGTGAATTGCACAGCATAATAAACTGCTGGTTGAGCAACACTGAGCATAGCTATCTCAGGAGCAGAGGCAGAGGAGATAAAACTAGCAAACCGCTTTGGGATTCCTCACAATACAAAAAAAGAATATCGCCGGTTGAGCAATTTTTTTTACACCTAAACTCATTTTGATGTAATGCTTCTCTAAAATGTAACCCTTTGTAGCACGGGATGGTACCAGTTGTGCTATAATGTAAATTTACATAGTTTATATGGCTAAACATGAACAAATCCTGTACGAATATGGCAGTGAAAACACTTGCTAAATATCCTGCAGGAAGCAAGTATCAAGTTTACTGATAGTTGTGTTGCCTGTAGCCATGGGCACTTCAGCCTAATCATTTTAGCCAAGAGCTGACAACTCAGAAATGAAATCTTTGCCTTCTGTTTTAAACAGGACTGACAGAACTTGTGACTAATCTTCCCTTTTCCATCTGTTTCCATATACCTGTTAGAAAAGATAATTGTTCTGGCTCTGATTTTACAGTATGCTGAGATCCACCAGGCTCTGCCCTTGGTGTAACACCGTGTATTTCATGTGCTCTGCTGACATTGATGGTTCTATTGCAAAAGTGCAGTGATGAATATAAACAGATCTATGTTAATTTTAAGGTCTGCTAGAAACACATGACAAAGTCATTGATTCTGAAGAGGAAAAGGATAGATATTTTAATGTCAGGAATTTTATTTCCAGAGTTTGAGAATGACACTCTTTGGGTTTGTTTTTTCCATATCAGAAGCTAATGCACACATCTTCTTTTGTTTCAAATGCTGCACCTTCCAATCATTAGAGCAGCATCCCTTTCACTCGAGCGACTACTACAGAGTGAAATGGCTTGTAAGCGTTATCTTTACCACAAAATAGAGAACTGGCACCCAAAGTTTGGTTGCTGCTTCTTAGGCAATTTAAGTAACAGTTGAAGAGTTTCTGCTATGTGGATCCTAGTGATTTTGACTCAAGTGCAAAATCAGTGCTTTCCTAGTTGAATGATAAAAATTTAAGTTCACCTGTATTATTCAGTATTATAATCTAGTCTGCCTAAAAATAAGCCGTAACACCTCCCTCAGTAACTTTCCCATCATGTCTGTGGCTTTCTTTTGAGCCACAGCATCTTTTTCAGAAATGTAAAGTCTCAGTTCAAAAACTGTGCTTTTTAAGGAATATTACAAATCAAGTATTCCAGCACCTACTTACTTTCACTTAGAAAATGTGTATTATTTTTTTTTCTTTAGTCTGCATAAAGGTGGTGGTGGTTTGTGTTTTTTTTGTTGTTGTCGCCTTTTTTTTTTATTATTACATAGTTACAGTTCTCTTAAATGACTGTTTTGAAAAGTGAATGTACTGGTTTGGGGTGGGGGGGGAAAGTCTCCAGAACTGTGTCTGTTTCTGTATTGAAGTTCTGTCACATATATTGGGAAGTTGATTCAGCGTCTCACTACGTCAGCAATTCAGGGGCGTTTTCATATTCCTGATGTGCTTTTATGGCTTTTGTCAGTGAGGACAGTTAAACACAGTCTTGATTGGATTTTTTTTTTCTGCTTTTAGTCTTTTTTATGGTACATTCCTACAGTCATTTTGAAATAATAAATGTAATTGCTATAGCAAAATGAAAAATCACTGACACAAAGTTATGGAAACATTTTTAAAGAACTCCTCCTGAAATTTTATCTTTGCATTGTTTAAAATTTATACCGGCTTTTCTTTGTTAGATTGAATGTGTGAGATCTGCTTGTCTGCTTGAGCTCCTTCATGTGTTTCCAGGGTATTTCCACACAAATATGCTTAATCAGCTCTTGGAGGCGGTCTGTTCTGTAGCAGGAACTCCCAAGTGAGCCACAGCTTTTGCGTGAAAAGGAGGAGAAGCTTTGAAAAAAATTACCAGGTCTTCGAATTGAAAAGAGAGGATGTCGGGTGAATTAGTTTAGGAAGAGTTCCTGTCCCTTTAGACTGAACATTTTATTACAAAGGGATTCAGTAAATTGCTATTAGCTATGTGCTCTCTTTCAGCATTTCCAGGCATTTGGCCCTGTGAAGTTCCTTGATACAAATTCCCAGTACTTCTTTTTTTCTTGTGTATAGGCAGGGAGAGATTGGATTGGTGTTAGTAAAAAGAATGAACGTCTGAATCATGAGTTGAGAGAGAGCACACTGCCTGTCTTTCCAGTTGTCACTTAAAAAAAGTTAATTTATATACTTAGAAGAACTTGAGGTTCTTGATACTTTATTTTTTTCCCCCCATTTTGAGTGCCTGGAACACACAGTAAGGATCAGATTGTCAGGACAGCATGTTTTGATAACTGAAAGAATAAATGAGAAAAGCAATCTCGTTAAATAGTACTTGAAATTTGTTCTCTTTACTTAGGTGTTACAGCTTTGTATTGGGGAAATGGAAGTGTTGGTTCTTGAATATGCTTGTAGGTTGAGACAGTCAGCCTGCTAAGGTGAGGTTCTTTTCACACTAGGTGTCAGTGTTAACATACCTGTTCTGGAACCTCAGGTGTAGTCATCCTGTTGTCCTCCTGGGTACCCTGGTATTTGCTACTTCAGTTGCAATTTATGATCAAAATGTCAAGACAGTAACTGCATATTATGTTGACCCTTGGTGAGCAACTGTCTGTAAACCTTTTTCTTGTGAAACTGCTATTCTTTTGCTCTCTATTGCACCAAGTAAACCCAGGAGAACCAGGTCAGTCTTTGTTAAAATGTCTGCTACGATCCTTCCAATACCCGGTTTTCTCTTTCATCTTGATTCTGAATAATATGTCCTTGAAAACCTGGAAGATAGTAGATGGGTGATAACTGCATCACTCAAAATTAAATCCACTGAGGATCTGATGATTGATTTCCCATCCTTTTGAGTTGTAAATAATTAGTTGACTAGCAGTAACTCATAAGATGTCTCATAAGGTCATTTGTTAATGCATTACTTGAGCATGTTGTGAGACTGCTCAAAGGAATGTGGCTACTTGCCTTCTTTCTTTTGACTTACGATTGATTTATTTTTTAATTTCTTGTGCTTTTTCAGAGGCTTTGTAGTGGTGAGTGTAATGTAAATTTCCCAGTGGTTGAAACCGGTCTTGTATATCAGGAAGTATGGTCACTGTTTTCTGCCTGTGGCTGTAATGGTGACCACAGCCTATCTTCCTGGATAAAAAGCCTCAGTGAAAATGTTCTGGTTAGTAATAATAAATAGTGTGACATGATGAGCGGTAGATTAAACACTGTTCTCTTATGTCTTCAGCTTCTGTAGAACCTATTATTCTATTGCTTTATAAATTAACCATTGCTTATTTACATTCTTTTTAATGTATTTTTCTTTTAGGATTTTAGCTGTCAGTAGATATTACACTGTGCTTTCTTCAATAACACCTCGAAGTGTCCAGAAGTACTTCATTTGATAGCAAGAGGGAATGCCAAACTGTCTTTCGAAACATTTGCTGTTTTGGTGATCTTGAACCCAAAAGAGGCAGCAGCTGGGTTTAAGGCCCAATGTTTTATTGGAATATAAGCACAAATATTTTTTAGGCAACTTCTCAGGGTTTTATTGCAGGAGTAGATGTTCCTCAAATACATTTATTGGTGCCATTTTTTTCACAGAGAGAAGTAGTATACTTCTAAAATAACACATTTAGTTCCTGCAAGTTGTTAGTGGCTGGAGAGGCTCAGGCAGTGGCAGGGGGACTTGGCAGGTTGACTCAGGCTGAGTTCCTTAGCTGAGTGCAGTGGGAACTTTGTAGAGATGCACTCTATTTGGAGTTTGTGTGACTCTATCTACAAATTAAAAAGTGCACTGTTATCCAAAAATAGAAGCCATGTAAGGAAGGGAAGTATTGGCCCTATGATTAGAAACACAGTATACTTCTCATACAGGTTTAAAGACAACACAGCAGAGTTTGAGCATGTGATTTCCCTTTTATTTTTGAGTGAAGTAGTAACAACTGAACAAGTGCATTTTTTTAAAGAATAGTAAAGAGGAGCTACAGCTTTCACTTATTTATTTTTACTTTTAGAAAGCTGCACATCTGCAGAAGTTGTTGCTGCTGTTGATGTGAACACTCTTGCCAATGAAGTTTATAAGCACAACTTTCCCAGTACGCCATTATGGGCTAAGACAATTGAGGTGAGTAATGAGTGTGGTTTTTTTTACTCTAGTCTGGCATTTGTAGAAGTAAGTTGTCTTGACTATCCTTATTAGTAACAAGAGAAACAAAAAGATTTAGTTTGTGTTACGAATATAGTAGTTTTAATTTGATTTCTTGTGCTATGAATGCTTGTTGAAGTTGGATACTCACTGCAGTCTTTTCTTGATGCAGCAGTCAGGACTTTCAGGAAAAGTTATATGAATGTCAAGAGGAATGCTTACTACTGATAAAGGAATGACAAAAATCATATTTTTAGATTAAAAAAATATTTTTATGTATTTTGAAAGAATTTATTTAAATTGCTTGGAGGCATGCCTTTGTTTTGTAGTTATAGTTGAGCTCAGGAAAACACAAGAAAATACACTAGATGCAACAATCTTGCATTGGTTTAGTTTTGTTTGTGGGCTCAATAGATGAAATGTTTTTGGAATTCTGTCCCTTTTCCAAATTATTTTAAAGAAGAACCAGGTAAAATTGGATTCTGTTTTAATAATTGAGGGGCAAAGTAGACACATTGTTTTGCCTGGATTCAGTTAGAAATGACTGTATACTTCTTAATCTTCTTTTACAGTTTTACAACATGACAGCAAAAGATACTGAATTTGTTTTAAGACATCAGCTTAAGTAAGACTTAAGTAGGCGGCTAAAGGTTAAATGCTTATTCAGCACTCAATCATAACAGCCTGAATAACAGTTTACAATTCTATATGGGAAAAGAACGAGAGTGCTTGTTTATGTCTCCTTATAGGAGGTAAGAGCGGATTACAGTCAGTATTGGAAGAAACAAGCAGCTTTTGTCCAGTTGCTGTGGGCAGTTATATTACATTTGCAATATAGATGTCCCTCAAAATATGTAAGGCAATGATTTCTTTGTTCAGCTTATAGTTGCTTAATCATTATCCTGCTCTCCTCTTGACCCCTTAATGTGTTGTCCTTTTAGTGTTGCTTAAAATTTAGCCTAGAGGAACTTCTGTCTCTGTAATTAATTCATGCCACAGACCTAATCCTTTCTTCTGTGAACAGAAATATTTTTGTAGAGCAGTTCAGCCGTGTAATATCTTTGAGGGATTTTTACTGGCTGAAAGCTAGAATGAAGTGAACTTCACAGGATGCGTTGGTAGTGAGCTCCTAAGAGAGAAAACCCACAGTTTGTACCTGTAAAATTATCATGTTAACACTCGAGCTACATTTTTTTTCAGATATTTTGTCTTTTGAGAAGATCTAGTGTTTTTTTAATCTATTTTGAATATGTTAATGTTTTTGATGTATAAAGACTTCATATCGGAGTAATGATACTTTACATGAAGGAGGGATGAGAACTAGCTAGTCTGTATTTTGATGTGATCTACTGAAAGCCACCATTCACTTCTGAAAGAACGAGTAGGTAAAAACCTCAATATTCTGTATAGACGCTCACATCATCAGTAGTTTTGATTCATATTCAAAGCAGTTAATGCATATTTACATTGTATGGTTTGCCAGATTAAAATTATTAGGTTAAATTGGGGATTAGGTAGTTTTTTGCTAGATGAAGCATACAGTGAAAGTAAGAGGGGTAGTTTGATCTGAAAGATGATGTAAGAGTTTCGTACCATTTACAACACTCAACATTCTTCTGTTTTTTCCTTATTCAGGGCATAACACTGAACGAATTTGACAGATTATCTTTTGATATGATTTTGATGAGTCCTCCCTGTCAGCCATTTACAAGGTAGATTATAACACATTTTGGAGAAAAGTGCAGTTGTTACAGTATCTACTATTAAAGGGGCAGTGTTTTCAAGAGTGACTCCATTTGTGATTCACCTGTGCATCTCTGTCTTCCTAAGCAACAATGTTGTAGGTCTGTTTGCCGTGATGTTTACTGAAGTGGAAGAAATGCAGCAATTCAAGTCTTTATTATTGATCACGTTTTTTTGTAATATATATTTTAATTCCATTTAAATTAAGTAAGCTTCCTACAGCACTGATTTTGCATACTGCATTGTTGCTCTAACAGTGAAATTCAAAGATTCTGCTATTTAGGAGTGCATCCTTTCCCTGTGGAGATCAGTATAATCTTTTGCTGGGGCAATTCCAGAAGGAGAACTGGAATTTCTCGCTTCTGCCCGAGACTAAGAGCGTAATCAGGTTTTATTTGTGCTTTGAAAATTGCATGTGCATGCAAATAGCTTGTTCTGAGGAATATTTCTATTTTAGCCAAGACTAGGAGGATAATGGCTTTGAAATATTTTTGCAAATGATACAGAAAAATATCTTGTTGATTAAGAACTGAATTTACTGAGATGTTATTTGTCAGATTAACTTCAAATTCATTGTGTTTGACAGCAGTGACGAGTGAAGATAAGATTCTAGTAACTGTACTCATATAAAGTAGTAGCTTCATGAAAAAGTCTGTTGTATAAGAAAGTATATCTCATTAAATGCTCTAAAGTTAAAAAATTCCTTCAGAGTGGTGCTGATCTATAAAAATGTATTTGTGGAAACCTGTGATGTATATAGGAATAATTCCTTCAAATTTATTTTTTTTATAATGTGGTGAAAAGAAAAACCTATATGTGACTCACATATTTAGAGACATGTTAAAGCTCTTCTACCAAGGTTTTTTTCTACCAAGGCTTTATTCCTTTTTTTTTTTCTTTTTAAAGAGATAATACAAGCGTAAGTTAGGGGCATGCATGCCTGGAATCATTATGATATGTTACCAGTGTTTTAACCTACATGAGCTGTCCAGTTTAATGTTGGAGTTATTCACATGGGGCTCAATCCTACAAAATGTTGAGCACTGAGACTAATTCACAGAAATAATTAAATATATTCCATGTAAAATAGCGAGATATTCCCAGGAAGCCAGTGGGGTTTTTTTTGTTCTTTCAGAGCCAAGTATGTTGAAGAGGTTTGCTGTACAAGACCAGAATGCTAAATACTTTGCAGACTGGGGAGTGGATTTCATTACTGAATGCTTCAATTTTAACCTCACTCTGACCTAATGGGTTCCAGGGGCAGACTTTCATTCTTTAGAGCATTTCTTAGGACACTGCCTCTATGAGCAGGTCTTCATGTCTGTATGTGATGGTTTTGCAGAATCTCTTTTGGAAACTCAAAGCAAAAAGCATCAGCATTCTGTAGAAAAATGTAAGTCAAATGTCAGTCTGCATCGAGTAATATACAGATGGGGTTTTATTCTTTCTTAGAATTGGCCTGCAAGGTGATGTATCCGATCCACGGACAAAGAGCTTTCTCTATATCCTTGATATTCTCCCAAGGTACGAATGAACTTCTACCTCAGTTCTTAAGCCTTTGTTGTAACTAAGTAGGTCTTTTATATTTCAGCAAAACAAGTCATCTGTAATGTTTTACAGGGATAGTACTAGTATTGTGCTGTATTACTTGTTTGTTTTCATGTGATTGTAACTTACAAATACTTGTGTTTTACTTATGTAGTTGTCACTCATAGTTACGCTATGTGCTTTCATTGTTTGGTTTTCTTTTTATTCTGTGTCTGTTTAAACTGTGGCTATACCTTCATTGAAAAAGAATGAGTTGTCTGTTATTCATCAAACTAGCTCTGACTTTATGAAGAAGCAGGAGTAGGTAATGTAATAATTTACTAATGGGGATCATGAGAACAGGAAAATTATTTGAAATACCAGGTTAGAAAAAGCTTTGGTTCAGCATTTAGTCACCTTTTGAATAGGTAACGTTTGGAAGTTTGTTAGAATATGTTATTGGCTGCACAATACAATACATCTTCCATCCCATTCTTTCTTTAAGTGTTTATTCTGTCTTTTTGGCGCTGCTTCTAGATATCTTGGGGCAGATTGTGTATTTTTGGGTTGTGGTACAATCTCTTGTTTTGAATAGTAATCCTAAAGAATTCAAATAGCACTGCGTTGTCTGAAGTGCCCTTGTCTTTGTATCGATCTGTCACTTCTGCCTGATCAGAGCCCAGTTCCTAATAAATTAGCTGTAATTATTTGTATTATTTATGCTTTAAGTTTTGAAACAGTAAATCCAAACAAAGAGGTTTGCTGAACTAAATTGTTAGCTTACTGAGTGTTTAAAAATCAGCTCCAGGTAATGCTTGTAGTCTTTTTTTGGGAAGAGATGCATAACACTGTGAGAGCACTTCCTGGGGAAGTGGAGCGACCAGTTGTTCAAGGAGGTTATCCAGCAGAAATCTCTGCTTCTGGATTGAGATGTCCGTTGGGCACCGATTGGTATCAGTTTGAGAATTTGCATCAGTTAGAGTCCACTAGACACAATTCCTGTCAGTCCTGCTTCTGCTGGAGGCTGAGACAGCTGTTCTCTGTATCTTCTTTCATGGGTTGATCTTGCTTTCAGGATTGGAGGAGGACAAAGGAAGGTTTGACTGTCTCTCTTCTTTTCTTAAGAAATGAATACTTTCCGCACAGAAGGAAGGCAGTACCAACAATACGCTTTCTTTTGAACTGCTGCTAACACAGGGTAAAAGGATCTTCGTCCTTCTTCCAGAAATAACATTTTTGCAGCCAGCAACATTAAATGGAACTACCTCTTTGGCCTTGTCATCAGCAGATAGAGAACACAGACATAGAAGGGCTGAGTGGCTTGGCTGGAATCAGCTAAGGAGCCTGTGACAGAGAACACGGAACACAAAACAGATTCTGTAGTTTAGGAAGTTAGGCAATGAGTATGTAAAAGGAAAGATTATTATTACTCCTCTGCTTCTAGCAAAGACATAAAAATAGAGATAACTTGGATTTCCAACAGTTGCAAAGGGTGTCTTCTGGAACAAGCAATGTAACTCAGTCCTCCAGACAGACCTTTCAAAATGATAAACTAAAACCAGCAGATAGTGTGTAGGTTAATTTGTCAGAATAATAGGCCCTTCCTTATTCTTAAGGGAATCCTGGCCTCGGTATTGCTTTCCACTAAACTGAGATGCAATTAAGAGGCCGTCTGTTTCTAGGGCAGTGTTGTACATTAATGTGGAAATGTTGCTTCCTGGTTGCTGTGGGCTTAGCTGGGTAAAAGGCAGAAGCTTCTTCTCAAATCCAAAGCTTTAGACACTGCACTACATATGTTTTTCGTCATGACGACGCAAAGGAGTTGGGCTTGGCTGTTTCATTTTATCTCAACACCCCATGAGACCCTGCCATGTCGCTTATCTCTCTGGGCGGGTTGTTTCTTTAGGCAGTACTTGCTGTAAGCAGTCTGTAATATGTTCAAGATGGTGGGTCCTGCAGAGTTTCTCGGTTCGAATAGATTTATGTTTTACTGAGATAGTGTCTGTGTGTTTTTTTCCATGTGACATGTTTGCCTGACATAGAGTATGGAGTATTTCAGCCCAAAAAAGGGAAATTCCTAATATAGGAATTAGCATTTTGAATTCTAAATTAGTACAGCATGTGTTCAGTTTATGGGAACTAGAAAATTTCTCATCCCTCAGTTGTTTGTACCTTATATTCAGCCTTTTATAATGAAATGTTGCTGAAATAAGACTCAAAGATAACCTGAGAAGACAAATATTAGAGATATGGAAAGGACAGTTTCAAGATCTGGAAGGACCTGGGAAGTCCATAGAGCATCCAGCCAGCAAACAGTCTAACCCAAATGGTGCAGGCAATGTCTTGTTTATCATGTCCAAGCCATAACCCAGGGAAATGTAATGCTAAGGCATCAAACTGCTACTTTGTTGTGGTTTAAGAGTTAAAAAATTGAGGGGGGGAGGACCACCTGGTAACTGTAGGACCTTGAGGGGTCAGAGGGCAACTGGTATTCCCTCCTTTTCCCTGCCACACTCTATAAAAGGACAGGAAGTACACGTTTCAACTCTGTTTTCTTTCTCCCTCGGACTGTGTAGCTGCAGGGACCGCAATCTAGCGCAGCCAGGCCTGGCTCCACATGCTCTGCACAATCCATCCCCATCCCAGAACTGGTTTTGTATATACTTGTATATCCCTCTTCCCTTCGTATTTCCTTTTCCCTGTTTATCTGTTACCTATTAAATTTTGTTCATAGTCTTAACTTCCAATTTCGTGTGAGGCGCTTCCTTCCTCATTTCCCTTTGTATCCTCCCTTGGGAGGAAAGGGGGAGGGGGAGAGAGGGCCGATAGGAATCCTGCTCTGTGGGGCTTGCCCTGAACCTTAAACGGAGACATACTTTTACAGAGAGGTTTCCAATGTTAATACCTGCCAAGTTCTTAACACACGCTCTTTGTAGAGTGATCGCTTATCTTGTGATCTGTTGATCCTGTGTTAGCTCTTGCATTTTGGGCTGTGCTCTGGATTCATTACTTTTAAAAAGAAGTTTTGTAGTAGATGATGATGTAGAGTGTGGGTGTCAAGGTTTATCTAGCATCCAGTAGACCTACATGTAACAGACTCTGTGTTAGCTCCTCTCCCTCCCTAAAGGAGAAGAGAAAGGGAGTAAGGAAGAGAGACTTAGCAGTTAGAAAAGAAAGCTACAACAGCTTTAAAGAAAATAATGATAATAAAATGGAATATATACAAATACATACAAAAGCAGTATTGAACTAAATCACCCTGATGGCAATTACGTCACCGTCACCGCTGATGCTGTGGAGCGGGCACTGGGGAAGTCCCAGACTGGACTCAGCAGCAGATGGGAGCTGAGTTCAGGAGCTGGATTCTGGAACTGGATTCAGGAACGCATGGATTGGGATCCAAGGCAGAGTGGACAGAGTACTCTGGATGCCGGCTATTGAAGAAGAGGCTTGACCCTTGTGATCCCTCAGCTTTATACCAAGTGTGACCTATATGGGATGGAATCCCTCATTGATCAGTGTAGGGTCACCTGTCCTGTCTGCATCTCCCCCCAGATGTGGCCTTTCACTTTCTGCACCCCCAGCGTGGCACACAAGATTAGCGGTGACCTTGGTCTGCACAGCAGCAAGTGTAAGCAAGAGCCTTTCTGCACAAAGCCTTGGTAGAAGCTGTAAACATGGAGCGTTATCACTGCTAGAAACAGGCATGGCCTGCGAAAACACGCTGCCAACTTCAGACAGGGCAGTTAGAAGAGACATAGCTGAAAAGTAAAATCGCTGAACAGAAATAGTTCTGTTCTAACTCAAACCAGGACAGTGAGTAAACACAACAGATATCTTCTTCATTCCTCTGCAGAGAATTTGGCTGCTGATGTTTTTTTCAGCTTAGTGTTTTTACTATTTTTAAATTTGAGGTAGTATCCTGTACATCTTCCAAATTATTTTTTTGTTCTTCATGTGAATATATTTAATCGATGGTAAATTAAGAACATGCTAAAACAAATTCTGCTATGATTTGACCAGTGGAAGTCCAAAGTCACTTACTAATTTAAATAATCATGAAGCTACTGTCTGGTAGCATTAATACGCTGTTTCTATATGCTGTTCTGAGATCCCAGTGTGTGACAGACATATTGATGTCTACGTCAGCCTTACTAGAGAATGAACCAGTGCTTTTAAATTGTTAGAATGGTCCCTTGCACAGTTTGGGCATGTTCCTTTCTCCAGAGATTTAATATGCTGGTTTTGGAGTGACCCTATTTTCAGACCTGTGCACTGATCATGGTAAAACTCGTGTGCCTTCTTCCCCTCTCCCTCATCAAAATGAGAAAGTGAAGTATAGAAAACAGAATGTCTGCAGTTGGAGCTCGGAACATGTCTTATTTTTTGAAGCAGTTAGGTGAATACTGGTTGTGATGTGTTATCACTGAAACTGTTATAACATTGCAACATTGATTTAAAGTTTAAGCACCTTAAAACAAAAGTTTTCTGTTCCATGCCTACATAGTGATCTTTTTTTTCCCCCCAACAGTTATCTTTCCTATTACTCAATCTGTTGAATAATAATATTGTGCTTTAGGAAACGATCAGTGGTAAGCATTTTAAAAAGTACATACATGAGGTACCTGGAGGGTACAGCAGTCCATCTGGATAGAAGTTGATTTTGTTGGTTTTATAATTAGCAGCAGTCCATATTTTTTTTTATTCAGTTGAGAATGATTTGATCTAGGCAACCTTGAAAGTTGAGTGTCTTTTTTTTAAGGGTGCTAAACTTTAACAGCTAGCATGATGTGTAAATACTTTGATCTTTCTTGTAGCTAAACAAATCTGGATTGATTTAATGTAGTTTACATCTTGTTACTCTGATTTTTTTGATCTTTTTTCTTTTGTAGGCTCCGGAAGCTTCCAAAATACCTACTTTTAGAAAATGTTAAAGGATTTGAATGCTCTTCTGCGAGGTAAAGTCTAATTTGTTCAGGTTTTAATTTTTAATAAAGTGTATATCCTTTAGAAGGGGAAGGGAGGATTTTTATTTCCTAGAATTTGAGTTAATGAAACGGAGTAAGATGGGACAGCTAGCATCTCTATGTTAAAATTACTATCTTAATTTAGGAATGAAAACCTTAAGTTGTGGAAGGAACTTGCTAAATAACTATTTATTTCTTGAAACAGATAACATATGCTCTAACAAGTTGACTCCATTGATTTAATTTGATGATCCTGTGCCCTATAGAAAGCGTCAATATTAATTTTCAGAGAAAAATAAAAATATTTATAGCACTCAGAGATTTTGGGGGTTTATGCATGACAGGAGCACCTGGTATCTTGTGTTAAGATCACACTACAGTACAGGGGCTGTCTTCAGTACCTTTATTGATAGTAGATAATCACTGATTCAGGGTTGCCATCAAATGGTCCACAGACAGAGTATGAAGGCTGTATATAATCTCTGTCTAAAATGTGAAAAAGGAAAGTTCACTGGGGTTACCTAATGACAGCAGGAGCATTCTCCTGTCCTGTGGGCAAAGCAGGGGACAGGGGGTTGTAGTCTTCCTTCTCATTTCTTGCTGAAGAGTAGGATTCCTTAAAGCAGCCACCCTGCATATGATGCTCCCTAATGAACACAGCAGGCAGCTGGGAGACACATTCAGTGCTCTGACTGCTTCAGCGTGCAACAGTCCTCTGTGAACGCTGGAACGCTTGGCTGGAGGTGCAGACTGCTGCTGCTCCAGACCCTGCGATTCCCGAGGCTGTGTCTGGCTGGCCAGTGTTTGGAACAAGCTGTAGTTCAGAAAACACCCCACTCAGAATGGTTGCTTTCTCTTTACGAGGCTTGGGATGCAGTGTCGCACACAGGGCCAGGTACAGGTCGCAGCTCCTGCTTTTTATGTAGTCCCAGCCTGGTGCGGTCTACGTGGAATAGAAAAGACAAGTCTTTTTTTAAAAGATTCATTTCAGTGATTTTTTCCACTGTTTATAAAGCACAGTCCTACCTCACTGTTACTATCAAAGCTATCAATTTTTGTTGTCCCTTCTGTTACCCCTTTTGTTAGGCTTAGCAGATGCCATGTATGTGAAGAAAGTAGTAAGCTATTTGCGGTGGTTTTAATCTCCTGTTTTGTAATTAACAAGTAAGAGAATGTCTTACCTTCTGATTATTTTCCTGTTGATGCACTGTAAGTACTCTCCTAGAGATGGGATATTTTTGGAGGGGTATCTGCATCAAAATAGGTATGAGACACCCGTGAAAGTGTGGTAGTCATTTTTGGCTACAGTAGCACCGGATGTTGTATGTTGTGTTCTAAAATTTATAAATGAATGATGTTGCATCTGTGATTCCCTCTCCAACTCTATCACTGAAAGTGCTGAATGTCTTGGTAACAAAGGTGTTGCATTAATGTGTTTTTATTTAAGATAAAAAAGGGTCTAAAGGTTGTGTGAAGGGAGTAATTACCTTTTTCATTTTTTTTCAATGCCAGAAATGAACTTTTGCGAATGCTAGAAACATGTGGATTTAAATATCAAGAATTTCTCTTGTCTCCAACCTGTGTGAGTACTAAAATAATTCTAATATTATTTAGCTGTTCAAACTGCACTGAGCGCAAGCACATTGAAAATGATCTATTGTTCTAAGAGAGTCACGCCCAGAGCTGAAGATGCTCTTTTTGAATGAGAAAGCCATCCGGCACGACTACTGATCTCTTGTCAGTATACTGGCGTAATCTTCCTGCTCTTATTGTTCAGATCCCGGTCCCATATTGCTCTGCTACCATTTCATATTTTGTAGGAGGGCATGAATATACACTGTGACCAGGAAGGTGGTTTTCCCTGCAGGAGCCTCATTGCTTCAGAAGTGCTGATGCCGGTGAATTTCCCAGCACAGAAACAGTGACTGTGTCATTTGTGGGAGGAGGGGCTTTGTTTGCATGTTTCCCTGGCAACTGAAAAAAAGTGTTGACAGATATTTCGGGTTGCACAAGACTGAAAGGAATCAGTGAAGGCCTCTATATATCTGAGAGAAGCTGATAGAGGGTGGCTTGAAAACCAGTCGTGATATTTTTCATTGCTAAATGTCTTAATTCCTTGTTTGAACAGGCAAGGAGATGCCTTTTTGCTTTTATTATCGAAAACAGGTAGTACCTGTTCTGAGAGAAATCATGCCTCATGCCACTTTTCTTCTTACCTCACATAGATGTTTGTTTACATTCCTGTTCATTTACAGAGAAAGTAAAAGCCATAAGGTACAATGAATAATTGCCCACTTGTTTCCTTGAAAATACCTAGGCATGGAAGTTAGAAGTGTTTAGGATTTGTATGTGTGACATAGTTCTATTACTCTATGTCACAGTAGGTAACTTGTATGATGCTATAAGCCACTTTTTCTCTCTTTGCCACATGGACTAAAGGCTTATGAATTTTGCTTACAGCTTGGGATTCCCAATTCTAGGCTGCGATATTTCCTAATTGCAAAGCTTCACCAAGAGCCATTTTCCTTTCAAGCTCCTGGTCAGGTGAGTCTGTTAGCGCATAGTTGCATGGAGATTGAGTGTGAAGTTTTCAGGTTAGCTGTATGTGTTGGTGATTGGAGAGAGAAATAAGTGATACCAGCAAATTCTGTCTCTCTCAATTTGCATACCAAGTGTTCTAAGGACTGCAATGTGTGCTAGTGGCTTGGATGGCTTTAAACAGTTGGGAGACAGTGGCTGATTGTGGACTAGCAAACAATACATTCTGCTGCCTTTTTTACACCCTTGTAAAGGTCTTTTTGCAGAGGCAGTTATTTGCAGTTATTCCTGATGTTGTTGCTGGTAGGTCAGCAAAACTTGATGCTAACATTTTTTCAAAGTCTTCATGAAACTAATATTGAATGTTTGCTCGCTTTATTCTGAGTATCTCCAAAAGAATCATACTCACTGCAGAGTCTGCTGTGAAGTTGTCTTTTATCATTTTGTTTTCTCACAATTTGGTCCTAGATTTTGACAAGATTCCCAGATCAGGATCTGGAATGCTCATTCAAGGACAAAGTTGATGACAGAGTGGATGAAGCTGGTTCTTCCTTGTGTTCTGAAGAAAAGAATCTGGATCCAAAGTTTGGTCCTGATTCCAGCAGCAAGAAAAGTTTACCAAAAGGGGCTTTTCTTTTTAAGCTGGAGACAGTGGAAGAAGTGGAAAGGAAACATTGTCAGGACAATGATTCCTCTATTCAAATGCTAAAAGATTTCTTGGAAGAAGAAAACGAAGAAATGAGTCAGTATTTCTTACCACCCAAGTCCTTACTACGCTATGCTTTCTTACTAGACATTGTTAAACCCACCTGTCGGAGATCCACATGCTTTACAAAAGGGTAAGTTGCAAAGAAAACATCCTGGTGAATCATGTCCTGAAATTTTAAGTGTGTTTTTGCTTGTGTAATATAAAAACAAGAAGAGCCATTTCATCAAAAAAGACACAGGCCTCTTGGGGGGGGGGGAAATCTCCTTATATAGTATGTTCCCTAGTCCAGTGGAATGCCAGCATGAGAATCTCTGTGGCAGAACATCATGTGCCCACTCCAAAAAAGCATTCACAAAAGACAGTGCCATTTGTTGTTGACCTTCACAGAAGCTTAATTACCCCTGCAGATATATGGTTCCAGTAGACTGGTATAGGACTGATTCATTAATGAATTTGTTAGGTTGCTCAATGAAGTTACCAAGTGTCATGCATGACAGATCCGTTCCTCATTAAAACTGTCTCCACTGTACATTTTATTGATTACTTGGATTTTTCAGCTGTGTGGGTCAGGATAGTTGTAGATAGGCCATGTGTCATAAAACCAGTTAGGTTGCTGCATTTCAAATCATGTTTGATGGAGCAGAACATCAATGCTTTTCTGTCTAGTAGTTTTCTGATTTGTACTTTGCAGTTTTATGTTTGACTGCTGGAGGTTCTTGAGTATTCTCCAACCCCACAGACAAATAAATCGGGAGCTTTTCCACTGAATGCATTTGTGTTGGAAAATGCCAACTGGAGCCTGGAAGTTTGTGGGAAATGTTAATATCAGTGAAGTTTTCAATTGAGATTTTTTTATTTCTCTTTTAATTCCCAGAATGTTCCAACAAATTGAATTAGCTGATGAGTTAAAGTTAATTGCAATTTGGTTTTTCTTCTCTTAGTAGAAATTAGACTAACAGAGTTCCTGCAGTTTTTGTGATTTTGACTTTTTGACAAAAAAGTTGAGAAAATTTCAAACATTCCATTGCATAAAATTTGAAAGTCATTCCCCCAGCTCTCATTGACACACGTCTTTTTTGCCCTTGCTCTTTTCAGTTGTGGCAGAGTCAGCATCTCGTGGGATCTGTTTCTTAACTAGTATAGTCAAATAAAGACCTTAGCCCAGAATGATCTCTTATGTATCTCATGTATGCCTTAAGTGTCATCAAAAATAAATGGGCCACTTGTGTTTCACTAGAATATGTCACAGTAGTTTGTGGTCATGTTTATCAAAATCACAGTGAAGGAGGCTCCTGAGTAGTTTAATATGAAGTTTTTATACATAGTGGTGGGAAATCTGACACAGAACATGATTGTTGCCCTTCTGCTGATGTGGAAGGAGCTGGGCCAGACAGCTGTGGTAGTTCTTGGCTCAAAACGTAGCAATCTGATTTACTGTCTTTGTTCCCTTTCTGTAAGAGTCTTTGGGAAGGAAGATTTCCAACGTGGTTCTCAATGTGGTCATATTGTTTACAGCTCTGCAGTAAGAGAAGGATTATAATTGCACCTCAAACTTCTTCCAGGTCACTTTCTGAGGCCAAGAGTAAGTTGCTGCTGTATGCATTGTAGGACTTCTGGTTTTAAGTTTCTCTGAAGCATGAGATTTAGGAAAGAGGACCATAAATGGAGCAGAACAGCACTCCCAACTAGGACAGAGAATCCCTCTGCTGAGATACCTGTCTGGTGTCCTTCTTACAAGTCATACTAATTATCAGCATTGAGACTAGGAGAAAAATTTCCCTCAGTTCTGACAGACCTTTTAGATATTTCCAGCATGGTTTTTGTAATGAGGAAATCCAGGTATGTCTTCTCCAGCCCTTGCTAATTCAGGGACCACAAATACGGATATTTCATTAGTGTGTTTTGCCTTTCTGCCTTTGTTATACCAGCATGTCTTTTCTGAAAGGCTTTGGTGGAGTATAGGACAAAATGTAATGGCCTGTGTTGCATGAGTGTTTGAGCAGATAGGTGATCCTGTGTTTCCTTCTGACCTTGGACTCTTAGGCAGTTGGAAAATGATTGCCAAGTTTCTTGAGTCTACAGACACCATGGTTTCTCTTGGAAATATGTTTGTAGTAAATTAAGTTGTGAGAGGAACTTACCTGTTTTAAAAGACAGAGCAAATGAAAACTGCTTGTTTAGATACAGTCATTCTGGACTTGTAAATTCTTGATATGCTATTGACAAAAGAAGCAATACCTTCTAAAATATTAGTTACAGAAACTCTCTAGCATTGTAAAAATTACCTTTTTGTTAGTCATAGGACACAATATATCCAGAAATAATATATGTATGAAATGAAAAGGTTTTTAAAAAAGTTTACAGAAATGAGTGGGGGGAATCTTGAGTCAAATGAAAAATGAAGACTATAATTTCTTAAGCCAACTTCTTTCATTATAACTGGTAATGAAATGTCAGAAAAATCAATCCATCATTTTTTTTACTGTGGCAAAAATCCCCATCTTTGATTATGTTCTAGGGTAGCAATATTAATTTTTCTGTAGTCAGCAGCTGCAATAATAATTAATAACAATCCAGCTAACATTGGCCATCTGCCCACATTTGTATTAAAAACTCAACCCCCTTCCCAGCCCCCAAACCACTTCACCAATGGTTTTGGTTTTTTTGGAGGAGTTCTGTACTCTAGTGCCAGTTATTTACACTAGAGTATTTTATGCAACATGGATCCTATTAAAAGATTCTTTTCCCCCAATAAAACTGAAATACTACTTTAAAATTGATCCTTATTTATTTATTTTGGTAGGGATATATTCATCAAGATGCTATCTACGATGTGTTACGTTGTTAAACTTGTTGCATTTTCAGATTGCCATTTACATCACAGTTCAATACCGTATGTTTTTAATCTGCATCAGTGCCTTTTGTTCTGATCCTAAAGAAGATTTGCAAGCACTTTTTATTTTAACATGAGTGTTGCTCTCACTGATATTGGCAGAACTGCTTGTAAGTTTTTCCAGATGAAGACGAAATTGTCAAGACTGAGCCATGCTGGGTCATTGTGTCTGTGCTGAAGGGACAATGTTACTTTACTGTGGATTTAGAAACTTCTGAAACAGAAATTGTTCCAGTATCTTGCTTTAGAATGGATCCCAAAAGACCTTTATAACTGTCTTTACAGATGCACGGGTAAAAGTAGAGAATAGTATCTGTTAGGGGTTGATACAGACCACAGCCCTGTAGTGCGGGGATTCATCTGAAGGTCATCCGCTGTGCAAAAGCCATCTGTTGACTTGACTCAGTCCCTTTCTGTTCAAGATGTCCAAACGTCATCATAGTTAGACTAGCAGAGCATGTTTCTGAAAGGCCACAATTATATTTAAATGACAGCCTGGAAGAGACTAGATAGTTAACGTGTTGTTATGCAATCAACCACAAAACGGCAAAAAAAGCTACCATATGGTTTTAGAATATAAGTTTGCCTACTATTCAGTAGGATTTTTTTCTTTCTTTTTTTCTTTTTCTTTGTTGTCGTCTTCTCTGCATCCCCTATCGCTTCCCTCTGTGGAAAATCCACAAGCAACCAAAAGTCAAACCTGACTGAAATACTTTGTCCCTAAAGGACTGAAAAACAAGCTGCTGGCTCACACTCGTGGTCCGCCTTTCAATAGGGGGAGCTGATTTGAACCCTTAGGACCACTTGGCCTTTAGCACCTTTTGCCTTAATGTAAAATGGGTTCATGCAGTGGATATGGTCCTCTCTGATGATGCTGTGCTTTTAATTCCTTGGCTTTGGATTGTTGTCCCGTGGCCTTATGTAAGGCACTGGTGCAGATAAACCCTTGTGTGTTAATTCAGACTCATCCCTAGAGAGCACGTCCAGAGGCTGCTGCACTCCAAGTGTTAAGTAGCGTTGTCAATAACAAGGCTGTTTGCTTTATCTCTCCAGGAGGCTATTTAAGCAAAGCAAAGGAGCCTAAGTAACTTCTCTGCATCTCTGCAGTTGTCAGTACTATGAGGTCCAATGAAAATACTAATTTAAGATTGTTATTGTTAAGGTACGGGCACTATGTAGAAGGGACAGGCTCAGTTCTGCAGACAGCAGTAGATGTACAGGTAAGAATGTGTAGACTAACATATGAGCGACCTATTTTAAAATGTGTTTTTTCTGTCTTCTGCTTTGTTATTCTGAATATTACAACAAAAAAACCCACAACATTTTAACTACATAAAAAATACTGAATTTCCAATATATTTACTTTACATTCCTAAGTAGCAGTGCATTTAAATCAGAATTATGTGTGCCTCTGGAGAATGTGAGTTGCTCTTATTTTCTGCAGTGTCACACAGAGGTTTCACAGGGACATGTGAAAACATCTAAAATGACTAATTCTGTGGATAAACTGCAGCACAGCGTTGTGATTCTGGGGCCATTTTTTGTGCAGAGGTGATCCAGGAAATACTGTCACATGTTTAACATGTTCGAATGTCTGGAAAGACATAGTGTTTTGAAAAGTTCTGCTGTTGATACTAAGTTTACCACAAGTGGTATTTTGGCATTGGGGAAGGTAAAATTAAATGTATTGGTGAATCACAATTCAAACATACTTTTCACAAAGCCTGTTTTGTACACAAGCACCTCCTCTTGTACTTCTCTGCTGTTCACTACTATTTTATGGCATTTCTAAGCACGAGAAGAATACAGCTTTGGAACTCAGGATAAGTATTGGTATAACTTGTAAGGAGGAAGAAATAATGTCTGTGTTCATGACAACATTGGTTTCTTTCTTGCAAGTCCATGTGTTGAGAGATTTGCTGTAAAAATACACCACCAAACACACTTTCAAGCAAAACATGCTATTGTCTTTGGCACTGTGATAATCCAAAGAAATACTCTTGTTAACAGGAGTGTTAAATTTTACATATCTAGGCTGCATCAGTGATCTGTTGTTTTGCATATTCTTTATAGCTTGAATCAGTATTTAAACACATTGAGGAGTCAGCAGAAGAAGAGAAGCTTATGAAACTGTCAACACTAAAACTGAGGTACTTTACCCCAAGAGAAATAGCAAATCTGCATGGATTCCCTCTGGAATTCGGTATGTGCTCCAAAGTACCCATTTCCACGTCATTCTTCAGAAATGCCGATGTACTTTCTTTACTGGGGACTAATCCGTGCTTTTTGTTTTGCATTTCTTTTTGGACCACTCAATTATTATGATTGATTCTTGTTACTCAGCTAACTCTGAATTTCTCTGAATTTCAACTGTTTGGTTTTTTTTTATATTTTATAAGAACCAGCTTCTGTGGTTAGGTTTTTCTTCATAAAGTAAAGAAAAAAAAAGTTTTGGCTTGAGAAATGCTGTATTACTGAATGGCAATGAAGGAATACCTTTGTTTAAAGATGAAACTATTTACTTAGCACCCAACATTGCTCACAACAGTGGTAAGTTGACATATCCTGCCAGTTTAGGAGGTCTGTTAGTGTCTCTGTGTTTGAGCTGCTTGCTTTCTCCCTTTCACACATTTGCAACTGCTGACAGAAACGGAATTTCAGAAGATACAGATACTTCTTTGTTTAGGAGTAATCAAACACTCTAGTTAATGATCTTTTGAGTCATCTCTGTTTTGTAGAAAAGGCAGTTTTGGTCAGTTACTTCATTTTCTAACTTCTTGTGGAGAAAGGGGAATCAAGGAACAAGGCTCAGCCATACCAGTACATTGGACGCAGCTCAACCAGAATTAAGCCTGAAATAAATTGACCAGATTTCCCCTTGTAAAGAAAGGCAGCCAAGAAGGCGTAGCTGTTGCTGCCTGCTAAGGAGCCTGGCCTGCTGCCATCACATCAGATCAATTTATTGTGTCTCAGCAACACAAGCATCCAGAAAATAAGACACCGTTGATCTTGAGTAATTTGTTATATTATTCTTCAGCTTCCTCAGCAGCTTAGAGTTCTTAGAAGTACTAATAGTTTTTATACATTTATTTCTTTTGCAGTTTTAGTTGACTTCATTATTTACATTTATATTCAAAATTACTACATTCAAAGAACATGATGAAGGTTGAAAGGTTAAACATTAGAGTTGCCAGCACTAAACTTACTTGTTTAAGAGCCTTTGCAGGAGTGTGCTGTGAGTTACATGCTAACACACAGGATATTTTCATAGCCTCTCTTCCTTAATGTATTTGTGTTTTTCTTGCAGACAGCCTTTTTCCTAGGGCAACTGTTTCGTATTGCTGTAGGCTAATGTAAAGAAAAGAGCTCAACAGAGGTGGCTTGGGCTTGTGTAGGTTTGTGATGCTGGTCAAACTCCCTTTTGAGCACCGAATTGCCCATTTTTCTCTCTGTTTTTTTTTTCTTTTCCCCAAATACAGCTTTTTCTCCAAATGTTAAATCTGTCTTTGCAACATCATTGAGAGGTGTGGTAGGGTTAATATTGCTTGCATTTTATGGAGGGAAAATGAAGATAATGAAGAAATTTCTGTTTGGAACAATTCCATTACTTTTGAGTGGCCAGTTTGTGAAACCCTGACCTATTTCACAGTGCTTGGAATGATACCATGCTTTCTCTGTTCAGAGCTCATCTTTAGAGACAGCTGTGAGCTTCAGTAGTTTTGCAAACCAGAACTGAACTTTCAGTACAAGTCAGGCTTTTGAATTTGAGGAGCATCTAGGTCGTCACCATCTACAAAGTGCTCGTTTAGCAAGCTTGTCTTTTGTCACCTGGGAACTGCAGAGGGAGAGTCAGGGACAGATTCTGCCTCTCAGAGCGCAGTACCCTTCTGCTTTAATCATGGGACCTTCTTTACAGTTGTTGAGGTTCCCTGCCTTGCTATACTACTTTTCCAGCTTCCACAACACATGAAACAAGCCTCTCTCATCCAGTGGCTTCCTTTCGGAGATACTCCTGATTCACAGGCAAAACAAGCTTTTCCCACTGCGCTGAGTCACAACTCTGACATTTATTTCCTTTGTGTTTGATCTAAGGCATTTCCCACTTTGTACTTAAAAAAAAAAAATGTTACTCAGTTGTAGGCTGATTGAAATCTCTGGTGAATTTAGGTACTAGAAGTTTCTCTTGAGGATTTGCAAACTATGGGTGTTTTTTGAAAGTTACTATATTTATGGCTAGAGCAAAGGGTGTTTCCCTGACAGGGTTTTTCCTATGTTATATTTCAAGTCATTATTGTGAAGTGTGGCATTTTCAGAGGGAAGTATGCTATGACTTCTCTGCTCCTGTGTTCTGTAGTGACAGCAGCATTTGGGCTGAAAAAAGGCTGGAGATGTACCCACTGCAAATACGGTGTTGGTCCAAGAAGCTAAAGAATGAGAAAACAATAAGCTTAAAATGAAGTGAAGAGAGCATCAGGAAACTTTAACGCATACATTTACTAGCTGCAGCTGAAGTATTATCAGAAGAAACGTGATTGTACCTAAATGGTTCTGTATTTTAACAAATCGATGGCCTTTTCCATTACATGAGATCCAGGGTCAAAATCATGGTTCATTCTTAACAGACTTATTTGTGCTTTTGACATCTAAATGTATAAATAGTAATTGCACTATAGGTCAATGAAATGCTGCAGTCATTTGTCTTGGCTGCCGCTGTGGGTCCCACGGCAATAGCATTAGAAGTGATCAGAGCGTACTTGCACCTGTGACCTGCTTTCACGAGGGTGGTGTCAGGATGGCTCCTCCATTTTTCCGGTTAGAGATGTAGATAAGCTATTAGGAAACAAGCGGCAGCCTAGCGGAAAGCTGGCACAATGTGGTGGTGCGTGTTGCCAAGATCACAACATGTGGCACAGCAAGTGTCAGCATACTATGAGTTGGTAAATCTGTCCTTCTCACGTAGGCTACTCTTGAGCCCAGAAGATAGAAGGTGCAAGAAAACGTTAACAGGCAGCTAGGGGAGGTTTGGGATAAAAGAAACAGTGATCCCTGAAAATTAATTAAAGCTTTCAGTTGCCAAGAAGCAGGAGAAACTCTGAAATTCCCCGGCTTCAGTTAAACTTCCTGGGCAATAAGTGCATGTGCGCATGTGCGTGAATACCTTTTTTAATATAATCTTTAAAAACGTGTAGTTTCTGTACCTTATTCAGTGATTAAATGTGAAAACTCCATCTAAGGAAGTGTGTGTGGAAGTACAAGTGATTGTTCCAAAGAGAATAGTTGCCTCAATGTGAGTGCCAGGAAGCTGGGCAGAGTGGATGGAGCTGGCAGAAGATGTGTTTACCAAAGCAGTCCAGATTTGAGGCATTAATAACTGGCAGAGGAAGATGGAACAACTCCTCCCAGACACTTCCTCCTCAGCTTTCCACCCTTGGCTCAACAGTTGTCCAGCCATATTCTCTCCTGAGCATTCCCTGGAAGAGGATTTTTCTCAAGTGCTATGAAAAGTCCAGAACATACATTGTGTGTGCAGGCAGCAATACCTGCTTATGCATCAAAGCTAATCTGGCTGGTGACGATGTTGGGATCAAAGTTAGGTTTTCTTCTTAGGGAATGATCAGATAATTTAATGTGGTGAGGTTTCAACAGCTTAGCAAATGACCTTAATGGTCGAATCACCACTGCTATTTGTCTTCCACTCAGGTTGTAGTAAAAGCACTTTAGCTCACAGCTGGAGTAAGCTAGGAGTACAAGCAAGTACAGTTACAGCCGGGTAGCCGGCTGTTGGCAGCTTCATTTTCAGAAGTTTGATCACCTTTGTGTGCTCAATACACAACACAGCCCTTTCACAGTACTGGGACCCGTTTAACTTTTCATGGGCCTCTTCTTTCTCCCGGTCTGTGCACTTACAGTGTGAAGGATGTTTTCAGATACTATTTGTATTTCTGAGTGTGTTTTACAGGATCAGGGTTGAATAACGCGGAAGAATGTTCAGCTGCTCTATCGCTTGCTGAGTCTTGCTCACAGCCTAATCTGTACTGGTGGTATATTGCACCGCGAGACTCGTTTGTTTTGCCTCAACTGGATAGAGGGGCTCAGGCTGGGAGTACAATATAAAGCTTACTGAGAAATGCAGTTTAGTCCATCTGCAGAACCATCACTTTTTCTTTCTGCTATGGCCATGTTCCTCTGCAGATGTTCTCTAGGGCAGCGGTTGTGCAGGATTTTAGGTGCTGTTGCCCCTCCTTGAGACTGCTGGATGTTTTAAGGTATATGAAGAGAAGATAGATCAGCATTAGTTACATGATAGAGCAATGTTTTGAGGCTTCTTGTAAAACTTCAGAGATGTCAGTACTGTTAATGGAAGAACTGATACAAGTCAGTGAACTAGTTGGGAAATATTTTTGGAACTTTGTGAATTTGTGGGGTGACGCTGCTGCAATCTGTGATAATTGCCTTCAGAACTGTACGCTGGAAAAAAAAGGAGTAGACTAAAAGCTAGGAACAAACATAGGCTAATGATGTTGTACCATATGTTTTTGTTTTAGGCTTTCCTGACAAAGTAACAATAAAGCAGTGCTACCGTCTTCTGGGAAACAGCCTCAATGTACATGTGGTGGCAAAATTGATCTCCATTCTACTTGAGTAGTTTAGAAGCTGAATGTGAGGAGCACAGACTGGTGAGAGAAAATACTTCCATCTTTCAAGAGAAAGCTGATGGCAGCTGAACAAAAATTACGGCTTACCAACATAGCTGTCCAGACTTTTTGTTGAACAGTTCTGATGTATTTTTAATACCTTGCTTTTATGGTGTATTTGCACTGCAGAGGTGTTTTATACAAATGGAAGTTTCCAGGACTTAATAGCTTTATTTAAATGTTGCTCTTTTTCATTTTGCAAACTAAAAAGGACATTTATATATACCTCAATGGAAATGAATGAGACTTTTATTTTATCTTAAAACCACCTTTTCAGTACAGTATAAAAATGCTGTAAATGTAAAAGCTGTTTTAATTAAGGGCAGAGACCAAGTTCCACCTGTAAAGTGTCTTTACCTGTAAATATCAGTCTTACAATAAATCTTTTGAGATCATCTTTTATGTATAATGTGACAATTTGATGTGTTTGAGTGTTTTTCATAGCTAATTAAACTATTCAATAGTTTGTATATGATTTTTAGGAAGAGACAGAGTCATCCTTAGTTTATGGTTGTCTCATCCTCTCTAAGTACTTGTAGGTTTCTGGACCCCAACTGTATCTATCTGGAATTATTTGTTTAGGTGCAGCTGAATAAAAATATTTCAAGATTATCACAACTCTGAAAATAACTTGCCTGTTTCTGTTCTCACTTATATTATTGCTAAGATCATTGCTCCTTACCAAAGACCTACCAAAAAAAAGACAAAACCTGCAAGATGGGATGCAGAGAATAGCAAGAAGGGCTTCTACAGATATGTCAGTAAGAAAAGGAAGGTTAAAGAAAGTGTACCCCCCATGGTGAGGAAGACTGACAAGCTGATACCAACGGACAAGGAGAAGGCTGAGATCTCAACAGCTTTCCTGTCTCCTGCTTCACTGGCAACCTCTCTTCCCACACGTCTCAAGTGGATGGACCACAAGAGTGGGGGTGCAAAGTCCCTGCCACTGTAAGAGATCAGGTTCCATGACCACCTGAGGAACCTGTGCATATGTAAGTCTCTGGGAACTAAGGTGGTATGTCCCAGAGTCCTGATGGAATTGGCTGATGTAGTTGCCAAGCCCCTCTCCATGATATTTGAAAACTCCTGGGAGTCAGGTGAAGTCCCTGGTGACCAGAGGGAGGGAAACATTGCACCTGTTTTTGAAAAGAGTGGAAAGTAGGACCCTGGGAGCTACTGACCTGTCAGCCTCACCTCTGTGCCTGGGAAGATCATGGAATAGATGCTCCTAGAAGCTATGCTAAGGCACATGGAGGATAGGGAGGTGATTTGAGATGGCCAGCATGGCTTCACCAAGAGTAAGTCCTGCCTGACCAACATAGTGGCTTTCTACAATAGAACGACTACATAGCGGACAGGGGAAGAGCAAGGGATGTCATCTATCTGGACTTTTGTAAGGCCTTTGACACAGTCTCCCACAACATCCTCCTCTCTAAATTGGAGAGGTATGGAGTTGATGGGTAGACTGTTCAGTGGATAAGGAAGTGATTGGGTGGTCATCTCCAGAGGGTAGTGGTCAACAGCTCAATGTTCAGATGGAGTTTAGTGACAAGGGGTGTCACTCTGGGGTCTGTACTGGGGCCAGTGCTGTTTAATATTGTCATCAATGACATAGTGGGATTGAGGGTACTCTCAGCAAGCCTCATCCCTGGAAACATTCAGTGTCAGGTTGGATGGGACTCTGAGCAACCTGATCTATTTGAATGTGTCGCTGCTAATTGCAGGGGGAGTTGGACTATATGACCTCTAAAGGTCCCTTTCAACCCAAGCTACTTTATGGTTCTTTGGTGAATTTAAAAGCTTCATGCTTAGGTTCTGAAGAAAAACTATATGGGCTTCTGAAGATTTCTTCATAAAACTTTATAGTAGTACAAGGATCAAGAGTGTATGTTGGGATGAAGGCCATCGGAGTGCCATAGTTGTATCCATCTCATAGAACTGAACTGAATGGTTCTTTTAATCAAGTCTTGTGAGTTTAACATCCCTGAAACAATATAAAAAGTTACAGGAAAACTGAAATCCTTCTAAAGAAGCACATGTTCCAGTTATTTTTCCTTGCAGGTAACAAGTATATTGGTATCTAGAGAAAAAAACGGCATGATGGAGGAAAAGGTGAGATGACGCTTAGTAAGCATCCATTTAGGGATCTGGAGTGTCACAAAACTGAAGGATTTCTTAGATTGATCATCATTTCCTGTGCACAGAAGCAGTAAGTTGCCATAAGCCGTGAATCCTGAAGACTAATTTTTATTTTTCTTTTTTTCCCCCTGGGATGGCATAGGAACAGTCATGGTGTATTGCATCTAGGCTTGGTAATGCAGGAGAAACTGAAGACCATAGAGAATAGAGCTGCTGTAGAAATACTGCAACTGCTCTTGACTGCTGTAGTCCTCTTGAAAAAGGACTGTTTTGGTAGTCCTTTGTTATTCTGTGCCATTCTTCATCTTATGCTGTGTATTTCTTCCTTGTGTATTTCTTCTTCAGTCTCAATTTGCATGCCACTTGGGTTGACCTACTTCAACCCGTCTTATTCTCCAAGAGCATGTGGTTTGCTTGGGCTGTTCCAGCTAAAAAAGAGAAGTGGAAATGGATTCTCCTATAGAGATCTGGACTAGACTCTAGAGAAGGATGAGGTTGGCAGCTATCTTTACCTGGTCTCTTACCGTACTGTAATGACAAAAAGTACTAGATTGATACTAGGCTGTGCCTACTACTAAACTGCAAAGAATAAGTGTGTTTTTGCCAGTTTTATGAACCATAGTTAGAAGTTTACATGGTGGTTATTTTGCAGATCTGTCAGCCAGATCAATAACTAGTGGTTGTATGGTCTTGTTTTTGAGAGAAACATGGTAATAGGAAGATCTGTTGCTATCTAACATGACCCAAACATTGAAATGAAAACATGTATAAGTTGGGTTTTCTTTCTGCTAAACAACATAGTCTGTTCATTTTGTCTCATGATAATATTTGATAAAATACTACTGTTAACAGTTAGTCTTCTATTTCTTAATCTGTAAACTATGTTTTAATGATTTATATGCCACTCATGAGCAAACAATGTTCAAGTGTAAGCTGAAAGTTATCTAGCTGCTTCTAAAACTCATCTAACAACACAGCCTGTTACATATTGACAGGGAATTTTAATTCAGAATGATTGTGAAGGTTGAAATCTGCTAATCACAGCTGTGTCTGAAGGAGGTAATTTGAAAGAACAGATTTCAGAGTTGTAAGTATATATTTGTGTATTTTACCCCTGCTTACTCTGTAATACCAGCACACTTAAATGGAGTGACTGATTCTTATCCCATCTGTTTGTCATTAATAGATTCATTTACTGAGCTCTGCCAAGTTGCACCTGCTTGACCTCACTTGATGATCACATTGTTTTCTTTTCCAAGCAGTCTTCTAATCATAAGCGCCTTGAAGCCTACATCAGAGCTGCACTTTGCAACTTACAGCTTAAGCATTTTCACAGCAATGAAATGTGATTACAAAAGGAGGTGAAAGGTGAGTGAGTGAAATCTGGAACGTAGCTCTTCATAAATGGAAGGACATTTCCAGAATCTGATTTTTTTTTTTGGTTTTGTAGCTCTCTTATTCTGCACATCTGAACCACATTTCATTATCTGAGTGAGATGATGGGGTTACATTCCTCAAACTTGAAAAAAGATTGTCATATGTGGTGACTGATAAATATTTATGCATAATTATGCAGTTATTTTTGAAGCTTTCTGGTTGCCTTACAGAATGTCTTACCTACATAAACTTGTTTTTTTCTGAGTTAATCTAGGCATTCTTTATACTCACGAAAAAATGTATGTGGCTGTGAAGTTACTAAAATACCATTTGTTTCATGCAGCAGATTTGAATATTTTTTGATAAATGAACTCAAAATTTCCTAGTGGAGGTGCATCCTTCCATACAATGAGTATGTGTCTCCAGCTGTTTCCAGCCTGTATTACAGGCTCCAAAAACATTGGTCTGTCATAACACCATCATGTCTCTTAAAACTTAGTCATGGATAAGCCCACTTTGTTTTCTAAAGAAACATCTCAATAGAAATCTGAACAGATCCAATGCTTTGCTGACTATACAGTTCTGCTTCAGCAATTGTCACATGTTTTGAAAACAAATAGAAAGTTTAGCAAATATTTGTTACATCTTAAGGATGAACTATTAGTTATCATCTCACCCTTTGATCTCTCTGTTCTATTTGCTTGCTATTTGTACACTTGAAAATGAAATTCTACTCAGTATTTCTGAGTGGTATTTTGACTTAATTACTGTGCAGCATTACTCATTCATTGTACATGTGTTGTAAGGTGAAACACAGGGAGGAGTTCAGGAGAAGATTGGACAAGTTCATGGAAGAATAATTCTTTGAGAGTACTGAGTAAGAAAGACTTCTGGCTAAAGAAGTTCCCAAGCTACAACTAATGGAGGCCAAAAGAGTACCTAGGAGAGAAGTACTGTATATGTTTGTCTGCCCTTCATTTCTGAACTGTCTTCTCCTGACCACTGTTGGAGACAGGGTACTGAACTAGGTGGATCTTCTTCTAACCCAGTATGACCACTATTACGTCCCTATATTTGTATGGTGACAGAATGCCAATATTTGTAATCACAGCATCAATACACGGCAAATGATTTATGGACTTAGCTCAAATCTGACCCTCTCCATAAAGCCAACAGTAGAGAATATAATGAATCCAAGGGAGGTTGTGCAGCCAGGTCCATTCATGGCTTTAGGGTTATTAGTGGAGAAGGGTGACTGCAAATAGAAGTCCCTAAAAATAACTCCAATGTACGTTAAAACAATTGGAATGTGCTAAAAGGAGTGGAATAATCAATAGAAAAGAACAAAGCCAATGCAACTGACTGAAAACTTTTCATGAACCTAATTTTAAAAAAGAATGAAACAGAAACTAGGAAGCATCAAAGTGGTTGGTGGTTTGTAAAAACATGGTATGAAGGAAAAAGACAGGAACCAAAATATGAGTCCTGTAATGAAACTAAAGACCTAATATATGTTAACTCCTTTCATTGTGATAAAGGAACCCAGGGAGAATTGGGACAGTAGATCAATTTCAGCTGAAGTAGCTAACTAAATAAAAACTAACCACCTTGTTGTTTGGTATTAAAAACTGAAAGCCTGGCCAGTTAGTTTAAATTAACTTCATCAGCTGGTAACTTAGTAACTTCATCAGCTGTGTTGAAGGAGGAAAATCCTAAGTAGAGGTCAGAAGGCAGTATGCTGAGAAGTAAAAGAGATCCTTAAGGAGCGATGTGGGAAATGGCGCCTTGCAGCTGCTGCAGCCCCTGGGGAAGGTGCTGTGGCCATAAAACTCCAGACGCAAGTAAAGAGAAGGAAGGAAATGGTTATAGGTAAGGGACAGAAAGGGGAACATTATTTTTCAAAATCACCCTGGTTTGATGGTTCTTGATCCTCCAAATAGGGCTTAATAATTAGTGCTTGATTATCTCATTAAAAAACTAGCCAGGTTGGGATTTACACCAATAGTTGCCTTTCTCCCATACAAAAGAGGAGCATTGTCACAGACTCATGTCATATCTCTGCATCTGAGTTGACTTCCTAGGTGCAATTTATGGCCATAATCTGAGTCAGCTCATCTTCTACAGCAGCATCTTTGCATTGCATACACAGACTGCTGGAGAAGCAGAGGAATACCACCATTCCATTGCACACAGCTACACAAGATGGTGGTAAATTGTGGTCCCTGCTGGTACAGGATGAACTTCAACCAGAGTTAGACACAGATGCCCCATTACTTGTTGCCAAATCTGTACACAGCCTGTACTCTTTAGAGATGTTTCCTCAGCCATTATCAGTGACATAATGAAGGATCTGTCCCAGGAGGAGGGGTTCATGCCAGCTCTTGTTTTTAGGAAGAACAGCCCGTATTATTATACCAGACATTTACAGGGTTTTCATTCTGATCCTCCCAAACTGATGTCTCAATCCAATATATTTCAGTAAAATTAAAAAGCGTTAACCTATTTTTCTCTTTAAAGTGGTTTATAGATTTCCAAACTTGGTCAGCATAAGATGCATTCATTAGGAATAGAGAGTAAATGAGCTACAATCTGAAAGATCTAATGAAATGGAAAATAGGTTGTCAAGCAAGGTTTAGATAGATGTCCAGAGTTTGCTTTCCGTGCTGCAATCAGTGCTTAGTCAGTCATCTGATCTTCAGGTTAACCATTTTCTAAATTGTCAAACCTGCATGAAGGAAGGGTGAAAAGTGTTTATTTCTTCCTCCTCCTTGCATTAGCAGCTTTCTCTCTCATCCTATGTGGTTTATTGCTCATTGGTCACTTGGTCTATTGGATTAATTATCTGGAAAGAGGAAGCTTGAATCAAAGATTGACAGGCAGCAGAGAGGCGCAATGCATACTCAGTAGGCAGAAGAAGTGATAAAGGATTTTGTGGGCCACAGATGAAGTCCGGGCTGAAAACTGTCAGCATTCAATAGACTTTGTGCAAGAAAGTCCCTGAAGTATGCATGCGTTCAACTAACCTGCTGAGAAGTGCAGGTTTAGTTAGCCTATAATTTATTCAAATTGACACTCCCTTGGCAGTTATAAAAACTCGGTAGATTGTTAAAACAAAAAGCAAAACAAAAAGACCAAAATACCCCAGAGGGACATCAGAACTGACATGAAGAGTCTTAGTCCACACTAGTTTAATGGACAATACCAGGATACCCAGCGGCAGAAGGTATCCTGTCAACTAGACAGGATTTTCTATTTATCTATGTTCTCCTATTTGTGAACAGAAGTTTCAGAGCAAAGAACAGAATAAGAAATTAAAAAAATGTGCGAGAACAGGTCCTCGGTGTAAAATATTGTAACTCATTTGCAGTGAATGGAGCAGTGACAGTTTTCAGCAACTGAAGACATAATTCTGTATTTTCATGTAAACACTATGCCCTATGATGGTAAAGGACGACATGTGGGGATTCTTCCTTGTTTTCCTCTGATCTGGTAGCAACAACTGATAGACTTGGTCTCCTGGAGGCCACAGGCTGCTGCAGAGCAGGTGGATAGCCAGAGAGCTGAGCTGCTGCTGCTGCACCAGTAGGCATATGGGATGGGCTTCACCTTCCAGACCTCTGGGCAGCAGCACTAACTGTGGAGTTACCTGCAGCACAGCCTGTGTGAACACAAGAAAGATGGTCAGCAGGTCCCACTCTCCTGAATTCTGAGTTTCTAAAACCACAGATAATAAAATGTAATAAAAATCTAGTTTTTATGCAAACAACAGAAAATAGTGGAGGTGGTGGGATGTGGTTGATGTAACCTCAGACATTATAGTTATTTATAGTAAGGGCCAAGTTGTCTGTGGCAGCACCACAAACATCAGCTGTCCTGGATTCATACTGGTTTTCACAGTCCACCTCTGTCTTTTTCTGAGGTGACATTATTATTTTTTGTCACCTCATCCAATTTCTTTCCAGGGTGCTTTGACCTCATAACATTTTTGTTTATGAAAGCTGTAGAGTTCATTCAATCCCCAAGCTTCAGGGCATGTCCCACACAGATCTGTGGGACATCTGTAGGTGACAAGTGCAAACTGGAACAGAAAGGAAGGGGTTGGGAATGCAGAAGTTCCATGGCCTCCAGGAAGGCCTAGGGCTTAAAGGATCAGTCAGTGGTGACTACTGTTATCTTTGAGCAAGAGTAGTTATAACTATTGATACACTTTTCTTCTCAGTAGAGTTTTGAAATCTGAGGAACCTGAATAAGTTGTCTACTAAACAAAAAGGAAAATCAAAAAGAATGTTGCTAGGCCCTGAGGTTCGGGTAGCTCCTAGCGTGAGGGAGGAAAAGATATACAAAGCTCCTCAAAGCAGGGAGAGAAAAGCACAGCAAGGTCTTGTACAAGAGGAACGTAGAGACTCTGGCTAAAGCAAAGGTGAAGTGAGACATGGACTCTGCCATGGCTTCCAGCAGTAACAGCCTGGGACTTACAGACAAGTACTGAGAAGTATCTAGGTGGGACACTTCTTTAGAGAAGGCTGCAACATACTGCTGAAAGAGGAAAAGGGGGTCAAGATTCAAATTTTGGCTTTCAAAACACATTAATTTCAGTGCTGCCAAATAATGTTTTCTTCACCTGTATATGAACGTAGGGAAGAATGAGCATTTCCCTCAGTAGCCAACTGTAGGTAACAAGGTGCTCTGAGACACAGGGGTGCTCAGCTGTACGAAAGTCAAAGACGTAAAGATAAAATACAGGCAGATTTCAAGTAATGATTTTTCAAAGCTCCTGAAACCAGAAGTCAAAAAGAGAAAAATGCATTTAATGTCTAGAGGATTTACGTGCTGTCAATCTTTGTTGACACCTGAGATGATCAAGAGGCTCCCCTTGATCACCTTATGAGGTCAGGCTGAGAGAGTTGGGCTTGTTTAGCCTGGAGAAGAGAAGGCTCCAGGGAGACCTTATAGTGGCCTCCCAGTACTTAATGGGTGCCTATAAGAAAGATGGGGACAGTCTTTTTAGCAGGGCCTGTTGCACCAGGCCAGGGAGTAATGGTTTTTAAACTAAAAGAAGGTAGATTTAAACTAGATATAATGAAGAAATTCTTTACTGTGAGGGTGGTGAGATACTGAAACAAGTTGCTCAGAAAATTTTGAACGTCCCCTCCTTGGAAGTGTTCAAGGCCAGGTTGGATGAGGCTTTGAGCAACTTGATTTAGTGAAGGTGGCAGGTGAGTTGGAACTAGAGGGTCTGTAAGGTCCTTTCCAACCCAAACCGTTCTATGAATCTATGATTCTATTCTCTGTTGAGATAAAGTTCACCCCTGCAAGACAAGACAGCAGAATGGGCACTTTGTGAATAAAGAGCTGTATGAGAGCAAAGGGCACCTGAGCTCGTAACACTACAATTCAGCACTGGTGGTTTCATTTCAAATGCAGGACAGCTGGAGGAAAGAAATGCTTTGGGTGGCTTCTGCTCCTGGGATTTTAGTTGCATTATTGTTACTTACTGGATTATGCTGTGAATCAAACCACTATGAAAAAAAGAGGCAGAAAAGAAACATTTATGATGAGCAGTAAGTACCATTGTTTGCAAATGTATTTCTTCATATGGTGCCTTCTAAGTGCCAGTAGTGGGAACAGAATGGCTTTGCTGCAGCTCTTTTTTACATGCTCTTTGGCAGGTATGTGAACTAAATGATCTCTTTGTTTTTTTTCCATAATACAACAGGCCTCGTTTGTCCTCAGAGCAGGGTAATTTAGTGTTTCGCGCTGGCTCCAGCAAAAATATTGAATTTAGAACTGGACCACTGGGGAAAATAAAAATTAATGAAGAAGACCTTGCAGAACTCTTTAGTCAGGTGATATAGTTACTGTTCCTTAATATCTTTGCACTTTCAGTTTTGTACATTGTTTGTCCTCAGAATTTGTCTTAGCAAATGTTTTGTATGATTGTCATATTATCTATGTCAGCACTGTAATATGAAAGTAAACTATTGAGCCTTGTAAAGTAATCGTGTCATTACAGAAAATAATTAAAAGATTAAATTGTGTGTGTAACAGCTCTCTGTATTTAAGTGAACTTTATAAAAATAAGGATAAGCAAGAATGAAACTTTCCTAAACTTTTGAAAAATCCAAGCTTGTTTCACTTTATCGGTGTTATTTAAATTCAGATGAGAGAAAACAATGCAGAGATTCAAGAACTTAAAAAAGCCAGTGGTGCCTCTCAGAACGTGTCCCAGCTTGTTGCTCTGCTGACCTCCAAGGTGAGCCATACCCTCATGTTGTCCTCCTCTAGTGTTCACAGTTTTCCATTCCTCAGATTAACATTATTACCTGATTCATGTATTTCTGGACTCCAATTCAGGGCACTGGGTCAGAGTCCATGTTTAATATTAGCTCCAAGTGTGTGTTTTATGTTGAGATATTTATTCAGTAACTCAAAATAATGGAAATATTCCTGTAAATCCCATCGTTTCATGTTACTAGGATGCTTCTTTTGTTCACTATCAACATCTCTATAGACCATAACCTCTAATATTTATGGAAGTGAAATCCCACTAAATTCAGAAAATGGACTATATCTGTTCTTACAGTTGCTACACAGATGTTCCATTCGATAGGTGAAATGAACTATCGAGGTTTGCAGTGGAAAGAAAAGACCTATGCAGTAGTTCTGTCTCTTCCTTGCTACTAAAGATTTTTCTCCAACAGATTTTGAAACTTTTATCTGACTTGCTTTAAGGGACTTTTGTTACTATGTTGCCACAAGTTCCTTATAGGAAAATGTTTTATAGCCTAAGAGACCTCCCCTTAGGGAAATTGTGCTGATGTGTATCCATTATATTCCCTGATTCAGTGTCAGCTTGCTGTTTGTGGTGATACCCACACTGTGATACAGTGAAACTTTGTGGAATCTTTTGGGCTTTTGCTGTACTATCTCAGACCCCCATCCTTCACCTGCACACAAGTACCCCAACAGTTGCACTGGAATATTGTCATTCTCAATGTTGAGCACCTGAATACGTCTTCACAACACCAAGTCTTGCATTTTTTGGAGCCAAACTGGAACGTATTTAAGCTATCATTTTCTGAACAGCTTAAACCACCAAAATCTCAGTGAATGAGGCCTGGTTTGAACCTGATTGTCACCTGGTTTCACACACCAGCTATTCTGTTTTCTCAAAAGAAAGTGTTTTGTTCGCCTACAAGCATCCAGCACATACCTCCTTGATCACTCATATACCAAGCGCAACTTATAATTTGTGTTTCTCTTGCAGATCGTGAGTCTTGACAATAAAGTTCAAAGCTTGGAGCAGGTGAGTAAATGGGAAGCAAACTAGAGATGAAAAAAATGAAAACCCAGTCCCAAGTAAGTAAAGTGAGGTTAAAATGCTGAAATAGCTACATGATTTTTTTCCTCTCATGAGGAAAAAAATTGTTTTCCTCTCAGGAAAATTTTTTTTGGTATCACAGGAGATAAAAAAACATGAAAGATTTGTGGAGGAGGTGAAATGCCTTCTTACAAAATGTAAACTGTGTAGGAGCCTGCATTCCTTAAAGGAAAAACAGTTGTAGACTCAAGAACAATGAGATACCAAGAAGTAGTAAACTCTTCCTTCACTGATCTGTCAAGACAAAGACTGGATAATTCAAACTGCATTTTATATTGTACTGGAAATAGCTGAGTTTTAACTGTCACCTGCTTCTCCACTGAGCTTGTGACAAGCCACAGCTACAGCTGTCAGTAAAAGCAGTTGTCAGATGAGTCACCCTTGGGAATCAAGAAGACAGGATAACCCTCTATCTAGTCACAGTCTGCTGCTGAAGAGCAATATTGATATTTACTTCTTACTTCTTTACTTTTCTCAGCCTAGTGCTTGCAGCCAGCCATCCTGTGTAAGACCAATCATATCAGTCACTATTTTGTACAGGGATAAGTGAAACAGCTCAAAACCTTCACAAATCAACCTTACTTGGGGNNNGGGAATGCAAGAAAGAATGAAAAAGGGGGAAAAAAAATTGTCTTGAAAATAAAGGCTAATGGAACACCAAATAAGCAGGAACCTCATTTTCTGCTCTTTTCTTGGGTTTCAGACTATCCAGAGGAAAGCTTGTAGTAGTAATCCCTGTAAGAACTCGGGGACTTGTGTAAACTCACTGGATGGTTTCTTTTGCCTCTGTCCCAGCAACTGGCAGGTGAGTCTTTAACCTCTTTGAATATGGAGCCTGTATTTTAACTATAAGGATACACCTGGCTTAGTGTAATTGAGATGAAACCTACCATTTTAAGATTGTTCAGGACAGAATGAGATATACTAAACAGCAAAGCAGCAATACCACACTCATTGTTTGGTTGAAAGGCAACACATTTGCTTCTCAACAATACCAATATATACCAAAAAAAAAAACAACAAAAAAGCCCAAACCGTTGGGTCAGACCCTGCACTGTTACGTGTGGGTGATGGCCCATGAAGTCAGCAATACTTGGCAGTTCCCACAGCAAAGAATTAGTCTTTGGTTTTTGCTGAGCTGTGAACTGAACCGCATGCCCTTGCTGTTGGATCTTACGCAAGGATAGAGAGAGAGTGGGGGAAGGGAAGGATAGTTATCCAAGCTCAAATATATAAGACAAATGGGGGTTATAAAGAATCAATCCCATTCTGATTTTTTTTTAATACAAAGAATTTACTGGCAAATGCTTTACTGATGCACTAGAGATGCAAAAGTTAAATCTTCTTCTCAAAGGCTCTCTACTTTAAAGCTGTCTAGGCAAGATCTGGGTCAAAACTGCTCTGCTTTTAGTTTTAATAAAACAGTAGCTCCTAATACAAACAGTTTGGAAGAATTTTTTCTGAGCCATTTGCTAGCAAGTTAGAAAGTAGAGAGGATGACAGGACTATGCTATCCATATGCTTTCTACAAACATCTGAAGTATTTTATCCCCAATCTGAGTGACAACCAGGGTCACAGAAACACAGCTGAAAAACAGTTTTGTTGTAATGTTTCATAAGAGACTCTGTGTTGATAGCAGCCCATGCTTTGTGTATCTTCAGGAACTATATTAAACATTGGCTCCCTGGTTTGCTTAATTTCTGAGTTATTTGGAAAATAAACTGGTTTTCCATTTCATCTTAGGGCCTCCTGTGTTCAGATGATGTTAATGAATGCCAGATTTATGCTGGAACAGCATTAGGCTGCCAGAATGGAGCCACTTGTGTGAACACACCAGGCAGCTACAGGTAACTTTCCAAAGATAAACACAAAAATACTATACAATGTACTCTGCTATATTTTGTACCCTATATCACACCTGAAGCACAAGTTCCAGGAATTAGGAAACATTTTTTCACTGAAAGGGTTATTAAACATTGGAATAGCTTGCCCAGAGCAGTGGTGGAGTCACCATCCCCGGAGGTATTTAGACGGCGTGTGGACCTGGTGGTTAGGGACATGGTTTAGTGGTGAGCTGCAGTGTTCGGTCGAAGGTTGGACTAAATGATCTTGAAGGTCTCTTCCAACCAAAGACATTCTGTGATTCTGTGAATAATTCTGTTTAGTATCTATGCACTATAACCCCTCATGGTCTGAGAGAATATAAAATCCATATTAACACTGTTTACCAAACCCACCACAGACACAGAAGGCCCTCCAATGCCATTGCCTGCCTTGACACAAGAGCATCAAGAACCATATTTATCACAGAGCCATGCTGGGGAAGAAGGCTGCAATTTGGAGACTAGCCTCAGTGACTTGGCCCTCTGCTGTAAATGCAGATGCCTGAATGGAAGTTAACTGCACGATGGGGTATAGATGGGGTGGTGAGATGCAGCATTCTGGTCTGTAACCACCACTTGCCAACATGACCACCCAGAACAGCCACGTTATCATCCATCTGTTATCACCTACCCCTTGAGACCAAAGGAAATGAGGAGATGGAGGTGAACAGCTTTGGCCCAGCAAAGGCTCTGAGTTTTTGGAAACCTCCTGAATATATGGGCACCCTTGATCACTGGCATTCCCAGTGCACCACATAACTTTGAGAAATGCCTTCACCCCCTCCAGAAATACAGACACTGCTGAGCCTGAGCAGAGCATGCAGTGCACCGTGCTGCTAGGCAGCCAGCTGGCCAGGAGGGTGCCTGGGCTGCCTCTGGGGGGGCCCCCATAGCCATGACGTCCCTGGAATGTATCCTTCTCTAGCTGTGCCCAGTTCCTTAGGAAACATGCTCTTGTTTACAGGCCAAGCCAGCCTGAACGTTCTGTGTCTTATTTTCCAAAATGTCAAACAATCTGGTAAATAAATAACTTTCAGATATAATACAAAGCTGCCCCTGTGCAATGGGAACAAGCAGACTGGAGAGCATGCCACAGCTTTCTGCAAAACGTTTTGTCTCCTGCTTCAGCATGAAAACCTTAGCCCCTATGAATATTTACTTGACATAACACTGCCTTACAATGCTTTGTCAGTTCTTGGAAGAACATCACACATCTTCTGCAGTGCTCCTCACACTTGAGCATTAGCACAGGAGCGTGATGAGGTGTCACTGGCACATGATAGTTCCTGTCAGCTTTTCTGTGATTTTAAAGGATGTTTTTAGCTTGCCTGCAGTTGTCCTCAACACAGACATTTGTCAAGGAAATGCCAGACCAAGCAGCCTGCCTTTACTTATTTCTTACTGTGTTCAGAGATGTAGTGTACAGATGTGTGCCTAAATTAAGGTTTGAGAGGACAAACGCACTGCCTTTCTTGAAAGTGTTGTCACTGTGTTAGTACAGTCATGATTCCTGTTTTTCCCCAATGTATTTCTTGCCTTCCTTGCTGAATCAGTGTTTCCTGAAATGAACTAAGATCTCTTCATAAATCATCCAAATCTCAATATTACTGCTTTTGCAATTATGCCCTCAGGATTACCGAGTCCTTCCTCAACTCCATTGTACTGTCTTTGCAGTCTTCCTTCTCATTCTGTCTGTTTGTCTGCTGAGTACTCCTCAGATGCTAAATCCATCCTCAGGTAGAGCATGACACAGCTCTTTTCGAAAACTGTGAGAACATTATTCCTAGTTTTTGTGGGTTCTAGCAACCCAAATCACCCCACTCCTCTGGTAGGACCAAACACTTTACCCCAGTGTGGACTGTGGGTAAAGAAAACAGGGAAGCTTAATTTTCCATATCCCCCAGTGATAACAGCAGGTAAAGGGCAGTACTGGATCAGGTACTGTGAAATAGAGCATAGTGCAGTCTTCACTCCCTGTTCAGATTCTTTACCTGCATGCTTCAAGCTTTAATTCAGGGAAGCACTGAAGTATGAGGAAAAATAGCAGATATTCAGAAAACACCTTCCTGAATCAGGACCTTGACGAGACATTGCATTAATGTCTCAGAGTCCCCAGGTCTATCAGACTCTTATGTCAGAACCAAAATAATGGAGGCCTCATCACAGCGTGATCACAGCCATCAGTGATGGGAGAGAACCAGGGCTATGCCGAGCAGCAGTGCATCAGAATGCAGCTGAAGCTCCTACTTTTTGAAGCTGTTCTCTGAGCAGCTTCAGATGGGTAGCAGATTAATCCTTGCCAGACAAGGCAGAAGATAGTGCTGTTGTCCTCCTCCTTTGGAGCTGGTCAGATTGCCCTGCTGTATCCTTTGGAGTGGAACATGAAGCTCTGAATACACTTTGAACATGCAAAGGTTGATCGGGTTCCTTGACCTGTTACCTCCATGCTTGCCAAGGTTGAGCTACTGCACAGGCGAGATGAGGATGGTCTATCTGCCCCCTCTTACAATAATGAACATGCTGTCTTACAGCACCGTAGACTACAGTTAAGTACTAAGCTATTGTGGGTTTTTTAAGCCTGAGTTCATCCAGGTTGCTTGTCCTGGTTGCTAGTGGTTAGTTACCTGCAATTGGCTTATCAAACTGCTGTTTCAGCTGAGCATGTGACACCCTGTCAGGGACAGCAGCAATAAAATTGTTCCAAGGTCCAGATGAGTTTCACTGGAAAACTCTGATTCAAATTCTGCAGATAAATACTTTTACAGAGTAGTTTTCATTAGCCACTCTGAAAGCAATTCAACAGGAGTGTGTACCTGCCATATGTCTCTGTGAGGAGCAGTCATCAGCAGGCACTGCAGCATATAACTTGCACCCAGATAAGTGTCTCAGTCATTTTTAATAAAAAGCAGCGAACAGATAGGCAGCTTTCTGTAGGTTGAGGTCCCTTTCAGCTGAATTTCAGAGCCTCAGATTTGGCCCATGTGGAAATAAAGGGTCAGAGAGAAGGGAAACATTACCTGATGGCTTAGAAGTTCCCAATTTCAGTTCCACTGTGTACATACAGTGCTGTGACTACTAGTGTGCCCTACAAATAACAGCACAATGCAGCTGGCAGTCTGCAAGCCAGATACCCCTGTAGAATGCTTCCTTTCAGCCCACCACTTTGTTCTTTCCACCCCATCAGCCCCAAATGCTGCCTCCTGCCAGCGACACTCACCCGAAAGCTGGGCTGCTGCTGAGACAGCAGCTGCCATGTGTTGAGGTGTGAATGTGAAGGTGTGAA
>VWZK01010323.1:252599-275403 GCA_013396935.1 Baryphthengus martii | reverse complement strand
GCCAGCCATGGCATTTGAGCATATCACCAGAAGCAGGGTTTCAGGGACTTGGCATCATACGAAGGTCATAAGCTGAAACACAAGGTTTAGGTGCTCTCTGACCGAAGTACGGGTTTCCAGGCTCCTACTCTGCTGAAGTCTCACGTTAGATACTTCTCTGTTTTTTCTGAATTTGCACTTAAGAATGTAGCAGAAGGCTGCAGATTCTTCCATAGGGTCAGACAGTCATGGATAGGCCCAAGTCCCACCTGATTCTTGAGTCTCTGCTGGAACAGGAACTTTGCCTCTGTGCACGATTATTAATGGATTGTCAGTACAGCTAAATAGATGGATTTTATAAGGAATACCACATAAATAAAAGAGTGGGGATTGATCTCTCACTATGGCAATATGTGATCTTTAATAGCTGTATAAAAAACAACTTTTTCATTTTTCTGTTTGCTTCCACCATTAGCTGCTCCTGTACTCCAGAAACCTATGGGCCTCACTGTGCCTCGAAGTTTGATGACTGCCAGAGAGGATCTGAGACACTCTGTGGGCATGGCACCTGTGTAGATGAAGACAGGGATCAGCCCAACAAGGTAAGGAACAACATATAAGTCTCATTGTATAGCACAGGATGAACAAGCATCAAATAACACTGTGGACCACAAAACGGTGTAGCACATACTGCTGCTGAAAAACAGCAAGAAATGCCCCTGTACGACACAATCTAACCCCTCTGTTGTCCCAAGGACAGCAGAAAGAATTTGAAATGTCTTGTTAGAGGTACTTGCCACAGTATCTGATCTATTATTACATCCATAGGGAGCTTGGGAAAATTCTCTGAATAAGTCAAAGTCTTATTGAAGCATAATATGCTTACTGTTCGTTATTTGGGGAGTTTTAAGTTGCTAGAATATGTTATTACTTAAATGGTTTTCCTGGGAAAAGAAGCATCATTGTCAGTGGCCCGGGAGCTGCCAGGGCTGGGTGACTGCTGCTGATCTTTGATTCTCCTCACTGCCAGTTGGACTTGGTCTCTGACTCCAGGCCCAAGCTCTCCAAGTGTCTGCACTGGGTGGATGCTAGCATACACTTGAACAGTCTTCTGGAGCAAGCCAGCTCATTCTTTTGGCATGACAATCTGGGTACTGGGTGTTCATTCCAAAGTGATGTACGGAACATGCCAACTTTGATTCTTTCCACTCAGAGCAGCCCTCCAAAACCACTCTGCCAAGCCTGTGCTCCTTAACACTCCTATGAACCCATGTACCATTCCAGATACACCATACATTCATTCTTCATGCTATGCTATAAAATAATCTCTTTGTTCAATTTGTACAGGTTTTCACAACTCATCGCTTGTTTGCTGCTTTTTTTTTTTTTTTTTTTGTGGAAAAAGCTTTTCAAAAGGGTTCAGCATTGACTTAACAGTGTCCGCTCCTGTGACAGGCAACAATAAAGCTCCCATTAGCTTTAATTGGACTAAAGCTAGATAAATGCTGAAATCTGCCCATTAGTAAAGGTCACAAGGGAAAAAAACTGTTTTCCTCAAAAAAGCGTATCTTTGCAATTTAATGTCAGCACTGCACATTGCAGAGTTTAGTGAACAGTTTTCTTAAAAGAAAGCAGACGAGCTGATTTGAGGTTGCTTACACTGATCTGTTTACCTTGGTTACAAAGCAAGTTGATGACTTTTGATTATGTTTATGTACAGCTCATAATTGTTGTTCATCTTCTCTGGGAGCTTTGGCATGAATTACAGGTTTCTTTCATGAATGTAATGAATGAGCCTGTTGTTGCTTCCATAATCTAAATAGGTAAATTCAGAGGAATAAATAGATTGAGAAAATTGCTGAAGCAACTTGTAAAACAGAACATGCAAACTATGTAATGCTCTGGAAGCTTTCTTGCTATAGTTTAAAAGGCATTTTATAAAATTAACTCCTCCTGCCCTCTAACTGTCTTAAACATATAATGTGATCTTTGCTGTGGCAGCCCAAGTATCGCTGTATCTGTGACACTGGCTGGATGTCCACCCCTGGCAGCCCTGCCTGCAGCGCTGATATAGATGAATGCAGCCTCCCTGAGCCCTCGTGTTCACAGGACCCACTTGTGCAGTGCCACAACACACAAGGCTCCTACTCATGTGGTCCCTGCCCCACAGGTATCGCATCCTTCCACACTCTTAGGTGGGAGGGGGTGGCAGCAGGTAGCAATGCCTGTGTGGCATAAACACAGGAACAGGATTCAGATGAGAGTAACTGTGAAATACTTTGGTCTGTATTCTAGAGAATAAATGCCTGCGGGTTATGTCTTACCTAGATAATGCAGGCAGTGGAGTCTAATGCATGATTTATCCCATCCTAAACTGAGTATCTAAATGGATCTGATGTACCCTCATGTCCGTAGGTATCTTTATGTCCATCATGTCCCATTATTTTCATGTATTAGGTCTGAGGTACTGTCATATCCTTATGCTCACTGCCCTAAGGCAAGGTAAAAATCTAATTGCCCTTCAAGCCATAAAGCCTGTTATTATTCTTCCTGAATTGGGTGGATGATGTGTATAGGAGTAGTATTTGAAGTATTTAACCAGAGTTATGATAAAGCTTTTCTGAAAATTGTGCATGTGTGCACTAGACCAGAACTACTTCCTTTTTAAGTTAAAGTGTATTTGATTCCGGGTTATCCAGAATACAGTTAAAATAAAATGTTCTTGCACGCACATCTCCACTCTGTTGTGTTTGTAACCTATTTTGCAGACCAATATTAATTTTGGTCAGTTATGACAGGGACAGGTCTTTTCTTGGGTTAATGGTGCAAAATTCAAAAGTCATATTTTTCTGCTCTATGAAAAAATGGGTCAAAGAAATAAATGAAAAGGTCAGACATCTTCTCTTTTAATGTTTTTCATGTGCTTCTTTCTAGGCTGGCAAGGAAATGGCCATAGTTGCCAAGACATTGATGAATGTCAAAATAGTAACGGAGGCTGCTCAACAGCACCCATGGTTCAATGTATCAACACAATGGGATCCTTCCGCTGTGGGCTCTGTCCACCAGGTAATATGGATATTTGGGATAATAAAACTATGGGAAGGCTTAAAAGATGAATATTCAAGACATTTGAGCCTGACGCTTAAGAAGCAAAAGATTCACTTTATACGAAGTATTGCATACGCTAAGCAATACTGTAACATAGAATGAAGAGTCCAGGTATATTCAAACTGCTTCAGCTGGTAATGAGCATTTTGTAGAGCATGTCTCTAATGATGGTCCTCTGAAATGTGTTTCTGTTTTAGTAGGTAGTCCTTTTCAGTGTTAGAGCCCTGATCTGACAAAGTACTTTGTAAGATCTTTAGTGGGAAACAAGGATTGCATAAATATGACAGTAATTTCATTGTCTGTATTAATTGAAAGAGCATCCTGTGTGTTGTAAATCAGCTTTATTGTCTGTCTTTAAAATAGCCTTGATAATTGTCATGCTCTGAATGCTGTTTAAGAAGGCAGTGTTTCCACTGCAGTACAGGTCAAGCAGTGGAAGTTGTGACTTACATCTTTATAATTTGTGGTTTATGATTTAAAATACCTTATGAAATGCAAACTATCAATACAAGAAATAGTAACAGGCAAAAGTTTCTAATTGATCTTTCAAGTGCTCTTTAAATGGCAGTAGGCTGCAGGTAGTAAAGTCTCTCAGTTACTGAGTGCTGAAGGCCTATCACCATTCTGGAAACACGGCCTCAGACAAGTTTTGATGTGGTTCAGCGGACCTCAGGTCTCTGACCATGCAGAGTTGTGTTGCAGTGCTTTGGCCCTACTGAATCTCCTAAGAGGAGCTGGATGTGTGTTTGAAACCCAAGGGCAACTCTGGCATGCAGTGGGAAGCCTGGAAGTGGTTGATGCTGGCTGGGTGCAGATGTGTAAGGAGAGCACTGCATGAGTTGAGCTCCTACGGCCTTACTGACCTCACTATATTTGGCTAACACTAATATACCTTTTTTTCTAAAATCATGGGAGGATTTAGTTACAATTAGAATCCATCCCTGCAATGTAGGAACCACAGTAAATATGTCAGGTTTTACTTTGGAGGCTTTTTTCTTTTTAACTCTAGGAGACTATAATTTTACACCATAAGCTAATCTTTCACCTGGTGATTGTTTTGCTGTCACTTTTCAGAGAACGTAGCTTGTTACAGTCTAACTGAGATTTGCCTCTGAACAGGTTATGAAGGAGATGGACAGACATGTACCCAGGTTGATATCTGCTCAATAAATAATGGAGGGTGCCATCCTTTGGCTACTTGTACCTCAGCTCCAGGTACGATGCTCTCTTAAAGACTCTAATACCAGTGTGAATCTCAAGAAGGGTATGGATAGGCTGAATCTACTTTGTAGTAACATATTTAGATTGCAGCCCATTCTCCACAGTCAGTTTTGCCTCACCCAAAGGAGTTCCCAGGCATGTTAGCTGAAGCCAGCAGGCTTTTCCGTGAGCACTAGCAGAAACAGATTTAGGCTCCGCTAGCGCAGATTTCATCAGAAAAATGTGGAGATCTTCAACGTTTTGCTTTGATGCGGTTTCCCAATTTCAATTGCCGTTACCGTTCTCCTTTCCACAAATACCTTTTGATTACTGCCACCACTTCCCACAAAGGTGACCTTGGACTCTCGGGTATCCATAGCAAAGCAACACTATTTTTCTACGGTCAGACTGGACATTGACCAGGGGAGGTGTCAAAAGATCAAATAAATCATTTATGTAAAGGCTCTTCTTCAAAATGTCAAGGACCTTTACTGTCATTGGTGGTGTCATTGTAGCAAGGACCGAATTGCTTTCTGTACCTTGTCTCGTCTCCCAAGGTCCAATGCCATTTTGTTCCTGCACATCTGGGTACACTGGAAGTGGATATGGGCCGAACGGGTGCTCTCCTCTAAGTGATGTCTGTCAGCTGCAAAACCCTTGTGCGAATGGCCAGTGCTTGGTAAGTGCTGAGCTCCTTGCATAGTTACAGAGATATAACCAGTGACAACAGGGAGGCTGGTGGGACTGAAAGCTGAGTGCAAACATACTGAAGGTAATGAGGCAAGGTCAGCGAGGAGCAGGAGATCAGTGGATATACCTGGGGAAAACAAAGTGAGATTCATGGCACACAAGCCTTTTCTTTGTATATGAAGGAGAGGCAGCGATCTTGGCACTAATAACCTGAGAGGCTGTAGTTGGTACTGCAGGCTAGCGATGAAATGCTGGTGATGGTGAGGGAGAGCTGATGAATGGCTGTCCTTGGTGGGACAGGAAAGTAATGTACCACCTTGGATCATGGAAGGATTACCCATGATAACAAGACCAGTACCTCTGCTGAGCTTCAGACTGCTAATATCCAGTACAGTTCGTTATTTCTAGGCTAATTTTGTGAGAGCCCCCCTGGAGTCTCAGGCTGTTTATATGGATATGAAAAAGGTGTTCTGTAGGAATTTGTTGTACTCCTGCTGGTAGCCGAGTGTTTTGGACTTTTACTGATTGGTGGTGTGAATTTGATCTCATGCACAGCAACCAATTAGTTTGTCTACACGTATGCTGTGAAGGCCTTTTGGCTTCCTCAGTGAGGTGCGCTGTGCTCAGGAAAGTCCATGTTGCAGACCTGGGGATATTTCTGATGATGATTTTGGAGAAATGTTCACAAATGGTAAATCTTTTGTTACAATAGAGTCTGATCCCATTTGTCCACATTGATCTGTAGATATCCTCCTTTTGGTGACCCTGGGAGGCTGAGGGGAAAAGGGTCATATGATATGGACTGGTAGAGTGACATTAACAGTTCAATGAGATGATCTTAAGGGTCTTTTCTAACCTATGATTCTATGACCTTTCTCTTTTCCCATTTTCTGTGTGAAAGGAGATGATTCCCTCATCTACACTCCACCGCTTTACCAGCATTGCTGGCTCTCTCTTCTGTAGGTATCTATTGTCTTTTCACTCAGATATTTCAAGAGCCTTTTGTTCCCAGATCTCGTGTACTTTTTCTGACTATTTAGAAACTATTTATCATAGCAAGTCTATTAAAAGATATGATGTCTTCCCTAAATATATCCTAACATTCAACCATAGGCAATCATGGCTACAACCTACTATATAAAGATAATAACATAGGCAGATACTTCAGTAATGGGACTACAGAAGCATCTAGTAAAGTAGAGGAACAGCAGAGCTGTATTTGGCCAGTGTAATGACAGGTGAAATGTAATGTTAATTAAATATCAGGCAATGCAGATCAGAAAAAAACTTTTTGCTTTCTACAGCAGCATTCAGAGCTGTGATGTACACATCAAAATCCTCTTCCATCATACCGGAAATCTCTTTTCAGGATACAGAGGACATCGACAGAAAATACAAAAGGCAATAAAGAATATAGCATATTGATTATATGCCGTCAAAGATGAGATTCTTCTCGTGTACCTTCGAATACCATATTATTCTGCCTTATCTGTAAAAGAAAATATATAAGGAAAGAAGATATAGGAAGCTAAAACAGAAATATGGGAAGACTTGATTGTAAGGAGAAGTAATAAATGCTGAGACAGAAGATATGGAAAAGAGACACACAGAATAAGGAATAACACAGAGAAGACAATGAAATTTTTCCCATTTAACATTCTTCAGGGTGCAAATCAGAGTTAATAGCCCGTGTAACTGCTGTGCAGACTTCCCAGAAAACAGGCTGGAGACACATGATTTATAAGCCACTGTTATCTTGACTTGCTCATTATAAGGTTTAGATAATATGATTGACTTGTTTCTAGGGTGATCATTTCAAAGCCAAGTAAACAGTTTTCTGAATGGCTAAATGATTAATGATTTTGACTTTTTAGAAAGTAATTTGAAAGAGGCCTGCAAAGAAATAACTTAATAGAAAAAGAAAAGAGCTAGATAATCTGATTAGGCTTTAGGTTTGTTTTGGTATTCACCAATGACCATCAAGACCATTCAATTCCAAAGGTTTTATCACTTTACTCTAATATCCTCATGTAAGTGTAAATATCAGCCTTTCTGCCAACTACATTGATTCCTTTAGGTGATCCATGCATTTTAATTACCTTTACTTATACCTGTAGGCAGTCATCTCTGGATATATCTGCCTGTGTAATGCAGGCTGGACAGGCCCTAATTGTACAGAGAACATTGATGAATGCGTTAGCAACCCGTGTCAGAATGGGGGGACCTGCACCGATGGGGTCAACGGCTACTCCTGCAAGTGCACCAGCGCCTGGACAGGACCACAGTGCCAGACTGCCCAGCAAGGTATGGCCAGGACCCCAGGGGAAATGGGCCACCAGGCTTCAGCAAGTAGATACTTGGCGTATATGACTAATATGTGAATAAGAACCAAATTATGGTGGAAATAAACAGCACACTTCTCAGTGGATTACAGGTCCCAAACCCAAATCCCTTGAAGTCAGACTTTTCTATGAGTTTTGTTTATAGCTTCTTTGTTTAGCAGTAGGAGCATAACGATGAAGTTAATTTGCAGGCTCTCTGACCTTGACTAGACAGCAGACATCCTAACATGAGATCTCTGTTCCTGAGAAAGTGGTCTGGAGTTGATTGAGAAGAGGATGCAATATAAGGAGAACAGATTTACAAGAGAATATATGAACATTTCTCTTTTGTGCATCCTATTTAATTTGCTGCAAAGCTGAGAGGTCCTGGCAGTTTTAGTCAAGATGAAAAGCCAGAAAAAGTTTTCAAACAGAAATTTAATGGAAGATGTGTTATCTGTGAAAATGGGGGGCTCTGAGTTTCATAGAGGGACTGAAAGGTCCTGCCTTTAACATTTCTTCTTAGTATCACTTTTTCTGTTTCGAGGGGAGTTTTTTTGCCATTAATTTTAATTAAACAAGATCGAGATAGCATTCCAGCGAGTGTCCCTGTAGCAACAATCTGTCAGACGGCTCATATTTATTGCAGGTTGCTATGAAGAAAGCAGATTAATTTTTCACAGAATACAGAATATAAAACTTACACTGAACCCCTGTGAAATCTGCTCTAGTTTAGAGCTACTTCAAACTCTTTCCTATTTTCCTTAAATATCTAACCAGTAAAGTTGTATTATTAAATAATGTGGAAAACAATATTTTTACCCATTCATAATAGAAGGAGTAGAAGCCCATTTTTTTTATCCACTGAGAAATTAAAATGTATCAACTTTTGGTTTTTTCCGAATCAAGGAAAAAATAATGTATTTTATGATGTGATGACTCTGAATCTGGTTGACAAAAATGGTAAGATGTTTTGAACACTTCAAACAAAATTATGTTTTGTTTACCACTTGTTGAAACAAAATGCTTAATTTCAGTTTGCTGAGAGTTGAGTATTTCTTTAGTATCAGTTCAATGTTAAACTACAGCTGCTTGTTTTGCACGGTAGCTATATGTGCATTGTTTTTTGGATGCTTTGTGGATATATTTTCCTGTAGCTCACAGCTCCCATTCATTAAATGGCTCAGTGAGAGAAGAGGCCATGGTATATCTTGAGAGGCATTATCAGGCCCAGAAATCTGACCAAAAAGAATAAATGGGACAATAAAGCGTCTAAAGGATAACTTCTATCGTGCTCCACTACTGAGAAAAACAATTTTATATCATGTTAGCTTCAAAACCTTATTTCATTGTAGGTGAAAAATATAAAGATTCAATCTGGAGGCAACCTTTTGGAAATAAACTAATTTATGGACACTTTCCTGAGACAGAATTAACGCCTTTTGGCAGTATCCACATAGTCCAGATGAAAACCTTTGTTCTTTTGCCAGGAACTGCTTTTCTCTCAGGGACTAAGTTCACTCATTTTTTTGTGAAGTCATTCCACTTTAGAGGAAAGCCTCAAGAACCTTTTAAAGATCTATCTTTCACCATTGTCTTGAATGTTTACAAAGCCAAAGCTATGCAAGGAAGTTAGGATTTGTTTAAGACTGTACAGTGATAACACAAATTAATCCATTAAATTTTCTCTCTTTTTCTGCAGCTTGTGGAGAATATCTCTCAGGCTCCAGGGGGACTTTCAGTTACCCTAACAACCCAAACAGCCAGCGGTACAACAGTGGGGTTAGCTGCGCTTGGGTCATTCAAACTGATCCCAGCAAGGTAAAATAGAGTTCAAGTTAAAGAAACCCTTACTCTGCAGAGCCCCTCAGTTTATCAGGGCATCTCCATGTCACATATTCCAATATTATAATCTGATCCCCTCAGAATAAGTAGTTTTTCAAAGACTAAGTTTCAGATCCTTGTAAGTCTCAGGCTCCTTAGTCTGAGAATTTGCCTGTGTTACATTTTCAAAGTTTTTCCTACCCAGCTCAGGGTTAGAATTTATCCACCTACCACTAGCTAGAGAAGATGCTTGTTTTACATTGCTTAGAATGTGATCTGTGAACAGCTGCATGAGTAAAGCTCTACTCTGATGGGCTCCACAGTTGGTCTGTGAACTAAGTGACCTCAGAACAATTTCATGATTCTGATTCCTGAGCCAGAAATGTGGAATGCTGAATTCTTATTGTCAATGGCTTTGTGTAATAAGAACATTTGAATTTTTAAGGATTAATTTTTAAATGTTGCCCTCAAATGTATATTCTGATTCTGATCTGCAACTAACAACTCCACTTGTGCTATAAATAACAGCTACAAGATATGATAATTCACCCTTTAGCATGGGATTTCTTACTTTGGATCTAAATATTTGACCTATTTTTGACATTTCATGGAATGAATTAAGTAGTTTTATAAACCAGTGGTTGCTAGTAGTTTATACAGCATTATATAAATGTATGTGATATTTAAGTCACGTACAGCTTTAAGTCTGAGAGCCTCTACTGTCTTCAGCAGAGCTAGATTAAAATACATCAGTGAGTGATCTGAAAAATAGAGCTCTACATGTGACTAAGTATCCAGAGTGGGCTTATGAGACACTGATTTTATATGTGCAAAACCAAAGCATGTCATTTTTTTAACTTCCCTGACAATACTTTCAAACATAGCAAGGATGAGAAACGTTAATTATCTGATGAGAACTGCCATGGGAAACCTGGAATAAAGTATTTTATGCTGTATTTCAAGCCTTTCACATGGCTCAGAATACATATGTATGTATCTCACATATACAACAACTGCAGGCAAATGGTCTCAATTATTAATTTACAGAAATAATGCTCTTTCCAGACAACTTCCCTGTCCAAATTTTTTCCTGTCTGTCCTCTCTCTTTTCTTTCGACTTTTAAGATTCTCTAACATCTTCTTCTGTCGTGGAACTTTCCAGGAAATGGAATAATGGCTCCACAGCTCATAGATTCTCACAGGTGCATGAACAAATACATCTGCTCTATGCAGAGCAGTCAGCAGATGGGGGAAAAAAAAAAAAAGACTTCTTATTTTGCTATTTCCTGTTAGATCCTGCGTATTACTTTCCCATTCTTCCAACTGGAGACAAATAATGATTGTAGCTCTGACTTCCTTCAAATCCATGATGGTCCTTCAGCGTCAATGCATATGCTGGGAAAATACTGTGGCTCCTCTCCTCCAGCAGAGCTTTCAAGTTCCCACAACTCCCTGTATTTTTGGTTCTACTCAAGCCACACAATTGCAACTGGAGGCTTTACTGTTCAGTGGGAATCTCGTGATCCTGGTAAGATTGATGAAACATCACATAATTAAGCATCTTCATAGCTTTGGAGCAAAATAAATGACGTTTCTTTTGATTAAGAAACATTAGGAGCAATGGGACAATATTTTACTAGGGAGTGAGACTGAAATCGTGACATATATGTAATTTAAAAGTATTTAAACTCCAGCTCTAGGCCTCTGCATGAATAACCTTCTGCTGATTATTAAGGATCCTTTATAAGTCCTGTGAGGAATTGCTCAAATATCTTGTGTTCTTGGGGATGCTGTTCTTTTGATTAGCTCTTTTGTATCTAGTACTTTGAGCAGGTAAACTACCTTTTTTTTTTCGCCAGTGACAATTTACAAGAGGCTGAAGAGGTTGAGCCATGCTTTCCAAACATGATAAATTGTTGGGAATTTGATTTTAATTTGTCTGTGAGCTTTTTGGTATGATTTACTGTACACTTCTGCCTGAATTCTCAGTAATGTCACTTGTGTGACTTTTCCAGGAGGAAGAAATCTAGTATTTCTAGAGATAAACCCCAAATCATCTTGTGCAACATCAAGCCCACTTCAGTGTTCTGTATGTTGTCTAGAAACAAAATGATGCATTGGGTTGTGTCTTGAAAGAACTGTGAAGTATAAAAAGTATAGAAAAATCAGTGGGGAATTGTGGGTGNTCTTGTGCAACATCAAGCCCACTTCAGTGTGGTGTGAAGTATAAAAAGTATAGAAAAGTCAGTGGGGAATTGTGTTTTTTTTTCTGTTTCCATAGATATTTATTTAAATGCTTTAATTTTTTTTTTTAATTTCAGTTGATATTGTTAGATAAATAATTACTAATTGATGAATATGGATACTAAAGAGTAAAAACAGGTCTTTTCTAGGGGAAAAAAACAACAAAGAGGGAGAGGTTTAGATGTGACTAAACTAGCTATTTCTTAGGTATAACACACAAGTTAACCCTACCGCTCCCAGTTGTTATACTGAGAGGGATGTTGGGAGGTATAAAAAACAACCTTTCCTGTAATTAACATTTTGAAAAAAAATTAAAACAGTCTTGTGCATGGAGACTATTTACAAAGTACAGAAATTCAGATTAGTTTTGTAAATCCAATCCAAAACACAGTGCATTTGATCATTCTAAAGGTATTTCCATCATAAGCAGGAAAGAATCCTGTGCAAATCAGGAAATATTTGGAGTTCTTTTTTTATAACTGAAGTGCAGAATTAATTGTAAAATTTAAAGAAAGAAGTCATTGTTGGTCGGTTTGGCTTGCTCTTTGTTTTCAAATTTATTCCAGATCCCAAAGTGGTCCCTGGTTTTGACACTACAGGAGAATTCATCTTCCTATCTGACATGTAGTGTTAAAAGACTGTGTTCTTTCATATTTCCTTTCTGTTAGAATGTGGTGGTGAGCTGACGGGTACTTACGGCTCAATAAGCTCTCCAGGATACCCTGGTCACTATCCTGTAAACAGAGATTGTTTCTGGACCATCTCAACTAGTCCTGGCCTCCTCATCACGTTTGCTTTTGGCACACTAAGCCTAGAACACCATGAAAATTGCAGTTATGACCATCTAGAGGTAAAGTTTAATTGTGGATTATGACAACATTTTATGGCTATGCTACTGCAAAACAAGGTATTTCAAAACTTTTTGTACATACAGAAGGGAACTGTTTGAGAATTAAATCCTGGGTTGAAATGCTCATTTGTACTTACTTATTTCAGCCATCAATGCACCCTCAGATACAGGCAGTGTAACAGAAAGAGGTTGATATTCCAATCCACTGAAAGTCAGTGGAAGTCTTGTGACTAAAGAGGGTGAGATTCAGGCCGAATACCCGGTGGAGAGCTTTCACGCTCTTACTGAACTTACAAATTTCAGTCTCCAACTCCTTGTCAAATGTCAATCCACAGAGAATTAATCAGCCTAAGGAAAACTATTAGGGAAAGGGATCTGAGATTAATAGATTTGTATTATATAGTACAGTCCATGATTTGATATGTGAGCTTAGGGTATTTTCTCAAGTGCAAAGTAATGGTTGCAGAATTCACCAATACCTAGTTATGGAAATGAGAAGATGGTTTCAAATAGCATGTTTTCAAAAATTGCACAATGCAGAACATAGTCTCAGGAAAACAGTTCAACAGTAGATCTCCTGATGTTGTCTTTCTCTTTCACAAAACCCTTGATGACTCTCCTCGGAGCACAATGACAGCTATGTTGGTGGATCTGTTTCTTGGCTCCTGTGTGTTTGGAGGAAACCTCCTATGAGCTTTCCATCCACCCACCATCTAAATCATCTCCTGGGAGCCCCAAGATAACTTTAAGGGTGTTGGTACTGTTCACAGTTGACACATATCTAATAATCCTAAATGGTGATCTGTCATTCTGTCTAGATTCGAGATGGTCTTCTTCCACAAGACCCTGTCCTTGGTAAATACTGTAGCACTGGAACTCCGCTCCCACTCCAAACCACTGGTCCATACGCATGGATTCACTTTCACTCTGATGACTTAGTTACTGATAAAGGCTTCCACATCCTCTATACAACATCTCCAAGTAAGTACAAATCAGCATTAAAGGTCTATTCCCAAGTATACCCAACAGCATCCAAACGGATGCAATTAACATTTACTATTTAATAATAGAGAAAGCCTCTTTGATTTGCAACCATTGTAAAGAGGCAGTCTAAACAGAGTTACCATACATGTGAGTATCTCAACTAATACATTTTTTTTGTAATATAGCGGATCCCAGTTGTGGAGGAAACTACACTGATAGCGATGGGGTTATCACATCCCCTTTCTGGCCTAACCCTTATATCAACAACCGACAATGTATCTACATTATCAGACAGCCAGAGGATGAAAAAATTTACCTCAACTTCACCCACATGGAACTGGAGAGTCACACTGGTTGTTCATCAAATTATATTGAGGTGAATTCTCTTAAGCAGTTGATATGAAATGTTGATTACATGTGTGTACAACCTTTTGCGTGCTGCATAATTTCTGTCCCAATGGCCACTGCAGAAATAGGTGTTAATCAGAGGACTAAGTAGACTAATTTATTAGGGTCCAAAAGTCACGGAGGCTGGAGGAGCAAGACTGTACATTTGGAATGAAGCAAAGATAAGATAACAAGAAAGTCTGTCTAGCTTAACACTAGTTCTTCATTGGCTGTACATGATAAAGGTGGAATTTGGACCATTGGTAAATGCACGCCAAATGTGAGAAAAATAGAAATAATGCCGCAGCCACTATGCGGCATTTTCTGAAGTCATGGTGTTAATACTGAAAATCTTGATCTGGGGTAGAAAAGGAAGCACATCACATATATGTTTATATATACACACAAATGTACATATATATGTAAAGCCAAGAGTTTATTCTTAGTATAATTGAAATCTTAGAAGTCTAATTCAGGAAAATTGTTGCTAGTCTAAATGGAATTATTATGGACCAATAATGCTACAGTTAGAATGCTTCTATATAGAAAATGTAATAATAATAGAGTAATTATGTTGATGCTATCTAGGATCCATGTGAGATTATTTTTATGTTTGCTGAAGTGCTTTTACACCTAGCTCTTTATTCACTGATCCATAGCTTCATGTTACATCCAAATTTACTACAATATGGTGCCTTTTGAGTATGCTAGGTACCATTTCTTCATTTACTCTGTTATCCCTAAACCAAATTTTGTCCAGCTCCAGGTCTGCATTTCCTTTCCTGACTGTGGGTGAGGTTCGACATGGTGCTGTGGAGGCCATGGGGGCTCCCCAGAGGGGCTAAGCAGAGTGTGGCCAGCAGGGCCAGTCCCACCGCCCTGGCCAGGATGCGAGACAGCCCCAAGCATCAGGGCACCTCCTAGGGATGGGGATAGGCCAAGGTCAGGCTGGGACATGGGGCTGTGAGTGGGCCTGGCTCTGTAGAACCTATGGCTGGGCAGGGCAGGGCTAGAGACCAGCCCTGCTGCAGTGTCACTAGGGCAGGGACTGATGGCCCTGGGGGGCTGGCACAGAGTCCTGCACTGTGGGCAGCATGTGGAGGCCCCGAACGAGGCCAGTGAGTGCTGGTGGTGCCCATAGGGCCTGACAAGCTCTTAATGTCGGTGGTCATTGGTGCCTGCCCTTTCTCCTGTCATTCTGTCCCTGTTCTCTGCACCATGCTCCAACTTGCCATGTCTCAGGATGTCTGTTGTACCTGGCCTATATTTCTCCACACATTCATAAATATCCTATGTGGAATGACTGCTGGCTACCACTGTTTGTATAAAAGTGCGCCTGTGCCACGCAGAGGGAAACAGAAGTGAAACAAGCAGGGCACAGAGACCCAGCTGATTAGCAAAGGTACCACGATAGCCGAAGGGGATGGGAGCAAGCCCTGCAGCCCCAGTGCAGAGCTGGGTCCTGTGCTGCTGCCTCTGCAGTTACATGGCAGTGAGGTCTGGTTTTGTGCTTAATCACTTCTTGACCAAACAAGGAATAGGCCTCTGTGAGCTCCATGCAGTTAATCTGTTTTTAAAAGATGTTATTGTGCTGACATCGTTCCCTTCCCTCCTCCTCTAATTCAAGAGACTTTAGTTGGAATGAAGTGTAATTAATTTCTGAAATGAGAAGGAAAGTGTGTTTAATGAAAACAGACAGCTTTTGTTTGTTTGGCCTGGTACTCCTCTTGCCTAATTGCTGGCAGAACAGCAGCTAAATTCATAGCAGCCAGAGAAACAAAACCATTTCTGTTGAACGCAATCAGTTTGTATTAGTTCAGCAAGGCATTTACCTCGCTGTTTGCTGATCAGCCACAAGCCATTCAGTTTCCCTGTGTTTCTGTCCTCTTCTTCCTGCCCTCTCACTCAGTGACTCAGCCCAGAGCAGAGAGACAGGACTGACATTTTCTGCCTGGGACAGTTGGTATGACTAAAGCACTGTGCTCTTTTATCAAGGCCTGATTTTTCCACATATGCTTTTCTAAAATGCTGTCTCACTACGTTTTATAATGCAATTCAGCTAGAGATACAGCTTTTGGGTGTTTAAGTTACTTTAAAAATCACTCTGACGATTGTTTAGTCACTTTGAAAAGGTACAGATTGTTCCCATCCCTGGTGATACCAGGAAACTCGCAGTTTCCACAGGGGCCAGACACAGCTCACAGGCATTGGCTTAGGGAGGGATGTTTAGTCTCTTGCTGAAGAAGGAACAGCTTGGGACCAGGGATCTGCAACAAGAAACTAGAGACAATGAAACTTATTTGAAAAACTGTGACATGGTGCTGCAGTGGTAAGGTGTTAGCCAAGGCAGCTCGTTTTCCTTGCCATCCTTCTAAGTGGCAATAGGAGACATTACTCACATGGTTTAGAGAACCTGTTATTTTTATCACTACTCACGGGGCTTTATAAACCAAAAATGTTAGGAGAATTAGCTCAAGAAAAAATGTAAACTCTTGTGAACTCTACTTCTGGAAACTTCCACTGCTGTCCAAAGATTTTTCTAAATATACTGTCACAAATTCTGATCTCACTTGCTCTGCTATAAATGCAGAATTATTCTGTCACCTTAAACTCAAATCCTAGGGAAATAAAAAATATCCATTAGTTGGAAAGCCATCTTACCAGCTGAGGATTGCCAAAGCTGTGCAAGCAGGCCAGCCACTGTCTGCTCACTAGGACACCAGCAACAATTCCTTGCCTTCTCTCCCAAGCCATGGAGGAATACAGCTGAGGAGGAAAAAAATGTTGATGAGAGGAGATCTGAAAGTTGGGTGTCCTTGGCTTTGCCAGTGATTTCACTGGAATGATTTTTTTTTAAGTTGACACCATATAGGTGCCTTTAAAAGCACCTCCAGCTACATAATCTACCACCACTTTTACAGCAGAAAAGAGCTGTTTTGTTTTCAGGAGAATCTTTGGGAGAAAATGCTCAATTTTTTGTCTGAGCAAATAACTGAGGACCTGTTTTTGGACCTCGGCTTGTTGGCTGCCCTTGTGGAATGAGATGGGCACCTCAGAGTATGTTCAGAACTCCTTGGCTATACCAGTGCTCTTCCTGGTCCCCTTGATGCACCTATTCTTACTTATGGACTGTGGGTTCAGAGCCTGAAGTTTGGAGGGGCAAATACCTGTTTCCCTTCTAGTCCTCTTGGTAATCAAGATTTATAATCAACTTCTTACATAAGAAACACATAAGAGGCATTTCTCCTTTGATCAGCAAATTAGCTTAGGTCAGCAGAGTGGCAGTGCAGAAGGTAAAAGCTGGAAATGATTCCCTCATAGAGCTTCATTGTCACTGTTATGCACTGAACCCTTTAGATGAAGTAATGGAAAGATGTCAGTAGATCTTTTTGCTGCTTTAGGGACTCAGTTACATCTCCTGTTAGTTAGCTGTCTGGCTGCATTGATGTACGGGTATAATGGGACATGTGCTTGTTCTGGAGAAGTGCCATTGAAAAATCACTGGAAGCTGCATGTTCAGAGCAAGAAAATCACAAATACCCTTTTTTGTCCCCAGCAGATTTTAGTGCTGGCAAATATTTCATAGCTGTCACTGGTGAGACCCTCACCTGTCTCTTTCATACTAAAGTTCCCACTTTAGGAAGCATAGGTCCAAATTGTACTAAAGCTGTGGTTCATAGAGAAGAGCTGTTTCATCTTAATGCCCTGTGACAGTAGCATATGTTTGTGTCTTCTGTGCTATCACCCAATCTTTGTAAACAATATGTTCATGACAAATTACTGTGATGACTCTTTACCCCTCTTATAAATAAGTAAAATAGATACTCCTTTTATTATATCCTCTTGAGAGATTATAATTTTATCCACATAGCAGATCCCAATGCTTTTATGATCTGATGGTTTTTGGTTTTTGTTTTTTTTTTTTTCTTTTTGATGACTAGGTTCGAGATGGTGACAGTGAGGTGTCTTCTCTTATTAGCAAATTCTGTCATAGTACACTCATGTCTCCAATCACTTCCACCAGCAACAGTCTCTGGATCAAGTTCAAGTCTGATGCTTCTGTGCAAAGGGCTAGCTTCAGGGCCATTTATCAAGTTGGTAAGAGGAACTGGTGACTTGCACAGTGAACTGATCTGTAATTTGGACATTTTCAGTCATTTCTGTGCTATATTATCCATGTAATCACTTTAAGATAAACTTCAAAAGAAAAAAAATATAGTAAATTTATTTATGTATTGCTACTTCTAGAAATGCTAAGATGATATCTGTAGTAGGTCTGTTGTAGGTGTTCCTAGCATGTTTGGAGATGCACCCCTCATTGCTTCTGTTAATGCTAAATCACCACTAACATAACGAAGATGATAGCGCTGTAATCCTGCCTATTTATTTTTTAACTTTCATTTCTCCTATCTTTTAGTTTTTAATCACCTACAAATCTTTTTGTATCTGTCAAAAAAGTAAGTCAAATCCTATATTTTTCATGGACACAGATTTGTCTTCTGTGTGTATATGTTTATGCTATACTTATGGCAATATGTTCTAAATACTACTTGGATGATCTGTAGTAGATCCTGTAAGAAGAGTTTTAGGAGTGGTTTTCTTCTAATTTCATAGTGATATTTGATAGACATCACATTATACTTTGTTGAAACCATTCATCACAAGTACTGATTCTTGGTGTCTCTTGGCAGCCTGTGGAGGCTTCTTGTCTGGAGCAGGCACTATCCATTCACCTTACTATCGCAGGATGTCACCTCACCCAAAGACCTGTGAGTGGATCATCTCCCAGCCAGCTAGCAAAGTGGTGATTCTTAACTTTATCAACTTTGACATTCGAAATACAACCACTTGTGACTCAGACTATATTGAGGTAAAGAATAATACATATCTACTATGAATAGTAGATAGATTCTAATCTGTATGTTCCTACTCATACTCATCTCCACTAAAGCAGAGCTGCTTGACAAGCAAGCCCTTCCTGCAGCAGTTATAAAGGCTTTTCCAGGTTCATAATGGGATCCTAACCCTTTTCTTGATTCCCCAAGATGATACGACCATTTTGATAATCAGAGACAAGTATCAGGTGTCTTTAAATAGACAGACCTGGCTTTGGAGGTTTGTGCCACTTACCGTTGAGGGTATAAGATCTCAGCTTTTCTCCATCTGACTCACTTTAAGTGGAAGAGTGCTTCTCTGAAAGTCATAAGGTTGCATTTTATGTAGAAACCACGCTGAAGAAAGAGTAGGGTTTGATTTACTAAAGATCTCTTTTATATGGTTCTTAAATATTCATCGATGCTTAAAACTTTAATATAACAGACAATTTCATGGGATGTTTTGAACACACTGTTCTCCAGGTCAGAGATGGCAACAACGAAGACTCTCCTCTTCTGGGGAAATACTGTGGTACAGCTGTACCATCTAGACTGCAGTCTACACGGAATTATCTCTATATCAAATTCAGAGCTTCCTCTTTTACCAACCTTGGCTTCAGAGCTGAGTACTGGCCATTAGATACAGGTAAAGATTTTTTAGTTGCTTTCTGTGGAAAATGTTGGGACTTTCTAAATTTTCCTGTACACTGAAAACAGCTGGCCATCAACTTTTATGACAGTCTAACAGGAGATAAATTTTGAAAAGTAACCAATTTTTGTAAGTGCGTAACTGTTTTACAAGTACATAATTTAACCTGATGTTTTAAATCTCTACAGTATGTGGAGAGACTCTCACTGGATCGGAAGGAACAATTACAAGTCCTGGTCATTCAGATGTTTACCCACATGGTATTAACTGTACCTGGATTATAAACATTCAACCTGGCTACCTTATCCGCCTGACATTCACTTCATTTAACTTGGCATTTGATTATAATTGCAGAAAGGATTATCTTGAAATATATGACAACAGCACTGTGCAAAACTTGGGAAGGTAAATATGTCCATTAGTCTACAGAGCTGAATTACTGTAGAGTGAGCACTGTCCTGTAGATCTTGACATCCTATTTGCTTCCTTAAATTTTGTGTATAAATTAATTTCTCTGCATTACAGAAACAATAGTAGCAATTTCTATGCTTAGGATAGTAAAGGCAGCTTGCTTTTTTTGACCATGGAGTGAGAAGAACATTTAATAAATATTATAATGGGAGAAACTAACTTGTGACAGAAGGACAGCTTTTTTTAAGGACAAGTTTCAATGGCTAGCATTGTCTAACTCTAGTAATATTTTGATTTATGCAAAATAAGTTCAAAATATATCTGTGCCCAGGAGAATACATGATTTGAAACACTTGTAGAAGTAAAAGAAAATTTACTTAAAAGATTATGCACTTGGATCTCAGCAAAAGCTAAACTACAACCTGCATTTTATAGGATTTTGTTTTTACTTTCTCCTTATATACGATGTTATCTTAGGAAAGATACCTCTTCTCCAGTTAGGGTATACACAGGATTTTGTTGCTGCCCTAGAATTCAAGAACATCTGAACTACTTGGAGCAGTATCCAGCTGCAGCTACTGTCTGTAACGTAGTTGGCTGTTGTGGCAGTATTTTGGAATATAAGGAGCAAATAACTTTCATAATGGAGAGTGTTTTGCAACCTTTGTCTTTGGCCAGCCGCTCTTACTCCCACAAAGAACAGAATATGTTGTAGGTACAGCATAGAATAATTTAAATAAAAATTTGACAACTTGATGAACAGTGTCTTCTTTGACTTTGCCACACAAGTTAGATTTGTACTTGTATACGTAGTGTGCTACTTAGTCTCATGATACCAGACATGCAGCTGGAATCTGTATCATGGAAAGGATAGATTTGTGTATGTGAAGCTGCTCAAGCTTCTTAGGAAAGCTGAATCCTTTTCCAGTAATACAGACACTTCAAAAATTGCTGCCATTCAACGTGGGCTATCTTTTTGCTGCAGGTACTGTGGAAGATCAATTCCACCATCTCTCACTAGTGGTGGCAACATGATGATGTTGCACTTTGTGATCGATCACAGCATTGCATCTGAGGGCTTCTCAGCTAATTATATCTCCCTGGATGCATCAAAAGGTAATATGTCAGTCTGTTCATTAAGCAAATTAAATGTTTTCAGCTGTCACTGTAAATAACCACTGCAAGAAACAGAAATATTATTTCCTGTGATAACAGAAGACTGCCTGGTACCTCTTCTACCCCCTCTTATTTATCCCACGCTATTTACAAGCTTCTTCCTCCTTAGGAAAGCAGAAAGCAATTTCTATAGGCAGCGCCGCTGCTGTCTTTAAAAAGTCAGTAACAGCTGACATGGCATAACTGCATGAATTATTTGGGTAAAGTATTTTCTGAATTTGCTTTGTCCATTCTGACTTGAGTATGTGTGATCTAGGAAGCTTAGTAATCATGGAGAACTCACTGGAATGGGACTCTCAGATGCCATAAAAATTAATTTAGCCCCTATTAAAGTGCAATATTTACGATGGGTAGAGAAAGGTTAAATAGGATGAAATTTGTTAAAGCAGCAAAATAACTTGAAACCGTAAGCTGTTTTTTTTCCTTATGACAAAATGCACCATTTCTGTCTCCAGAAGAGTTCAAGGCTCCTGTTATGCCTTAAGTCTATTCTTTAAGTATCTTCTTTTAAGGGGCCAAGATATACCTCAGTGGGGTAGGGAAGGACTACTGAAGAGAAGAATGACCATTAATTCCCTTAGTTCTCTAAAACAGAGAAAAAATGAAGAAATTACTTCAAATCCTAATTTATTTGAAGGTTTTCTGGGGTGGGGGCACATCTATGTTTTCAAACTATGTTGAAACCGCCATATCTGATCCAGAGTTTGCACTGAGAGTGTTTTAGCAGCAACTGACCTGCATTTGAAAATGCAGCTTCTTGTTGAAAGGCCATAGTTAACAGCTTCATAGATCCAATAGACATAAGTCTGCTATTGCTGCTCTTACTGCTAAACACAAATCTGTAGAAGAGAGCTTGTGTGGGTAGAGGGACAAGTTCTACCTAGCAGAATTAGACCACAGAAGAGGCAGAATGGGACAATGAAAAAAAAAGAGTAAAAATGACAGTACATTTATAGCTGGGTTATTTATTTATCCATCGTTAACCAGTTTCTAGGTGGTTTGTGAGAGTGCAGGCTACGAGCGATTTATTAGATGAATACCAGAAATTCATCGTACTCATCTATGCAACTATAAGCAACTATAAACTGCCAATGGCTGCTCATTGTTTGCTCCTTAACATCACTATGGTGACAGTTTTTTCTCATCTTTCATCCAAAGTACTACTATATGTATCATGTAAACTCCAAACTGTATCAACACTCTTCCTAGAATAGTTTCAACTATGCCCTAAAAATGCAAATCTGTTTTCTCAACAATGCTATTAACAACTAGAAAAGGTACAAAATGTTTGTATCAAATTAGAACTGTGTAATATCTTCATCCAAACTATAAATGATAGGTATGATTTTCTTTTCCTATAATTAACACAGATTATCTTTACTACTCTTCAGCTAAACTGGGCTGTCAGTTTACTCTCTCTCAGACCTAGAACTATGATCTCTAGAACAAATACTTTTTCATCTCAACCACTCTAGTTTGTATAGTTATGGCAAAGTAGCAGCTCACTACTGAAACTGACAGGAATAAACCCACAGAGAAACTGAAACTACAATCTGTTATCTTTACAGAGATTTGTTTCTTTTGGTCCCAGCACAAACATAGTAGGACTATAAAGCTGTCAGAAACACTGGACTGCTAACATTCTGTTTATTATTATTAAGAATAAAGAGTTTTGAAGCTTCTATGGCCTCAGAGAAGGCAAATGCATGTGTCTATGTGGACATACATATCCAGTTACACTAAGGTAGTAAATTGCTGAACATAATCACATCTGAGAGATTTACCAAAGCTATAGATTTTTTTTTTCTTTGCATCTGCATCCTGTTTTCATTTCTCTGCTAAGGAAAATATGGTTCTAATAATGTTTCTTGTGCAGTAAGAATCTTTCATATTTTTTGAGCTATGTTTTCTTAGCCAGCTAGAGTGTAACCAATACCAGAATGGGTCAAAGCTGTTCTGGTTCATATTAGGCATTTCAATAGGCTTTTTCTTGGGCTTATTTTACAGAGAATGAGCTATTGAAGAGATAAATAAGATTATCTCCCCCCAAAAAAGAATAAATAGGAGGGGGAAAAAAAGGATAAGTAGAAGTGATTTTTTTTTTTTT
>VWZK01010323.1:128732-252566 GCA_013396935.1 Baryphthengus martii | reverse complement strand
TTTTTTTTTTTTGTGAAACGAAACTGATTTTATTCTTTCTTCTTCATGCATCTTAGCAAGCAAATAGTATTTTTGTTAGCATGGTTTATTTGTAATATATTATTTAGTTGAAAAGTAGCCTGAAAACAATGGCAAAGCTATATTTCCTGGCAAAAAAAAAAACAAATATGGATGCCAGAAGATACAGCCATGGCCATGGTCCATAAAGTCCAAACAATTCTTTTAATTTTTGCTGGCTAGTAGCTGTGAATAGCTCATGTGGCAGCAATACAAATGGAAATCCTTCAGTGATAGAACCATAGAATGGCTTGAGTTGGAAGGGACTTTACAGATCATCTAGTTCCAACCCTGCTGCCGTGGGCAGGGACACCTCCCACTAGATGGGATTGCTCAGAGCCTGATCTATCCTGGTCTTAAATACTTCCAGGGATGAGGCACCCACAACTTCTCTGGGCAGCCCATTCCAGTGTCTCACCACCTTCACAGTAAAGAACTTCTTTCTAATGTCTAATCTGAATCTACTCTGCTCTAGTTTAAAACCATTGCCCCTTGTCCTATCCCCATATGCCCTTATAAAAAGTCCCTCCCCAGCTTTCCTGTAGGTCCCCTTCAGATACTGGAGGCCACTATAAGGTCTCCCTGGAGCATTCTCTTCTCCATGCTGAACAGATCCAACCCCCTCAGCCTGTCCTTGTAAGAGAGGTGCTCCAGCCCCCTGATCATCTTTGTGGCCTCCTCTGGACCTTCTCTAGCAGATCCATGCCCTTCTTTCATTTGAGGCTCCAGAGCTGGATGCAGTACTCCAAGTGTGGTCTCACAAGAGCAGAGTAGAAGAGCAAATTTGGCCATTTGTTTAAAATGCATATTGGCAACTTAAACTATCTGTACCAAATGCTTAGTTCTTGGCCATCTTTCTGTCTTTTAAAGAGGAAAGACACATGGAAAGCAAGGTAATATTTGGATTTATTTCCTAGAGTCCCGGTCTCAAATTCTGGATAGACAAATGTCACAGCCCTGTAAGTGTTATGGTAGATTTTAGGGTTTTCTTTTGCCCATCTTGGCTGACCACACCACATATAAATCCAAGCAAACCCATGCGAAATTACTGAAAAATGCTCAAAAGGGCTCAGTCTTTCCTGGAAGTGTTGCTCAGGGTCTTGAAAGATCCAGGCCACAGTTTTCCAATAGGAATAGCACTAGAGTCAGTGTACGTATTTTTATCATAAACGTCTTCACAAGCTAGTGGGAATTTATTTGTTTGATTTGGAATTGAGATCTGGGGATGGGATTTTTTTTTCATCCTTTTTTCTTTTTTTTTTTTTTCCCCCCATTTGTTTGTTTCATTTAAGAGGCTTAATTTTATCCTTTCTGCTGAGAAAATTCAGCTTTAACAAGGTTTTTAGCAGATTGCCTTCCTGATAGAATTTTTATTCCTGCTCTTTCTCTGGCTTTGGTAGAAGATAATATTTTTGCTTCTCATCCTGAATTGTGAATGATATTACTTAGCAGGAGAGATAACTTGGTTTTAAATATTTTCTTTGTGCAATATGCATTAGCTGAAAATGACTGACTGGAGATGTCAGAGCTTGAGAATTATTAGGAAAGAAAGAAAACCGTTTGCAAATCCGTGGACTTAAAAGGGCACCTGAAAGCAATGTATAGATTTTGTGTCTTCTTTATCGATAGCTGAGTACAAGTTGAGATCTCAGTTCCCATCTTTCTGACCGAACCCAGTAATGATTAGGAGGATACTGCCTGGTTTTTATCTTCAGCTGAATGAGCAAAGAAAAGAATGGAGAGTAATGTCTGACAAATATGTGTGTGCAGAGATACTGGACATGGTTGAATGAGGCTGAGCTAAAACAGGAAAAAAAAAACAACTGAAGTCCTCCATGTGTCTTCTCAGCTTATCCTGAGTCTCAGGAAAAAGGCCCAACCAGCTGGCAACTTGTTAGGCTACTTGGTTATGTTTGATCAGGGTATTAGTCAGCCTACATATGCCTATATATGTGTATTTTACTGTAGTGTGTGAGTTTATGTGTGAATTAGGAGAAGAGTCAGAGATTCTTTTTGAACAGCTGTACCCAGTGTTTCTGAAGAGTTTGGATCTTGAAACTCTACAAAGGACCTTTGTGTGCCGCTTTGGTAAAAATTACGCTGGTTAGTGTTTGCCAGCAGAAGTAACAGAAGGCCCTGAAGTGCAGATGTGCTTTTCCATTGCCTATGGAGAGGTATATCTTCCTTTTTTTCCTAAGCATGCATAGTATTACATAAAGATCTAATTGTTAGGGATCCCAGTTTTCCTTTGGCAGAGTGAGATCAAAATAAAACTCCAATGTTATGTACGACATTATAGTTTTATTTTTGATTAATTAGAATTGTGGAAACTGATGAATCTCTCTTTAGGGGAAAAAACATGGATATTATTTTCTGCAATATGCATGATTGAGTGAGTGGTACAAAAGCTGACATTTTTCTCCACTGTTGGCTGTTACAGTGGGTTACTGCCATTTATGCATTTTTTTCAGAAGAGCTAACACATTTAATACCAAAATCAGAAAGCAGATTGAATAGCTTTCAAAACCTCACCCACTGGCAAAGGAAGATCTGCGATTGTCCTCGACAATTTCATTGTTTATTTTTCATGAGCTGCAATAAGTGTCTTCAAACTAAACTGAATTCATGTTTTTTTCCAGGCGTATAATAATCACATTATGGTGTTAGAATGCATTCTAATCTTTGGCAAAGGAGTCAAAGTACTTTTTTCCTACTAACTTTACTAACAGTTTTCACTGAAGAAACTATTACTGCTGAAACACACTCTCAAATGCTAAGTTAGTGTTGAGAGCGCAGAAGGGGAGTGCCAGCTCTCCTGCTGAAAGTAGAGCAAAACAAATGAATCCAGTTACCAGAAGAGAGTTGACTGTCAAAAAACATGGGTTAATTTATGCTTTTCCTGATCCTTATAGCAGCATATGCTCAGTCTACCCTTGAATTTATTTCACTGTAGCCAGAAGTCTGACATTTCTAAGGCAGCCGTTGTTCCACCTCTTGTATTTATCCCCCTTAGCTCATAAAGAAAATTGTTGTTTGCAATGTAGTGTATAGTATCCAGTTTGAAACAGCACACTTGGGACATGAGTTTCTGTATGGATTCCTCCCAAGGAAGCAAACTTTGGTGAGAGAAGAAACCTGGACAATTTTGTGGAAATTGTTAAAGAGGCTGATAAAAATTACATGTCCTTGAGTCAGGCATCTACCCTTCCAAAGTCAGGATGAAATAATTAGTTAAAAATAAGCAACCTAATAAATATATATACATTTTAATTTTTTCTAACTGTTTTTTTTGTGTGTAATGAGCTGTTAGGAAAAACCTGGACCACATTTTCAAGTCAGATTTCTAGCCCTGCATGCAGGGTTCTCAAGAAATCATATAGCTTAAGGATCTGGGGTTTGATGATAAGCCCTACACCTTATGAAACACCACGGGAGCTGACATCATAGCCAGGACATTAAAAGGATTTATAAAGCAGCACAAGGTTTTTAAGATGCCTAGGACTAACCCGATTGTTACATGTATACATTAGAGTGTATCTGTGATGGAACACAGAAATGACTAAAATTCTAAATAAAGAATAAGAGATTGTGATTGTTAGGTAAACCAATGCATGACACCCTTTTTGACTTGTCAATACCAAGGTACAACCCAATGGCAGGCTGAAAGAGTTGGGGTTGTTCAGTCTGGAGAAGAGAAGGCTGTGAGGAGACCTTCTTGTGGCCTTCCAGTATCTGAAGGGGGCCTACAAGAAAGCTGGGGAGGGACTTTTTAGGATGTTGGGTAGTGATAGGACAAAGGGGAATGGATCCAAACTAGAGGAGGGTAGATTTCGATTAGATGTTAGGAAGAAGTTCTTCCCCATGAGGGTGGTGAGACCCTGGAACAGGTTGTCCAGAGAGGTGGTGGAAGCCCCATCCCTGGAAGTTTTTGAGGCCAAGTTAGATGGGGCTCTGAGCAACCTGATCTAGTGGGAGGTGTCCCTGCCCGTGACAGGGAGATTGGAACTAGATGATCTTCAAGGTCCCTTCCAACCCTGACAATTCTATGATTCCATGATTACTGGCCTGTTTCTCTGTCATATCTCTTTGTTCTCCTTGTGATGAATTAGGAACACGAGTTGGGTAGCTAGCTTTGGGGGTATTTATCCCATAGAAAACACTTCCAACAGAGGCCTTCCAGGTGACCAAGTATGTGAAAAAAAAAAAAACAAACAACAAACCATTAAAAGCAAATGTGTTTTAGTAGTTAGAATGGATAGAGAACAAACATGGAAATGACCAGCCTTAGACACGGAGGGCCTGAACTGTACTTTCATCCTTTCCTCCTAAATTATTATGCATGTTGAAGTGTTAATCAAAAGTGTTTCCACATTGCAGCTGTACTATGTTAGAAAACAGGTTTCAGAGATCTGTGGCAACCAGCTTAAATAAGCATAAAGTTAATCATAATATTTTGCTTGCTCTTTCAGTTGCACTTTATAATTAGTCTTACCCTGCCTGTTTGATAGAAAGTATTTAAGATATCTACTTTCATTTCTTATGTTTGCAACCTGTAGAATTTAAAACAGGGGAGTGGAAGACCAGAATGAGTCTCCAAGGTCATCAAATCCAGTCCAGAATTTTATACCTTACACACCCACTCACCCACCTACCCTTTTTTTTTTTTTTTTTTTTTTGCCAAGAGCTACATAATGTGATTCCATTCTTAATTAAACTAGTCAAATTGTGTCTTAAAATACAGTGGATTTTTTCCCCCTTTCTGCATCTGTTATGTTGATTGGATCATTGCTCTCGAAACTTTCTCTTAATTTCTGTGCATCTGTATTCATGGACCGTTTTTAACTTCAGAGCTTGAAGAGTGTGTTCTATTTTTCTTTTCTTCATGCTTCTTGATGTTTATCTCTGTTTTTGTCCTGCACTTGCTAAGCTAAACAAGTTAAGGTCTTTTAGTGTCTCCTGCCTACTAACCTACTGTTTTTCTGGTATCTCCACAACTTCTGTTTTGTTCTCATTTGATTTCCAGAACATCAGTGACCATGGTTATCTACATTTTTCCAGGTGTGATGTCACCATTACCTTCTGCAGTGTCATCAAGAGTCTCTGTTTTGACTGAAAGCATTTGACACGAATTAGATTTCTTCTTGCCCTTTTTGCAGCCAAATCACAAAACTCACTCAGACTGTGATCAACCAATACATGACAACTGTTCTCTCCGAAACAACTCTCATGTACCATTATGTCTGTGCTTTTGAAAGAGCTTCTTTTTGTTTATTACTGAGGTTATGACTCAGCATTAGTCCACACTGTTTTCTTTTTTCCTAGCTCATAGATATTTCTATGGTGCTCACAGAAGAGTTGATGGAGCTGATTTTGGTATAAGATCTGAAGCAGAATTGCTTTGTCCTTACAATCTAAGGATTATACTATTTTCCAACTGATTGTCACTTGAAGGTTGGACTAGATGATCTTGAAGGTCTCTTCAAACCACAGATATTCTGTGATTATGGCCCAGAAAATGGGAAAAGAAATTTAGATATAAAATCCCCATCTCCTGTGTTTGATTGTGAGGACTGCATGAGAACAATATAGCATCTCCTTGTAGCTCGAGACTTTCACTTTCCACCCTCAGTGCTTTTCAGAAATTCAGGAATCTTACCTTTTCTGTTGATCAAGACATCCCTTTCAGGTTCCTTTCTCTGCTTACCTCGCTTTTAGGTCAAAGAAAATTTAGGCAACTGCAACTACTCGTATGTTGCCTCTTTATTACAGACACAGTGCTCTGGTAAAAGCTGAACAAATCAACTCAAATATAAGAAATCCCATTAAAAAGCTGGGTTCTGGTTTTAGTTTGTAATGATGATGTTCAGCAGTAAGATGTGTCAGGGAAGGCTTACAATGCACAGGAGCACAGGATGTTCACTCCTCTGTCTGTTGGGAAGAGGAATTTCCTGTTACTTTAACATACAGATTAAATTAATTCATACTTGTTTCTTTTCTTTTTAAAGTGTGCTCACACAACTACAGTGGTGAAACTGGTGTGTTGACATCGCCAAACTATCCCAATAACTACCCTGTCCAGACAGAGTGCATATACACCATCACAGTGGCAATGAACAGACAGATTGTGCTGCACTTCACCAACTTCACCTTGGAAGGAAATAAACGCTGCACAGAGGATTATGTAGAAATTAGGTAAGCCAAATTATTTTTCTTCACCTTATTGCTGATAACCATAGAAGTTGTCCAAATCTACCTAGGCATGTTCAGGAGCTATAGTTTTAACTATACACCTGTGATGTCAATGTGGGAAAAGAACTTACCAGAGAACTTTAAAGGCTACCCTTTCCTCATCCTATCATGCTCCACTGCCGGCTTTCCTACTTGGTAAATTCTTGTTTTTAGAGCAAGCGGAATATGTGGACTGTGTTCCCACACACAGCATTCTGCTCGTTTTCCTTAGTGCAGAAACACAGTTCTGTTGCCTGTTTCGTGACATTTTCTTCATGATATTCAAAAAGTCCTGGGAGTCAGGTGAAGTCCCTGGTGGCCAGGGGAAGGGAAACATTGCACCTGTTTTTAAAAAGAGTAGAAAGTAGGACCTCAGGAACTACCGACCTGTCAGCCTCACCTCTGTGCCTGGGAAGATCATGGAACAGATGTTCCTAGAAGCTATGCTAAGGTGCATGGAGGATAGGGAGGTGATTTGAGATGGCCAGCGTGGCTTCACCAAGGGCACGTCCTGCCTGACCAACATAGTGGCTTTCTACAATGGAGTGACTACATCAGTGGACAAGGAAAGCGCTACAGATCTTTCTGGACTTCTGTAAAGCCTTTGATATAGTGCCTCACAAAATCCTCCTCCCTAAATTGGAGAGATATGGATTTGAAAGGTGGACTGTTCGCTGGATAAGTAATTTGTTGGATGGTCACCTCCAGAGGGTAGTGGTCAACAGCTCGATGTCTAGATGGAGATTAGTGGTGTCCCTCAGAGGTCCATACTGGCACCAGTGCTGTTTAAGATCTTTCATCAGTGACATAGACAGTGGGGCACTCTCAGCAAATTTGCAGATGACACCCAGCTGAGTTGACACACCTGAGGCATGCAATGCCATCCAGAGGGACCTGGACAAGCTAGAGAAGTGGGACCGTGTGAATCTCATGAGGTTCAACAAGGCGAAATGTGAGGTCCTGCACCTGGTTTGGCTCAATCCCCAGTATCAATGCAGGCTGGAGGATGAAGGGATTGAGAGCAGCCCTGCAGAGAAGGACTTAGGGGTACTGGTGGATGAAAAGCTGGACATGAGCTGTGAATGTGCATCTGCAGCCCAGAGGGCCAACTGAATCAAATGAAGTGTTGAGTGAGGTGATTCTTCCCCTCTACTGCACTCTGGTGAGACCTCACTTGAGTACTGCGTCCAGCTCCGGAGTCCTCAGCACAAGAAAGACATGAACCTGTAGGAGCGAGTCCAGAGAAGAGCTACAAAAATGACCAGAGGGCTAGAGAACCTCTCCTATTAAGAAATGCTGAGAGAGTTTGGGCTGTTCAGCCTGACAAAGAGAAGGCTCCAGGGAGACCACATTGCAGCCTTCCAGTACTGAAAGAAAGAGGGGGCCTGTTTTTAGTAGGGCCTGTTGTGCCAGGACAAGGGGTAACTGTTTTAAACTAAAAGAGGATAGCTTTAGAGTAAGTATAAGGAGTTTTGCAGGACAGAGACAAGCACAAGAAAGTAGTATCTGCAGGGAGGTTGGCTGCACGCTTGCAATACAGCTGTGCCAAGAGCACATCCTGTCTGCTGTGCTGCTTGCAATGTCCATGCATCCATTTCTGTCCTCATGAGCCAGTTCTCTAGATGAACCACGTCTGCAGGATGCCAGTGTGGTTTTTCCCTCTGAGCATGCCGTGAGTTTCCATTACCTCAATGACTACCATGATAAAACTAATTCTAAACATTTTTCCAGATATTCTGTATGGCTTGTTCCTCGGTAAGTAGTGTCTTATTTTTAAGAACCAAACAAAAAACTGCTTGCTGAAGTTGCAGTATTGAGATTCTGAATTCCTGCTGATTTAGCAGATTGTTTTCAGCTGTACTGAACACAGAAACTGGAGAAAGTTATGAAAAACTGACAGGTGTTTTCAATATTTTATAAGTGTTTAATTTTTTTATTTTGAAACAACAATCTGAGACTAAATTTAATCTAACTTTATTTTAACAGTTAGCACATTAATTTGGGCTAGACTTGAATTACAGCAATTGTTTTTTTCACTTTTTCACCTCGAGAAGTGAAAACTTTCATTTATTGCATAAATCTGTTGTCACTGGAAAGAGCTCAGCAGCAGTTAACAGGTTTTAAGATATGGCCAGAACATTGCTAATTGCAACTCAGCACATTGCTGCTGCCATAATTGCTTTTTCAGAACCAGGTTTCTCATCAAACCTGATACTGTTAAATGGGGTAAGTCTTAAGTGAGGTGCCACTCTGGTTTCTTGTCCTGAAGTGTCCTCTGATAAATTGCATTCAGTCAATTAGGAAAATTTTCATCTGACCACAACTGCAGAGGCCAAGATGGAAGCGAGGGGAGGTTTTGGCAGTTCTTCAACTGTCAGTAACCCGAGACGGTGGCAAGCGGTTTAAATTCGGAGGATGACAGAGTGGCGAGATCTCAAGTAGAAATTTCTCTCAGAAGCAGATATAAACCTGTGAAAATGTAAATGAAAATATTACTGTCCATTTAAAAAGCATCATATCAAGATCACACTAATATATAGATATAAATGTATTTATTATTGTCCTAATGACCTGTAAGACATTTGTAATATGAAAGCGCTTAAAGATAAGGTTAGAAAGCAGTTGGTAAGCAGGGGGTCACTGTTTTTTTTCATTCCCATTGGCATTTGCAGGTAGCAAATCAGAACATTAGATGTGCATCGTGATTACAGTATTAGAAAATATTACTGGAAATATTACTTAATTTTTAAAAAGGAAATAAGGGGGTGTAGAAACAATTCTGAAGACTAAGAAAATATTTCAAAACATGCATCATATCAGTTCTGAGAAATGGCTTCCCATTTGTGTGGTGGCAAATAAACATGTTGGTTTTTTTAATAAGTCAGCTTATCTGGTTTTGTGCCAAGCTAAAGAGCGAGAAGTGAGCAAACTGTTATTTCTTCAAATCAGAATTTTACCTTTGGTTACACCAATGATTGCCACCTTGTAGAAGACAGGGAAAGTCCTTCCTCTGCAGCATCAAGGCTACTTGAGACATTCCTCGAGGCTATCATTGTATTGACAGACTGAACAGGCTGCTGGGATGAGAGAGAGTGGACACACCCAGTAAGCATGTGCTGGTGGTGGGACTTCTTACTGCCAGTAGCAAGACTCCTCCAGTATTTGGTAGCTATATTGCTGTGTAAATTGAAGAGCTGGGATTAACCTTGCCCAGGCCTGAAAAAATCCCAAGATTTTTGATTTGTTAACATTTCTCATGGTTTTCCTCTTTGACCTAAAGGTTTTTTTGTCTATCATTCTAGAGATGGAGGCTACGAAACTTCTCCTTCTCTTGGAAAATACTGTGGTACAGACCCGCCTCCTATGATAATCTCTCATGGTAACAAGCTGTGGATAAAGTTTGTAAGTGACATATTTGGCACAAGAAAGGGATTTTCAGCGGAGTGGGATGGTACATCAGCAGGTAAAATCACCGCATCAAGTATAAAACCATTTTACACAGGTCATTTTTGATCTTTCATTTGTATTTAATTTCTCACATTTTTCCCCATGTTTTTTCTGCTTCCTGTCTTCTAAAATCTGTCTGATAATTACATAGCAACATAAATTCATGTTGTTGAGATCAAGGATACAACTTTCTTGATCCTTGGGCTTTCTTTTTCTCTACAGGGAAGGATATACTATTCCCTAGATATAATGTAGCATCAACTTTCTCCTGTGTTTAGGAAAGCAGTAACCAAGAATTTAATGGAAAGGTTTCATTTGAATATTACCTATCTATCAGGAGCATTCTTCAAATTAGATAATTAATATTTATACGTCCTGTGGGCTCTCTTCTGTTTACAACACTGTTGGCTAAATGCAAATTTTTAGGGCATCACTGAAGACGTTCAGAGCATCTGAAGGAGGTCAGTAGTGTGAATCTCACACATCGTATCTAATTCTTTACTTTTCTAGGTGTTAAATGTTGGTTTGGTTTCTTTGCCATTTCCAGGTTGCGGTGGGACTTTGAAGACAGCTTCTGGTATCTTCATGTCTCCCAACTACCCGATGCCATATTACCACAATTCAGAGTGCTATTGGTTGCTCAGAGGAAACCGAGGAACCCCGTTTGAAATTCAGTTTGAACAGTTCCATCTAGAGTATCATCCAAACTGCAACTTGGATTACCTTGCGGTATGTACCCTGTGACACTTTGCTCCATAGGAGGCAGCTATGAAAGACAAGGAAAGACACATGGCCCTGGTCTTCAAAGGTTCAGCATTGAACAGATCCAGAATAGGAATGCTCCATGCTAACATGCTACCTTCATATTACAGATCAATGAGAGGTAAGGCAGCAGTGTCTATGTAACTTCTGGTAAAAAAAACCCATTTATTTCTAGATAGAAAGGCCACTGAAACAAGACTCTATCTATGTATTTTAAACTTGCTTTGTTTTGCACCAAGGCCTTACTATGCTTTCTTAGTAAATTACAAGGGAAAAGGCACAACTGTGTCAGTAACCCTTTTGATAATCCCAGATTTCATTTTGAATTGTTCATAAATTATTTGAATATTTTTTATAGAGTTGAAATGGAGTGCAGTTTTTTCTTCTTGGTAAGTAAGCCCCTCAAAACCCACTGATATTTGGCTATTGGCTTCCTGTTTTTCCACTGATTTGCTTGTTTCTGAAAAGCCTGTCAGGCTTCCTCTGAGCAGAAACAGAGTTTAACCTCTCGTATACCCAGTAACAATTCCCTAAGTAGACATTAGTCAGGGGGAAATTACTTGGATTTGTAATACCATCAGCTTTATTAAATACTTTTTTTTTTTTTTTTTTTTAAGATATATGATGGCAACAGCAGTAATGCCAGACAGCTAGGTAAATTCTGTGGGAATCAGATACCACAACTCATCCATTCCAGTGGAGACAGCATGTATGTAAAACTAAGGACAGACAGCAGTCAGCAAGGCGGAGGTTTTCTAGCCAAATACAAACAGGGTAAGTAAATGAACATGACAAGAACATGTTTCTACAGTTCAGCTTGTTTCTGAAACCGTTTCTTGCAGCCCGTGATCTTACCCGTTCATGAGCAGAGAACAATATAAAAGGCATATTATTGACTCAGATTCTCCACTCTGCTACAGTCACAGAACACAGAGAGCTAAAAGTTATCTGCCCATCTACCCATGATGGAGATTATCTCCTCCCTAGAAGAGAGCTGATGAGGTGGCTCTACTTCAATTGCCTGCACCAGTGGCACTTACCACTCCAGACTGACCCAGAATAACAAGTGCTGGAGGTCCTTAACAGGGTAGATTGGAATGTTCATGCTCTTCTGCTCACCCAGTCTCCTGACTTTTTAACAGAGAAGTCAGGTAGAAGAAGCTTCTCTGCTCTTGCAGCTGCTTGTGAGGCAGGATGGCAAAGGGTGAGTGAGTTACTTGCAGTCATCCTGGATCATTGTGGGTACTTAAGATCATTTAGCCTATTTGGAACACTTCAGAAACTTTCATCTTTTGTATCTTATGGTAAGGGTCAAATTTTTTTCGCAACATATTTTTTTGTAAAGTAGTTCTACCCCCGGAATGTTAGAATAATAATACTTGGAGTAAATTCCAAGAAGATACATGACAAAGTTAATTTTGTTCCCAGTCATAACCTTGAATATCGTTTCAGTGTTTACTTTTCTCCTTATACACTCTATCATATATGGCTAAATGCACATTGGAAGATACAGAATTTCATCACATACAAACTGATTTGCAAGCATCTTTGCGTACCCTAAATATGGCATGCTCAAGTGATACGGACTGCTGTCAGTTTATAAACATTAAGTTATTCTAGGTTTGGACAATAGTAAATGAATTATGGAAAATAACAAAGTGATTCATCCACACATGGCACATACAATAATTAGAACAGTGAGGGAGCTTTGCTTCCCTGATTCCTTAGATATCACGGGTACATCTACCATGTGCTTTTCAGACTGCAAAGTCAAGACAATATATTAGAAAATGGGTTTCCCCCCTTTCAATAATTAAACACAAAACACACTTTTAAAGCACTCAGCTGAGCTACCAGATAATGTGTTCTACGTTTTACATTCATATTTAATTCCTGAAGATACATCAGAGAAAGCTTTCAATGCCTTGCCAAAGGCTAAAATTATTTAGGAAGTAGTGATATAAAATAAAGATGCTTAGATGCCAAGCACATTTACGTGTACATGAAAGAAATATAATGATGAACTGGAAAACACTGCAAAGGAAAACGTGGTACCAAGTTAACATTCAAAGGCACCTTTGTGTCTGATATGTTTCTAATAAAATCTTGATGGCAGGGGGTAGCAGCTTTTACGCATGTTGCATTCTTTGAAATCCAACATGCTCTTCATCCTGCCTTTTCAAACAGTTGTATGCTTGAGTGTAGCTTTGTGGACAAGCTCCATTTCACCTGACCCTGACCTTCAGCTGTATCCTGAGCATTTCAATGTTTTGAAAACACAAATCTTACTGCCCTGTAAATCATTTGGAAAGAATAAAAAAAAAATAGCAGGAGGTAGGTGTATTATCCCTAGTGACATAAACTAGAAGAGTTTTGAAAGTGAATCTCAGCTATTTCTGCTGCTCAAACACTGCAGATTTGCTGTACGAAGCGAACAGCCTGTCCTGCTTCCCGCCTGCACTTTGATATGCGTTACAGTAGCCTGCTCCAGGTACACATTATATACTGTCTCCACAAAAGAGATTGCCCACACTGATCTTTTGTGTCTTTAGTGAAAGTTAGACACAGGAAAATAAGACTTGCTGACATAATGCCATAATTATAATTTCACTCTTTACCTAGTTTAGTTTCTTTTTTATTTTCTCTGCACTTCAAGAAAAGCTCTCATTATTTCTGCTGAGTGTCCCGTTCTTATGCTAGGATGCTATTGGGTGACTCACAAGGAAAATCATGGCTCCTTTTTAAAGAATTTCATGATTGTTTCCAGTTCCTAGAGCTAGAAAATCGAAAACAAGTAGTGCACTTTCAATTTGTTTTAGCCAGGGATTATAATTTTTTCCCAGTTTGCTGAAATAAACCACTATATTTCATTAGTCAACTTTTCTTGAGCACCCTCCCCAAATTGTTTCATATGACAGGGTAAATTTCTATTACTAGTTTAAAAAAATAGAAGAAAACACATCTCAGGAATAACCATGTATTTAGAATTAAAGAAAATTGCCCCAAAATATATGCGCTGTATATATTGATGCATCTTCTAGTGTCAGAAAAGAAGGACATAAGAGAGCTGAAGGATTCAACTTTGGAAATCTGGATTTTGTATGCAGCTTGTAGTATGTTCTTCAATAAGTAACAGATCTCTTTCTGCATGATTTCTCTTCTCTAATCTGTGAATAAAAATGTTTCTAACCTTATAATGCTATCAGTAACTTCAGTTAGTAATTTTTTGAGATACTGGGCACTGCACAAATATAATTTATTATCACTTTTTTTTTTTCAGTTTGCCAAGAAGTACTGACTGTTAATCGTAGCCATGGTATACTGGAAAGTTTAAATTATCCAAATAATTACCCATTAAATGAGCACTGCAGCTGGACTATCCAAGCTACAAAAGGAAATACACTCAGCTATAGCTTCACAACCTTTGATGTAGAAAATGGATCTGACTGTGACCGTGACTTCTTGAAGGTATGTACCCAGATTCTAGAAACAAGAAAAATCAAGTCTTCAATAGTAAATAAAAACAATAAGGATGCAGAACAACAAGGGAAAATTTAACTCATCTAAATTTAGCCATTAAAACGCAGGTGTTAATAAGTGTAAGTGATCTATTCATATTTCCTCTGTGATGAGAGGGAGTGCAGCATTGCCAGAGAGCCCTTCACCCTGCCTTAACACAGGCGTCTGCAGTAGGGAGGATGAATCAATTTGCAGGTGTCTTGATTTGCCACAGAGAGACTAGTTATCACCTTAGATTAGATACACGGTCTTTTATGGGTGAAGTGAGACGTTGTCATTCCAGCTTCATGTAAAGAAGAAGAAATCCTGAGATTAGCAAGCTGCAAAAATGCAGTGAGCCCAATTATTTCTTTCTTGTTTTTATCTGAGAAGGAGTTCAAAAACTGTGTTATTTCTACATTCTTAAAGGGGCTTGCTGTGTCTTCGATTTATGTTTTCCATTTCATAATTATTTTGCTTCTTTAAAGGACTGAAAGAAACTGAATTTACCCACAAACAAGTTTTAGCAAAATAAAACCATCCAGTCAATCTAGAGCCAAGTGCTCCATATTTTCATTTCCTCAGGTGTTTGGTTTTTTTTCTAGGAAAATTGAAAAGATTTTTTTCTCTCAGTTTTGTACTCCATACTGTGGGAAGTTGAGCCTACAGTTTTGCTATTTTACTGAACTAATCTATCCTCCAGATCTTACCCTTGTACAGGATGCCAACTCATAGCCCCTGTGCACTACTTAGGTTTTGCCCAAGAGAAATCGAGGTTTAGTTAACTGTTAGAGAAGATTACTTACAGCCAAGGAGAGGGCTAAGGAATTGTGTCAACATTTCTAGGGATGCTTACTTACACTGGGGTCTTGCAGAAGCTTCAGTAACAGGCCTGGTGATGGTCTAATCTGTTCCCTCTAGATGCCCTCTCTCGCTCCCTCTACCTCCTTGCTATGCCAGCTTCACATCTCAAAATTGGTAATCAACTGGCAAAAGTGATGTCCTTCCAGCTTGCTTCTTTTTTTGTGACCGGGAATGGAAAGAAAGAATAGACATGTGAAGAAAATAAACAAGAGAGCACTGTATTGAGAACTAACTATTAAACCCTGGTCCATTTTTGTGAGGAGGCTGAAAAGGAAGCATTGGAGCCAAGTGGAGGGCCAGTGCTGGTTTTCAAGATGCCTAAGCCCTTGATCCATGAAAAGTAGGAGCCCTGCACACAGTAGCCAGCTAGTGAGGAGCCAGAGGACACTGTTCTAGACATAAGTCAAGGCTGGTGGAATAATGCCAGAGGCAAGGACCTGATCCAAAGCACTTAAAGTAAGAGAAATAAAACATTATCAGAGGGAGTGAGGAGACGGAGTAGAAAAGTACTTGCACTTTTTGTTTTAGCAATGTTTCAGTGCTTCCAATCAAAGAAAATAGAGACTGAAAGAGGTACAAAGAGGAAAATGCAGGGGAAAAACAGTCATGGAAGTGTGTTAAGGAGGCTTTAATTTGCAATTCATGTGGCATTACTTACAAATCTTTCTCCAAATTCCATTAAGAAATACCACTTGGAAAAGATGTTCCCATTCGGTTGTTGCACGCTGCACAGATCTGTGCCATAGTGTAAAAAGGAGAGCAAGGTTGAACCAGCCAGGGAACTGAAAAGGGTTTGCTCCCACCCTGCTTCTTGTGAAAGGGGAGCATGTTGGCAAGGCTGTGAGTGCTCTGTGCTGTAGGGGAAAGGAGGAATCATCTGGAACAAGTGTACAGTCCCCTTTCTAAGCAGACTACAGATATTTGGGACTTTTCTGTCTGAATTCCATGTGGAATCTGACACCACTGCAAATTGGAAAAAGGTTAATAAAATTAAAAAAGACTCATCTAAGATATATTACTTTTCTGTCACGTGCTAGTTTTGAGATTCTTTTATTGCAAAGAGGCCTAAAAGGGAAATGCTCTGATGCCCTGATGGAGTATAACACTGGGAAAATAGAGGTATAATCCTGTTCACTGTAGTCCAAGTGGGTGATGCATGGATCATGTGTCAGATCCCTTCTCTGATTTCTTGGAGGAAATGGGAAGCTGCTGCTCAGACTGTTTCCATGTAGCTGCACTCAAACCAGAGTGGCCACTGGTGCTGATCAGATGCTCTTTCTCCCCAGGAGCATTTAGGTGCCCCTTTTCCTATCTCCTTCTGGGTTTAGTGGCAGCAGCTCTCCCACCTCAGTCCCTTACAGCAAGCAGCAACACCTTACTTGTCTTCTTAGCTATGTGATGGTCCTGACAAGCAGCAGACCGGTCGGTGCCCCATGGCAGCTTGTAGATGACAGCCTTGGTGATAATACTCGCTGCTACTCGCTGGGAGGCTGGGGATAGGAAGGACAAGAGTTAGCTGTGATTCGAAGGAATTGCACTCAATAGTCAATGAGGCTATTAAGTTGGTATTCTTTATTGCAGCGCCGGCTGCATAGGGGATCACTCCGCCAAATATGCACAGCAGGGACTGTAACCTTGGTACCTATATAGCTAAAAGGTTACGCATATTCAACATATTTCCGAGAGCTCCGCCACATATTCATTAGATTTCTGAGAAATCATTTACGTAAGTCTCCACCCGGAACGCATGCGCAGTTTTCGCCTTGGGTGGTCATCAGGCCCATCGGTGGTTGTTTACTTCCTCACCGTCATCTTCATCATAGTGTTTGTTGAACTTTGGGTTTCTTTTACTCGTACATGGTCACGGAGTTGGCTCGTCCATTCTTCGGCCTTGGGACACTTTATCTCTTGACGGCTTCAAGATTCTTTTCAGGCGGGTTGCTTTACTTCAGGCACATACTTCACGAACATTTCTCTTTCAAGGTCTGCCAAATAAGAACAAGTTCTATTAGCTTGCAAATTCTACTTCTTTACCTATCGCTAACTGCTCAGGTACTTCACACTATTAGCTTCACAATGCTTGTTTAGATTAATTCTCTAACTTCAGCCTAATTCCTACAACTGTCCTAGGGTTATATTTTAAGAGAATATTTAAAGCCCCTATATCATCTGTTAGATTGTACTAGGTGGTGATCACAGTTGTGGTGGTAGAGGGAGTGTAAGGGAAAGTGATATGTGATGGAGAATGAGGAGATTAAATGTTGCAGAGGTGTTATGGCAGAGAGCTGACCTGCCTAAGCAGAGTACAATTCAGAAATGGCTGTGGGGAAAAAAAAAAATACAGGGAAAGCTACTTCTAAATGTCAATGGGAGAAACAGATTTAGTGCATGTGGATATGTTTTTATGACATTGCAAATGTCTCAAACTAGAACTCTGATTTAAAAAAAAATATATTTCTCAGTTCTGAAGGAGAAAATCACGGTGCTTGGTGGGGTGGGAACAGCTAGACTGGGCAAGCTGCCTACCTGAATTCTGCTGGACCTGGCCAACTGGACGCTGTGGTTTTGGTTCCAGTATCTGTACTGGAAAAGGGCGTGTTCTTCAGCTTCATGTTTAATTATAACTTACACTTCTGACCCAAACCCACATGTAGTGTACAAGAACAGTATTTTGCCTCGTGTCTAATTTAGCCTGATATACACAGACTATATTAATTTGCTATTTGGTTCCTGTCTAAGTCCACATATGAGTCAGAAATTAAATATGTAGAATAATGACAAAACCAGAAGTTTCTACACACAGGTGTTCTAGTAATTGTCAGGTACTAAAGATATTATGATCACTTAGAGCAGGTAACTATTTCAAATAAAGGGCAAAGAAAAAGATAAGTCAGATGTCCAAAGAGTACATGTAAGTGCAAGTACAGTGCGTGGCTGTCCCAGACTGAAATGCAGTCACAGCTGTACAATAAGAAGTCAGCTACGTATTGTGTTACCTGTTTCCTTTCATCCTTTGATCATGGGATGCTTCTTGTGAGCCACACCGCGTTTACAGCAGCTGCCTGGTGTTACCCATGGTGAGCATCGTTCCCTCCCCACAGGGAGCCTTGAGTGACTGTTTCGACCTGGCCTGGGCAGGGCCAATATGTACAACTGTTTATACCTCTGTCAAGTAGGAAGGAAAAAGCTCTATTCTTCTGACTTGCAGGCAATTTTATGCCCCTATGCATAGGTATAAGAGAAAGGGCAGCGTGGGAGGGAGGCAAAACTGCAATTTTTTATGTCAGTCTAGCATGAATCTCATATGAGCAATTCAATAAATGAGCAGCATGCAGTGTTTCATGGCCTGTCAGAGGATGTTGGCTCATTGCTAGTAATGCTTACAGAACGTGTGACATTTTGGAAGGAATTTTAGAGCAAAGTTTCAAGACTATGAGATTAGTTGCTTCTGATAAGACATGTAAAGAAGCGGCAATGCTATGATGCAAGGCATACCAAATAGCAGTTTCCTTGTGATGCTGTACTAACTGTAATCAGATTGCATGGTCTTTAAATTATATTGCGTGCTGTGGCTGGGCTTAATAACCTAATATTAGCCTTTCCTGAGGAGTCATCAGTCTGTAGCCAGTGAGATATTGCAGACAATGACACAGAAATGTCATTCCTTCCTCTACATTCACTGGTTATTAGCTGAACAAGCATATATGTAACTCCCCATCTTTAATGATGAATTACCTTCTTATTTAGTATGACAGAACATAATCTCCACAGAGGCACGGCTATTTTATAAGTAAGGAGGATGTCATGTTCTTGCCCTGGAGATCAGAGTCTTGCAGTAGAACTGAAATTTACTCCTTTCCTATCCAAGAAAAATACCGTTTGAAAACCACTAATCTTTCTGTCCTCAGTGACAATCTCCCTCTATGTTCTTCTGCTCAGAAAGTACAACCATCCCTTGAATCACAGAACAATAGGGGTTGGAAGGGACCTCTGGGGATGATTCAGTCGACCCCCTCTGCTAAAACAGGTTCGCCTAGAGCAGGTTGCACAGGAACACGTCCAGGCGGGTTTTGAAAGTCTCCAGAGAAAGAGACTCTACAATCTCTCTGGAGTCCAGTCTCTTTAGCATCTGCTTATAGTAAGTACAGAGAAGATCTTGCCCAAACTTTTGCAAAATTCCACTGGCCTGATAAGCAGATAGTAAAATGCTTTCATGCAGCAAGACAAGTTTCAGAGCTCTCTGAGTCTCATCTCTTTGGTCTGTGCTACAGGTTGGAATTATCATTGAGTTAATGCAAAAGAACATCTAAGGGGGGCAAATGACTGCTTGATAACAGCAGTAGCCTTCTTTCTGCTACAGGGCAGGACAGAGTTCCTCTTTGGGATGAAGTACTTCCTTGCTTGCATAGTGTTAGTATACTTTAGCAGCCTTTCAGCAATTAGTCTCAGAGAGGTTAAATTACTGTTGCACCCGTTGAATATTATCAAATGAGTACGGTAATTAATATGGCATCTGCTCCTGAGAACTGTTTCATTTCCTTCTGATGGTAACAGGATATGTCCTTTTTTTTTCTTTTTTAAACCACAGTAGCATTCCAGGGATGTGCCATAATATCCGTTTTCTCCATCTGGGAATACTGCATTAGATCATTGTCATTTGCACTCAGCTGGTCATCCTCCTTTTTGTTAGCTTATCATAGAAAAAAAAATCTTACCCCATTTCTAGTTTTACTCCCTTTTATACTTGTAATTAGTAAATGTGCTTAAACCATATTAAGAGACTAATATTATTACATTTTATTTAGGACTGTGTCTTTTTTAAGTGCTGCAGGAATTCTCCAAGCACAGAGAATGGCCATGCTTATGGCCATGGATTGATTTCCAAAATGTCACCAGTAGTACATCGCCCTGGGGAGCAGATGATTTATTAAATATACTCATTCCAGGTTCTGCACACAGACATCAAATTACAGCCTGCTGCCCAGACTGCAGTTATCCATAAATCTATTAACAGGCAAGCTGGCAGCATGCTAGCCCATCCCTGAATTCCTTCAGGAGGTTTATGGGCCTACACAAAAAGTCCTTCATTGTAAGACTATAAGGATAGAAGCGATGATTCTCCTTGGGTTTCTGTGGCAGGCCTCACCATTGGTACACAAAGAGATCTTAGCCCTTGCACTGATTTTCAGGGAGAGCTGTGGATACTGAGAAAGTGAGTGTCAGGCCAAAAAGCTGACCATCCTAAACAAGGCTGGCTCAGGACTCTGATTTTGGTTTTCCCAATAGCCTGCATTGCCAGAATAGAAGTACGCTTTGGCCTGTCTGAAAGGTTACTTAGAAGCAGATTTGCAAATACACACAAAACCCCTCACTTCTCAAAACAGCTAAATTTGTCAGTGATGAAAGACTGCATGGTGCCTACAAAAACCTCAGATGACAAGAGTCATGAGAGAAGCCAGCACAAACTCTGCTCTTAGACTCACAGAATGAGTCAGATGCTTGTGGACTCAGCATGTTCCACACCCTGCCAGCTCAGAGCAATATGACTTTGCCTGTACAGTCAGGAAAAAACACTGTACAATGACATGACTGTGAAATACTACCGTATGATGGTAGTGTCCATACCCCTTGTTGGGGAAAGGGCATCTGGGACTCATCTAGTTGCAGATGGATTCTTCTCTCCCCTGTTCTTCTGTATTCCAAATTCTTCTGGAAAGCCTAGCCAGTGTCAATGAGATGGTCTGTGCAATGAAATGGCTTATCCCACTCAGCACAGGCATCACTATGAAATTACACAGTGGCTGTAGAAACCCTGTCTGAGTTGTTCAAAGCTTCCCCTCATCAAATGGAAGAGCCCAAACAACTCAAGAGAAAACCATACTGGACTTTGAGGAAGGCCTTGCCCCTTTCCTCCCTGTTGTTCCCATGAGCTGGTGGTTTTGCTTTCCTGAATGCCTAAGAGGCAGGAATATTTTGCCTTTCTCCCATCTTCTTTCTTCCCATTTGCCAAGATCAAGCTGCAGCTCTCCTCAGTCACGTTATGCATTACGTAAATTTTCTCAAATAGGGGAATGCACAGAGAGGATCCTGCCTTCCGACAGTGTCAGTGTGGTGTAGCTTTGACTGTCAGTTCTGTTCATCTGGGCTGGCAAAGCACGTGGGGAGCAGCACTCAACCCTGCCTGTGAGTCAGCAGCGCTGCAAACTGCTCAGGCCTCTCTAGGCTTTTCAGAGCAGGTGCACCTTTTCCATTCCCCCTGATTCCTGTGTCCCCAGACAGCCCTGTCTCTTTGTAAGGAGCTTTTCCCACAGTAGGGGCTTTCTGCTGAAGAGTAACTTTTGAAATATTATTGTCCCAAGTTCAAAAGCAGTCCTGCTCTCTCCACCATGAGTGCAGTCTTGCTGCAGAGGAACGGCCTCAATTTCTGAGATGTTGAGGAAAAGCAGGCACGCTACCGAAATAGCCAGAGCCTCCTGACCAGGCACGTGTGTTCCCACGGTCAAAAGAATATGGATCCCCAAGCAGCCCCTTGGTCAGCAAAGGCAGGAGAGACACTTCAGGGACCCGTTTGGATGCAAACCTCTGCCTGTACCCCAGGGACGGGCATGGGGTCAGGAAAGGGACACCAGGGCAGCCTGGATTTGCCTTGGGCAATGGAGCCATGAAATTGAGGTCAAAGCACCCACAGTGGTTAGCAGAAGGGCAGGCTTTTTGGACGCCCTCCTGTTCTGGACTCCCTTGCTCTCAGCTCAGCCTGCTCTGCCTGGCCTGTATGAGTGAGACTCCAGGACTGCCCCATTGCAGGTGGCTGAGACCTCCATCCAGGCAGCACAGCAACTGGGTGGAGGTACTCTCCTACTAGAGGGCTGAGGATTTAAAATATCATGCTGAACAAATAAGGTTTTGAGTGCAGGTCTTGGGGTTGACCCAACTAGGTGGATGTCTCCTAGGCATTCCTTTCTTAAACAGCAGTTGTTTCCTACTCTTACATCTAAAACGATTTAAAAATTTTATCAAAAGATACAGTCTGCACTTCTTACATTCTCATTCTAAATCCAGATCCTTGCTAAAGAAAATTCTTAATTTTATATCATTTGCAGAAATAACCTTTCCTAAAAAGACAGGAATGAGGAGATTTGCCTATAGTTAGAAATTCTACCTTTGAGAAGGTAGTAAATGGTAATGTAAGAAATGAAAAATTCTTTTATAAAAGTGTCACTGCAGTCCAATGTGGAATTTCACTTTGCTTGAAACTTTCAAAGGCCTCTGATCATCTCAGGCTCAGGTTACAAGACAAAACATAGACTGCAGTACAACTCTTACTATTAAAAAACTAGACATTTATACATTTCCATATGTTGGATAAATCCCAGCAAGATTAACCAGTGTGCCTATATGTCCAGTGACGCACAATGTCAAATTCCATTGTACTATGGAATAAAGTGGTTAATTAGTGAAAGTATGTCATTTTGTGGAGACAAGAAGGTTGCCTACTTTGGTCAGAACAAGGAGTTTTATCACAGGTCATCTAGGGCATCAACATACTTAAATATTCACATTAAAACTTTATTTAGAATGAGTTCTTAAGGAGGGCTTTTTTTTTTCTGGTGGCAACTGCAAACACTTTGCATTGTGCAAGCACAAACATAACCTTATTTTGTTCTTACGCCTGTGCAGAAATAACAAGGCCCCACATAGTAGGTCGCTCAAAGTCTTGAGCTGCCTTTGTTTCTAGGAAAACTATGTCACTGTGGTGCTAACACTAGCGCAATGTACCACATCCTGGAGCTTTAGTTTGATATTTTTTTTTTTTTTTTTTCCTCTGGCTGACAGACCTGCAGGTTCTTAAGCTCGCACTCTGGCTCTTCTAGAATGAAATGTATTGCTTGGAAATGGATGATATTTTGAGGCTTTAACAATTCATGGTGCTCTTACTTCGGAGTACATTCTGTTATTTGGATGTGATTATGTTGCCTGTTCCTTGCTTGATTTTGTTTTCTGGTAACGTGTTTATTGCGATGCCATCAAAATTTCCTTTCCAAAAAACGACCTGTTTAGGAAGAGCTGCTCAGATACCTGTAATCACTGCTTCTAGGGTTTAGATCAGTCAAAATAATCTTATATCAGGTTTCCCACTTCTAAGAAAAAAAGGGATACTTGTTTGTTTCAGAATCGCTCTTTGAGGATGCCCATGGGTCTCCAGGAATGGGTGGGGCACTCACAGCTATGCTGGTCTGATCCAAGGCACAGCCTCCTTTCCTAAGTTCAGTGAATACAGCTCAGGGCTGTTGCTACTCCCTGTAAAGAGGCTTTCAGACTGCAAACTGCTTATTTCAAGACTCAAATTGAAACAATTACTGATATAATTACTCATTATATAATGCATTAATGACATTTGATAATGGAATTATTTCCAGTACAACAAAATGAGAACTGTCAGTATTTATAGAATAGATTTTCCCCTCATATGAAACTGGAAGTTTGTCTTTAAAGACTCCATCATGTTTGGATGGAGACTATGTGTTAAGCCTAACTAATGCACATACGCAGTTTTTTTCAGAGCAGGCTGGGCAGGGAGTTTTCCTTTATAATAATTTTCCTGATGAAAAAAAATGACTTTTCACAGGAATAAAATTCTCCAAGAGAAAACTGAAATTTTGCCCTGAAAAAAAAAAAATCTGTTTTCTACCAGGAAAATGGAACAGATGGAGTCCCACTAGCTGTGTAAGATTTCTGCCAGTTTCACTTTGCAAGAAGGAATAAACTTGACAAGGTGCTTGGCTAGAAAAATGTCCCTGCTTCAAGTATGCCCAAATGGTTCACGTTCAAAGTTCCTTTCCTCTCACTGATTTGAGATCTTGATTTCTTTCCCTGCAGCAGAAACTGCATTTCCTGGTCAGCTCAATTGTTGAGCTGTTGCTCCAGTCCTGGCAGTGAGCTTTTCTGTGACACAGGTCATGCTGCTTTGCTTTGCTCTGCTCCTCCAAAGAGAGCTGAACAGCTGTGGCCTCCAGAACAGCATTACTGGTGTCAGCAACTTACTACCAGGCTGAAGAGTCAGAAGAGCCAAAATGTAATACTGGTGACTAGGGTGTCTCCTCTGGGAATGCCACCCAAGCCAAACCCTTCCTGCAGCCTTGGCTAGCCCTGCTGTCCCAGCCCCGCTCCAATGCGCAGCAGATGGTTTTCAGCTGCCACTTTGCTGCAGGGCAGTCCCACAGCTTGATTCATCTCTTAGAGAGCGAGTACCTCCCAGTTTTATTTTGTGTCAGCCTATGCGCTTGCTCTTAGGCAGCCTGATAAGAGTTTCTCGTAACAGTTATTGAGCCCATGCCTAATAATTCGTCTAAACATACCACCTCCCTGCCTGGGCCCTGTGCCGGGGTGCACTGGGTGCTGCTGGGCAATTGCTTCTGTTAAAGCAGGGAGGCTAAGGATCTGAACGTGTGCTGCAGCTGTTTGCATATTTTGCCCGTTGGATCATCTGCCAAAATCTTTATGAAGCCCTTGGATTTTCTGATGCAGACTAAAAGTTCTGAACAAATAAATAAACTACGAAACAAATATCTACACAAAGAGGGAGCAAGAGCTTTCTTCCTAATGAGGAGCTGGGAGGGAGCCCCGTCTCCGGTTCCTAGATTCAGTATAGTACCAGAGTGGCTAATAAACTGTCCCCAAATTCAGCTGTCTTGCTCAGTCCCAGGAAGTACCTTGCCTCATACAGCCTGGGGAAGAACCTTCCCTTGATTTGCAGCAGTTTAGGACAGCACAGCTGACAAAGCAGGCCCTTAAATGAGAAACACTATCTCAGAGATCAGAAAAGAAATTGTGGCTCCTGAAATGCACGTTCAGCTGCAGTTTCACTTGCCCATATCTGCATAGAAGCAAAACGTGGTTTGAAAAGTTCAAAATGCCCTGTGAAAACACACAGCTGTTCCCTTCATGTAGAAGTGAAAGACAGCTTGAAATTCTAGCAGTCATGGTTGTGCCTCTCTCAATAAGTTACAGCTGGCCAGGCACTCGAATTTCCTGCAAAACTCCGCTCTGAACTCAGACCCACGGGGCAGTGCAGCATGAAGGGATTGCCATAGCAACCATTCTTTGTGTCTTGAAAAACTGATGGACTGTTTTCAGGGGAAATTACATAGAAACATGACATTCACAATCATAGATAAAAATAACACTCGAATTGAAGTTCCAGAAGACTCATGAAGGTTGGTTATTTTTGTTGGTTTTGAAAGTTTCTGGGTATGATTTAGTCCATAGTTCTTTAGACAGGTTTTTCATTTGTAATCACTAAAACTAATCATTGAATATGTATATTAACATAGGCTTTTGTTTCTATTTGGAGCACAAATTCGTGATCTTCACAACTGATTCATTCTTCCTTGTTCATATTTTTCTGGTGTAAGATTTCCATGGCTTGAAGCCATAGGAATATGAGTAGTATATACCACACGCTGTCACAGGAAGTAGTGCTGTCAAAAACTTTAATTGGACCTGACTTTATTTCATTTTACTGAACTTAAGCCGTAAAAGAATGTGTAAAGCTCTCAAGTTGACTTGGAGGAAGGTCGTAACTGTCGTGCTGGACGTGGGACTGCTCATCTGTCTGTCAGGAGGTCCTTCAAGCTTTACATTTGGAAAGAATACAGATGAGTGTTCAGTTTCTTAACACCTAATCTTTACAACATTTTTGTATCTATTATCAACACATTTGATCAAGGCTTTACAAGAACTACCAGCAATAGATCTGCAATCAGAAACTTTCAAGCTTTTTTTCATCTCACCTACAGAAATCATACCATAGTTCTCAAGTTCCAATACACTTTTCATGCTTTGAGCCTTTTCTTACATTAGAAGACTGAAACCAATAAGGATTCATGGCCATCAGCCATAAAATAGATCATGGAATATTACCATAGAATTAGTTCTGTAGTTTACCCCTAACTTCTAGCTGAACTACACTTTTTTTTTTAATTTAAAAAAAGGTATTTACACTAGACTGTCTGCTTGAGGATTTGAAACTATTTGAGTAGATTTCCTGACCCCAAGTATGTCCTAAATCAACAGGGAGATATCTGAAGGTTCTGCAAGGCCAACATCTTGAACAGAAAAGCCGAGGATTTAATTACTCGTTCCTGTATGTGTGTCTGCTAGGATGTGTGTGCAAAAATTAGTAGCTAGCATAGTTAATCAATATTTACTGTGATATCATACTTCCATGCTATGGGTGTTAAGAGTAGGAGAATTCTTAGTGTAATACGAGATATTTGGAAAAGAGATTTGAATGGAGAGCAAGGATGAAGAAACTTTGGCTGTTTTTCTAGAGATCATAGGTTTGATTCTTTGCATGGAAAGAGCTTGATGATGATGGCTTCAGAGCAGAGAAAAGTTTTTGTTCAGTTTCTGAAAGGAAGCATGCCAAAAATTCACAATGAGAATGTTCAGACATGGTTTCTGCACCAGTAATTTGCTGGGCTGTGTTAGGAAGATGTGGTCTGTGAGACAGAAGATCGGGTGAACTGTGGCAAAGTGATGAAAAAGCACATGGGATGCTGTTTTCCTAAACTTTAAGAATCATAGCAACAAAAGTAGAAATACTAAAGCAACTCCTCACTTGACAACAACTGGCAATCTGCTATCGCCAGTCAAAGGCAATTTAGCTAAAATGTATCATTTTTACCAATTTTGCAAAGAAATATACAACTCACCCCTGAAAAATGATACTGAGCATTGGGATATTTGGAGAGGAACTTAGATGCTTATTCAGTATGATTTACTGGATTTGAAAAAAGGTTGCAAGATGGTGATTTGAAATACCCTTTAAACCTGTTTAGAGACAACTAATGTAAAGAGGCTTAAAAGCTCTAAGAATCCACTGTCACCCTATCAAAATACATATTGATTTCATTTAAATGTGAGTATATGACTAACTTTAGATTTCAAGATTTAAATACACAAATATTTCCTTAGCATTTCGTTTGCTTGTTTGTTTCTGGGGTGGTGATGTTTTAAGAGTGAGATGGAGGATTTCTCCTCTGTATTTGGAGAATAGAAAGATTTTCAGACTGGCTACATCTGCCAACACACTGAGTGTTAAAATACCATTACACAGAATATGACTAGGAGATCAAAAATAAAGTGTTTCTAAGTACAAAAGTTCAGAAAGGATGACTAAGTCCACTTCTGCTCCAAAGCATAAGACACTGGCATAAGATCATGAAACAATAAATAAATATATGTTTGTCCTCTGGTATTCGAGGACAATCCTCGAGGTAATCCTCTGCATTATTCCAGGTAATCCTCTGCATTTGCTTTTGGTTTTCTGTTTGTCCTCACTACTCTGGAAGGCCCTGGTGATGCTGACTGCTTGGTTTTCTCCATCACAGGTTCAGTCAGTCCTCAAGTCACCTAAGTGATCAAATCACCTAAGAAATGAAGATGTAAACAGAGTTGTCACCAAGGGGTTTGGAGGCACTGAGCATGTTAGATGCACAGTCAAATCAGACTCATGACATCCCCTTTTACTTTCTATTTCAATTCATTGTCATTTGCCTGTTATCTTCTTCCCCAGCAACCCCCAATACACACCAAAACAGAAACAGCAAAACCTTCCTACTGTAAACAGTGTGCAGCCAGGCTTAAAGATATGTTGCAGTTCAATTCGCTCATCATTTCATCCAGATCTTAAAACTCTCCTCCTGCACGAAGCGTCACTTTTTTTTTTTTTTTTGATATCTTGTGCAAAAGATTAAGAATTAGAGAGCTGCTTTTTACTCACTGGGATACTTCTTATTTCATTTCAGCTCTATGACGGGCCTGACGGACAATCCAACCTGATAGGCACTTTCTGTGGACAGTCTCTTCCACTGGCAGGGAGTACTACAGGGACCAGCCTTCATGTGGTGTTTTATTCTGATGGACTGAATGCTAGAAGTGGATTCCAGATGCTGTGGCATGTTAATGGTAAGTTAACCAGGTTTCCTCTGGGAAGTTAAGTGTAATGGAGTCCCAGATTATGCCACCCTTTGTCAGCTAGGTAGAAATAACCCATTACAGTGCTAAAAACATTGCCTTTCCTCGTAATTCCTCAAATACTTTCCCAGTGGATTTTTCTGCATATGCACACCTTCGAAAATCATCAGATCAGAGCCTCAGCTGCTAGTGAAACATGCAGGAGTAACCACAGGGATGAGGGGCATCTGCAGAATTTCTGTACTGAACAGGAGATATGTTACTGCAGGGGAATCATGAGTGACTTGGTCTTTCTAGTGGGAAACACTCAGCCCGCAGTTTGCTGCATTCCTATAGACTCGTGTTTTCTGTGCAGGCTTCTCTCTAGTTTTTTTTAGCGGTGCTTGTTTTGTTAGGTAGAGCATTCACTTCCAACCGCTCCCCAGCCCCCTTCTCTGCATGAAATAACATTGGCCAGAATGTGCTTTGGGTGTTTTTTCTCTTGTTCTTTCGTGTCACAAAGACTGTCACAGGCCTCATTAAATAGGCAAGCATGCACGCCAATTATAAACAAATCTGTTAATGAGTGTACAAGTGCAAACTATGTTTGCAGTTTCTTCGTAAGTGAGGCTACAAATGCAACTTTTTCACTCTGCTTATTTAACAGCAATATTGGGCTGTAACAAGATTAAATCGTGTGCCATTGTACCTCCCATCAAACAGGATCCAACCTTGAAAATAATTAATTGCCACAGTTGCTCTGTCTGTCTAATCAGTTCACACCATTCAGCTTCAACAGCATTGTAAGGCAGCTGAAATCAGCTGCAGAGGCCCCACTGTGGGTTGCTGAGGTGTATGGCACGCTATACGTTGTTTGAATAGGAGCTCCTCAGTGCTACCACAGACTGCTGGCATTTGCGGGCTCCAAAAGGGCTCTTGTCGACTAGACAGTGGTGTTTTGCATTCAGTGGAGGTCAAGGAGCATTTCTAGGCAAAGGAAGGACATATGCAAGAGGAGTGAGATGTGTGGCAGGAGCCAGCAGGGGAAGAGCTGCAGCACAAAGGTATGTTCTTGTGCTTCGAGGTGATGTCATTCTGGGACCGCACAAAAGAAGCGGAGGCTTTTATGCACAGCCAGATGACATCAGCTCCATACAGTAGCCATGGTGCTGGGTTAACTTGCTTTTCTAAAGCTCTCAAAGCTTTCCAGAATTTGCCTGTGTAGTAAGCACTCTTGTGCTTTCCTTCCACGTCCAGCTCCAAACATTTCCCGGACTCTCCGCCCCCCCTGCACTGCTTTTCTGCACTGACACGTTCACTTCTCTGTGAGACAGCACTGCCCCTCTGTTAATTCCTGGATGCTAAACTGCAGCCTAACATCACACAGGGGCTAGACAGATAATGTAGGGCAGTGTCTAAGCAGCAGAACAGGATCTGTGGGTTCAGATAGGGCTGCATCCTAGAGAATGTCATTGCAGGCTCTGAACGTCACAGCTGCAACTCCTGATGGCCTGTAATATGAGTGCAAATTTCTCCAGAGCTGACCACAGTTGTCATCTTTTTGTTCATTGCAGGTGTTTTCTTTTTTTCCTCAATTGGTGTCATGCACAAATACGTATATTCCTCTTACCCTTGGTGGCTACTATAGATGTATGGGCATATACCATTCCCCTAGACTGAATAAAATTAGGTATGTTCTTGTGGTCAGTGTGCAATACTTGCATCTCCTTTCTGAAAATCTTTCAAATGCAAAAAAAAAATAGGTTATGGGAGAGTCTCCTTGTCTAGGGGAACCCATCAGGAGATGCAGCCTTTTGAGTTGGGTACTTTAGGGTGGCTCATTCAGGTCCCCTCTTCTTTGAGGGACAAATTCCTAAGAGAATCTAAACCTGGATCTAGTAACATTTCACCTGCAAGGCTAAATATATTGCTGAGAGAAGAGCTTTTACTTCTGCTCAAGTGACAAATGTGTATTCTAGAGTTCAAGCTACTGTGAAATATTTCTCAGGCTGTTCATGTGCTCCTCAACTGGCAGCTGTAAAACATCTATGGGATGTTTATCAAGGACATTCACATACTTTGCTGATAAAGGAGAGCAGCATTTATATTTGCCACCATGTGCCTGAAACAGTTCACTTCAGACACTCTTTCTTGCAGCTTTGCTTGCAGTTCTGAGTTGATCACAGAAAGCCAAAAGCTTACTGATGTGAGGAGCCTCTCCTGCCACATATGACACAGATTTGAAGTGTTTTGATTTGAAACATTTGCATCTGATCTTTTCAGTTGCTGAGCCACTGATCTGGGTTGCTGAAGAAAATTCATTCTCCAGGCTTTCCCAAAGACAGAATTAGTAACTGAACTTAGAAGAATGCCATTATTTATGCTTAAAAGTGTCCTATATAATTTTAACTTGGATGGAAAGCTGTAGTGCGAACACTTCTGTATAAAAGTGGTTGTGGTTCTGAAATAACACTGTTCATCTAAGGAGCTTTCATTGATGAGTCTGGATTTAGAACTGATTTGGCTAAATCACTAATGTTTTCTTCTGCAGCCAAGGCCTCAAGGGGATTATTCGCCAGATGAAAGCCTGAATCTGCAAGGTGCTCATTACACTTCTGCTATTTATTAGGAAGCTTAATATAGGCAAACATATTTTGATGCATATATTGGCGCTTTGAGAAAGAACAAATTCTTGGTAGCAGTCTGGATATTGCTAAGATGGCATGCCAACTGAATTGCTTTCCTTAAAAAAAAAAAAATAAAAAAAATCAGGAGGCCAAAAGGGCAAAGGTCTCTCAGTGAAAAATTACACCAGTGACAACTGTCACTATCTGAGAAGACACATATTTCCTAGACTCGTCACTTACCTTATTAAGCAATGTGCATGTAGGAGCTGACTGCTTTATATATACATCCACATTTCACTGGAACCTTACTCATTTGGCTGTTTGATTGTCAGCAGAGCTTATAAATTCAATTGGCTCTTAGCACAGTCAAAATGTGCACCCACTCTTCTATTTTCTATGACACATTAATTCTCCCTTTAAAAAAAAAAAAGTAAAGCATACTATTGAGAAAATAATTATGTAGATTCAAAGTACTGTATTGCTCTGCCTTCACTGTCATCTTTTTTTTGCTGTTGGATTTCCCTAAGAAATGATTGATGGACACTTTGTGGAGAAAAACCACTTGGTGCATGAGAAGGGAAATTTTTGTCAATCTGGCTCTGTATTTTCAGAAGATGAAAATTCTTAAAAAGCATGCAATAGCTAAAGACTAGGGTTTTCAGTATATGTGTCAGGTAAGACATGCAATAGTTGGGTAGTTCTTCAGGGAAGCATAAAACAAACAGAGATTAGATTAGGATGCGGACATTTGCCAGGCATCCATTAGGACTGCTGAAGATGCTATTGTGTTGCAGGTCAACGAGGGAGCTGAGGCCCAGATTTTCTAAGCCTGAATCTTAACTCTTGTTGATTTCTTGTGCAACCTTTGATAAAATTGCCAGTTGTTAATTTTTCAAAAATGACTATTCTTTTTCAATGTCTTCCTGTCACATTAAGTCTAAGGATGCACAAGGCCTGATCTTCTGAAATCCTGAGCAGTTGTGTAGAGTGGTGGGTGCTACCATCTTCAGAGAAGTCTTTTTGTATTGCAGTCTGGCTATTAAAAACATAGACATGCTATCTGTGAGAGCTAAGGATGAATTAATTTCTGTTTCTTCAGCAAGCTGGACCTCCCCCTACCACCAAACTAATATATAAGGGCCAAAGGTTTCTTAAAATACTTGTTGCTGAACAGTTCAAGCAATATCTGAGAGCTAGAAAATGTGTGGGTTTTTTGACATTGAACACTGGCAACTGATATGGAAACTATGGCCATTCAGGATCTTGGAGGATTCAGCTCCTGTTTAAATTTGACTTTATGACTCCAGGTCCCAGTCTTTATTATTCGTCTTACTGATTTCAGATTGGAACATGTTTAAGAAAATCCCAGAATTCAGCAGACTGATAAAAAAATAAATCAAAACTACAGAAGTGATTAGCAAGCCAGAAAGAAGAAAAAAACCCAGAGCAATCTCTCACCTGAATTTTTAGCCTCTTGCATGAACCCTCACCACAAAAATTATCCCAGTTGTTCCACTGGATAATAATCTGTGAATCAAACCTACTCAAGACTACTCTGCAATCAAAAGATTGCAGAATCAAATCCAAGTAACACTTCATACAAGTATTAGTGTAGTATGTTCATACTGTATGCTCTTTGCAGCTAGAGTCAGTTCATGTATACTGAAATATTTCACCATGAGCACAACAAATGAAACAACTCCTTTCACTTCCCTAACTCTGATTTTACAGGAACAGAGCCAATTCGTTTTAAACTTTATGAAAGGGATTTTTCCATCATGTGGCTAAAACATATCCGTGAATAAATTTGAAAACCCTGCAAATAATAGAGGTTTCCACAGATTACTACTTCTCTGTTCAGCTATAATTATTTATGAGAATAGGGGTTCTTCTTTGGTTAATGAACACCATCTGCTAAGCAGACTGGCAGTAATATGGAAAGATCTGCAAATCATCCCTTGCACAATCTTCAATGAATACTTACATTTTAGCCAGGGAAAAACAGACACCAAATAATACGTTTCCTGAGCTTTCTATTTGTTGTCTGATTTCCTAGCAACTAACAGCAGGTTAGGCAGTTGTTTTAAGCATTTTTCAAGGGAATTCCAGGACCTTTACACTACTAAAAGAGTATCTCCCCTCCCATTTGTTTTTTTTTTTCTCAGTTTAACTGCAGGGCTGAAGTTTCCGAAATGACTGCAAGGAGGTCTGCACAAACTGAGTATATGTTGTACGCAATTCAGCTGTAAGAAACTTTTCTACAGTGCAGCTGTCTCTTTATCTGTCCACATACAAAAAGACCAAGGATTTCTGTGCTGAGAAAAGTTTTTAAAGATGTTTCACTAGCAATAGAATGGTGTCAGATTATTCCGTGTTCTTTCAGTGAGCACTGAAATCATGCAGCATTTTATGTTCTGCTTCTTCTTTATTGCCATAAGCAGCATAAATTCCATTTATTTTAATTAAAGCAAACTCTAATCTGATGTTTGCAAACAAATGTAAACACTGGGAGAAAGTTTATATTCATTTAATAGTGATACCAGAGATGGAAGAAGTTTAATTACCTGAGATGACTACATCATCATTTAAACTTTTCCTATTCTAATATCTTCATAAAGGTGGCAGACTACTATTGTATGGAAATTGCATTCCAGGTTAAAAAAAAATTTATTGCTTAGCTTGCTCAAAAGAATAGGAAAAAGATACAGTACATACAAATGAATGGTTCAAAAACAGGACTGGCATTTCTCCTGAAGTTTTCCTTTTAATTGCAAAATCCATACATATATTCACATATATTGATATATGCATGTAAATAAATATGCATCTGCAGCTACATCTGCATCTTCAGCCTGAACACCATTCATATGAATGTAATTTCTTTGATACCTTTTCTGATCATTTTAAGTATCTGCCAAGGCAGATTTCTAAGCCTAGTATAAGCCTCTTAAGGCAGGGAATCTGTCTTCACAAATAATAGGAAAAATACTTGGAGTTTAGTTTTACTTGATGGTTTCTATCTGTGATCCAACTGAAAAAGTAATAATGCTACAAGAATTTTATGGCTAATGAAAATGGAGAAGACACTGAATACACCAGGGCTCAAATTCGAAATTCACCTTTTTAAAATATTCAGGACAAAAAGTTTGTGAATAGTAGGGATCCATAACATTCCAGGAAACGAAATACAAGCTGCAAAGTCAGTTTGAACAGCTTGCTTCTCATTTTGAAACAGTATTCCTGGACATTTCTTTTTTTCTTTAATTTTAAGGTTAGGCTACACTTTCACGTACAATGTTCGTAAGCATTTTAGAAAGTTTTTCTATCATTATTTTAGGGTGGGATTTTTTTCTGTTGTTTGTTTTTTGTTGTGGTTTTTTTTGCTGTTGGTTTTTTTTTCATTTTAGTGTTCCATAAATGTAGCTAGAACATTTGTTCTAATCTCTTAAGTATTTCTGTAAACATTTTGTTAAAATTATCTGGCATCTATATTGAAAAAAACCAAACAACCATGACTTAACTGATTCTTACCTTATCCATATAAGAGCAAAAACATAATATATAGATGTTCTGCCTGCTGGCCAGAGACTTCAGAGATTATGTTTCTGCTCTGTTGTGGAGGTTTCTACTTGCATATGCAGGTCAGTCAAAATAGTTCAGGTGTGAAGTTCACATATTTGCAAAGATCAGTGAGCCCTTTATTCAGGTATTAGTGAATTCTTAGGCATAAACTCAAGCAATATCCTATCTGTTTGAAAACAATTAATAAATGAGTGGAAACATGAGTTCAGCACATTCATTGTAAGAAACGAATCACAGAGATCTAAATTTTACCTTCATTTCACTGGAGCACTTAAAAAGTATCGCTTCTATTTTAACAAAAAGCCTTTTCTGGTAACGCTTGTAGTTGCAAGAAAAGGAATGGCACACTAACAATGGTTTGAAGTTCTTATTCATGTGCTTCACGTACTTCTCATCCAGAGAATATCGATTGAGCTCAGAGAAAATATAAACCGCTCCTGGAGAGGGAGCGTGAGTAATTTGACTGCTACCTGCAAGAGCTGCAGAGAAATAAAGGTCTGCGCCTCAAAGCGCAGCACACAAACTTTCCACTCATCTGAGCCATTTTGGGTTTAAATCAAAAACACGGCTTTGTGGCTATCAGGAAACTCTTAGTAGGAGAAGCTGAGTCATAACTGCCTGTTTAGTTTTAAAATGTTCCCAGCTTTCTTCAGGCTGAGATAAATAGCAATTGGCTTTGTTCTCGCCTGCTGAAACTCCCCTGCCTCCGCGTTCCCACCCCCTCAAGGAGCTGAGCCATCAAGGCTGTTTGTTGAGAAATCTTTCTGTTTCCCAAGCTGGTGACAGTTTTCCCCTCCCGAAGTCTGGCTTCAGCGGCCGTGTCAGTCCTACTGCTAAAGGAAAAGACAGTTAACTCCTCCTGCAGATTCAGCTGTAAGGCTCCCCGCCTAACCAACACTTTTTTTTTTTTTTTTTTTTTTTGTCTTGTAGGCTTCAATTNAGTGCCCCCCCCCCCACCACCTTTTTTTTTTTTTTTTTTTTTTTTTTTTTTCCCCCCTCCAGTTGTGAAAAACCAACGATCTGGTTTGTTTTCAGGAAAATTAGGCCATCTTTTGACGGCACTGGGAAAAACAAATGGGGTGGTGGGTTACACTGAAGCTTGTTTCATCCTTGTCACTCTGCTGAAGTGTTCATGGATATCAGCCTTTTAGGGACTTAACATTTCCCCAGGGGTGCTGGCAGACCTCAAGGAAGTAAATGTACTGCCTTTTTCTGTTTCCAGAGGGACTGAAGGCAGGATAACGTTTCAAATACACTTAAAAGCTTCTCTTACTCCTCAATTGAGACATCGATAGCTAACAATGTAGTTTTGTGACTGCAGGGCAAACCACCTCAGAGTTATGGAGCATCCTATGCAGCAAGCTGGAGAAAAAGGGAGAACTAAGCTCCTGTGAGGTCAGCCTCAGCTATGTAAAGGCTTTGCTGGGTTATAGCTAACTGTTGTTCAGTTGTAGGAATTATTGTGCTTTAAAGATGCTTTTCTCATGAGCATTGGGTGATGGACTGAGAGATCTGTATTACATTGCTGGCATAGCTGGAGTCTTCCTCACATCTGCATGTAGATGACCCTTCTTAGTATAAAATAGCTTCTTATTGCTTTGCTCCATTTCAGGCCTGCTGCTCTTTCTTCTCATACAAACCCTAGAGCCAACAGTGCCAAAGCCAAACTTCAGATTTCACTGAGGAGCTGAAAGACACCATGGTAGAGTTGATAGTAAATGCTTCAGGGGTTTAGCAACCACTCTTCTGATAACCACCAGTTTGTCACAGAAGATGTTGAGGAAAGTATTTGCACTTGAAGATCTTGATTTATAGCTTCCTGAAGGAAAAAACGTGTTAAGCGGAACAATGGCCAGGGATACCTTCTTCAAGTTGCAAATTAGTTGAGAAGATCAGAGGGATAGTTTATTTGTTTTATGTTATAAAATATCTCTATAACTAAAAGTTCTGATATAGATGCTCTTTATCTCTTCTGATTTACCAGAGTGCTTGCCTCTGGGATTGTAGAGTTCATGGTTCGTTAGATAGTTTTATTAAGTATTTTGGCGCTTTTTTTGCCGTGTGACAGAACCTTCGCTCTGGAGATGAATCCAAAGAGACTGATGGAGTGTGAGCTTTGCTTACAAATCTCAAGTGATCCTGTAAAAGCTGTGTATGAAAAAGGCAGGCAGTACCTAAGTGAAGCACTTGGGTGCTCACAGTGCAGAGAAGAAAAAGAATGCTGCTGCAAGGCAGAGTGACACACATGTAAAATCAGCTCAAACACACAATTCCTTTGCTTTCTGCATGTCACAGATACACAGCCACCCTACTGGCTTCTCTAAAGGTGAGGTTCCACCATCAATGTAGCTGATCAAAATTTGCCCTGACACTGGGAAGGGCTGTTGTGCCTTCCCACCCTGCTGACACCTGCAGAGATGTTCAGCTGCTTTGTGCAGGACCTGCATTTGATCCATTGTTGTTTTGTTGTTTTGTTTTTTTAAAAAAAAACTAGCTCATAATATGCAATAATTTAATCATTCAAGGGGCTAGAGAGTGAGGTTAGGACAATAATTTCCTATTGGAAGAGAAAATACATGACTTTTCAAACATGGCATGCCTTACAATTGCACAGTAACAATTCAATAAAAAAAGAACATTAAACCCACCAAATGTCAGAAAGTCATTTTATCCACTGTGACTTGGCAGCTTGCAATTATGCTCAGTGGGCTGAGGGAAATTGCATTGTCTTTAATTTTATGATTCCTAAAGCAGTGAGAAATTGCATTTTTACAACAATAGGAAACCCTTCCTACGATAACTAAGTTTGTGTATTAGTTGAGGTCAGTAACAGCTAAGGATGGATCTGATTCAGCTTTCTAGAACTGATTAAAGTTAGAGGCCAATATAAAAAAAGTCACTTTTTTTTTTTCTCTGTGTCTCAATAATTCTTCAGCTGTCAAAGCAGATGCTGAGGATTGTGAGAAACATGCCACAATAGGAGGTGAAGTACTTACTGTATGGGCAGTACCAGCAGGTCCAGCATGCCATTCTTGAGTTTCTTTAGCCTGCTAGACCTTAGCTCCCTGTGATAGAACAGACCTTCAAGTCCAGTATACACTTTTGTACATGAAGTAGGTGCTAATGCCTGTCCTTAATGAAGAGCTATTGGTGGGTTTTTCCAGAGCCGCTCACTGAAAGGCTGCTTTGCTGTGTTGTCAGGTTGTGGAGGAGAACTCTCTGGCCCTTCTGGTTCATTTCACAGCCCTGGCTACCCCAGCAGATACCCAAGCAGTAGAGAATGCATCTGGTACATCCACACAGCGCCTGGTAGCAGCATTCAACTCACCATTCAGGAATTCGACATTCAGTATCACCCAAACTGCAACTATGATGTTTTGGAGGTAAGAGCATTAGATTTACTCGTCAAAAATACACAAATTGCATGCTTTTCTGTCTGGAGTAGATAATCCCAAGAACTGCAGGAGCAGAATGAACAGTTCCACTGCAGTTTCCCATTTCTACTGTGGTTATGGTTGCGTTCCACAGATGTTGTCACAGAAGCCACAATGCTCTTATTTTTTTGGTTTTAGGCCTTTGGTGTCTGTAAACCTTAATCAATAATGATGCTAGGCACTGTACGCCTCCTAACAAGAGACAAAACGGTCTTAAAAAGTCCCCCTTTTACAACGAACTAAGTGTAGGGTGCCGTCCTATGGAGATAAAATTTCCTGATATAAAGGAAGATAATCACTGGAGGGATAACTAAGGTGAGACTTTGTGTGGAACCTTCCAAGGAAGTGGGGAGGTTTATAACCCCGAGCACTGAAAACTGTGAAGAATCTCTGTACTCAGAAAAAGGGAATGAAAGAAGAGACAGTGCCCTAGTCATCTTAGGGTGGTGGAACAAGGGTAAAAGGAATCTCCCTAAAGGTTTCCTGACCTTTAAGAAACCCTTCAGACTGGATGGTCCTGTTATATACAACATCTTTGTGCTTATGTTGGAAACCAACAATCTGAGCTGACAGATCTGAATAGATTTTCAGTGCAGGAAGAAGGGATATAAAATAATTTTAGGAAAAATTCTTTAGAAGTATAGACTTTCTAGATCATTCTCACTAGACACACTTGACATCATTAGTGGAGGTACAGTTGTTGGGTCTTTCAGTATCAATACATGAGTGACACTTGAATGTTTTTGTAATGAGCCCAAAAGATCTTATACTACTGCATTGGGGGCTTTCTTCTCCTCTTCTCCTGGGTAATGTGATGTGTGACTGGCCATACAGCTGGACAGCTTTCTGCCCAGCACCTACACATACTGCTGCCTATTCTCACCTTGGTAGCTTTGATTTCTCCAGCCTATGGTCCTTAGTGCACACTCACCAGCAATGTTGCTGGAAGACGTAACCCACATTCCAAAGCAGGTCCGAAATACACAGTTGCTAGACAGATGATTGCTAAGCGTTTGTCTGAGTAGAAGAGATGTATAACTTAACTCCAGGTTTCTGGCTCTGAAATAGGTTTCCCTAGCTTAGCAATGAAGTGGAAGCCTTCTGCACGAAAGTAGCTCTGCACCCTGCTGTCCCTCCCTGTTCTGTTAACTCTCTCTACTCTCTGAAGTAAGTTGTCTTTAGAATGTTGCAATAAACTGTGTTCTTTTCTGTTGCTTTCCAAAAATATATTATCTTGTAATAAAAATTCCCCAATAATAGCAAAACTTGCCGACCTGAATGCATTTAGCTTTTACTTAGAAACACCCTCACCCCTTTGACCTGGCAGAGAATTGTAGGAAAACGGTAAGAGATCTTTTTCCATTGCAGCACTTTTGCTGCTAGCTTCATTTTTTCACCATAGGGTCTTGAGTATTTCTCTCTTGTGCATTTTTCTGAAGCATATTTGTTCTTGTAAAATGCATCGACTCTCTCCCTTCCCTTTCCTTTGACAGTGCTTCCTAAATAGGCTACCCCTTCCATGTCACTATCCCAGTATTACCATATGTTTCACCAAGACTGTGCAATAATAGTTACGTAAAAATTTTGTGTGTGAAATCCTCAGATTCTCCTTGTGGCTTCTGTATGCTTGTGTATTCAATACGTTTGCCTTTAGTCCTCTTCTTTTATGACACTGTTGCCCTCTGTCTTTCTCTCTTCTCCATCAGATTCCATTCTTTTACAAACATCCAGAAGGAAATTTTAAGTTGTTATAAAATATATTTTCTAGAAATGTTTCCTGGAAATAGAAACCATCATTTTGGACACAATGAAAAAGTTAAATAATATTTTTTAAATGGCTTCTATCGAAAATACATACATAGAGAAAGAAGACCATGCCTGCTTTGCTGAATTATGACATCTTTTCTTTAACATGGACCAGATATTTGTAAACTACGAATATATTCTGCCACAGCAAGATGTAGCTCTGAGCTGAAAAGGAAGAAGCTCTTTCAATCTATTACACTTCCAAGTCTTTATTACATGCTCTGTTCTTCTCATGTAACTATAAAGAAACATCAAGTATTACAGTAATTCTTAGTTCTCTGTTAAGGCCAGACTCTCTCTTTGCTAGCAGTTGTATCTGGACACGCAGCAGTTTTATTCCCAGAAAATCTGTGTCATGAGGGTGACCAACCACATAAAAACAGCTTTCTGTTGCTCATAACTCTGGAATGCTGACTGTTAACAATAAATGGAGCTAACGGGGCAGAAGTGAATGATAAGAACAGATTAAAACCATGGGCTTTATGGCACTGTCCTGCATCCCCGCTATGCCATCCAACATCATTTTATCTCTGGATCAGGTGCTTTGGTCAAACTAAATGTTTTTATTTTTGTTTTTATCTGTTTGCAGCTCAGACATCCTGTGACTCTTTGTGAAATACGCCCTGGAATTCATTCTTTCCATCCATTTTCTTTTCCCTCTTTATTTTTATCATGTGGTAACTATTGGTTTTCCTCTTTGTAGCCAAAAGTAACATTTTATTGTTTTTTGTCATGGAAACACTCTAACTTGTGTTTATTCCAGGCCTTGTGAAAGCATCTGATTTATTGAACTGGCATAAAGGAGAAAAGAGAATACACTCCTAACTGTAAAGAGGATGCCTTTGAGGGTACTTTTTATTTTGAAACTGCAGAAGGCCGTAGCCAAACAGCTAACAATGTAAAGGAGACCCACAAACCTCTGATTTCCATCAATATTTCTTCCCCATCCTTAATTCTTTTCCAACAGGTCAAGTATAAGTGATCAGCTTAGGCCAAGTTAGTTTCTGAGATAATACTACAGAAACCAGCAGGATTTACGTCAGAGCGGGGTTTGGTCCCCTTGCCTGTGGTGTGCAGATGGCCCCAGGGAGCAGCAGGGATGTTGTGAGAGGCTGGTTCACGATGCTTATTAGATGCATATTAGAAACTCCTGCTGTTTCCTCTGCCACATAGATTCTCTTGGCTGGTTTAGATGATTAAGAGCATGTGTTCCTGCTAGATCTCATGCTGTGGCTCTGACTCAGGGAGTATACCACAAACAGATTTTAAAATTCACATTTTGAACAGACTTCTGACAAATGCAGCTGTCACTGGGCCTCACAAGCAGCCAAGCAGTAAGATTTTGCTGAAGACACTGAGCTTCCAGCAGGCAAACGTGCTTCTTCGCCAGACTGTGACTGCTTCATTATAGATTCTTAATCTGAGCTGTGATTTTGTCTATTCTGACTTCTCTTGAATGCCTTGAGACAATCGATTGGACAGAGGAACCATTATCTATTCAAGTCATGCAGAATTCAAAAAAGTGCTGTCTCAGTCAAATTTGAAATGTTTAAGCTATTAAGCCTGTGTAATCAGCGACTAAACACAGTCTTCTGAACATCTAACAAGCTATGATGTTTATAAAAAAATTAATTCCTTGTTTCTTCTGGGGATTCAAGCTTCAGCTTCTGAGGTCTCACAATACCCTGGAGTCACAGAATATTTTTTCCAATTAAAAGAAAAAACAGTTCTTTTGCTTATACCTCTGATGACAGAGCAGTGTCAGACACCATGAGCAGTTAGTGAGCACACGTTCAATTGAATTACATAGCAATGCACTACCATTAGCTCCGGAGGTGGTGGGACCAGCTCAGTTATTTGTAAAACTTGCTCAGATATTTAGCTTGGACTGAACCCAAACTTCCTCTTGGGTTAAAAAGAATTCAGCAGAGTTTATTAAAATATTGTGTTTTCCCTCATCTACAAGAGATCAGAGACAAAAGGGCCACATAGAAAGTTGGTTCTTATAGTACTGCCACTTTCAGAAAGAGATTAATGGATTGTGCTTTTTTTGACCTTTTTGATGTCTACCAGACTAATAAAATATTGGAGCAGAGTTGAGGTGCTACTGGTGGGGAAAATCCTGATGGTGTTTGTTGCCTTATTTTCCCATTCCTTGGATTAGTTGTTAGAACTTTTCATTCTCTAGTTTAGCTTTAGGATTTATACGTAATATATGCTAATATAATGAGACTCTAACTATTGCTAGTTGAGTTGCTTAAACACCATAGCACAGTCTTCATTTGGTGTGTCTGTAACAGTTTTCATGTTTGAGGTTACTATCAAGTTGACTTTTGCAGCTGCTATCCTACCAGGCTCATAGCAATGGAAGGTGGGAGACCCTTAATATCAGATGGTAGTTCATTAGCATGCAAGAAGCCAAGGAAATTCTATCACTGAAGGGACTAGGCATAAAAATCACATGTCTAGTTTAAAAAATGGTACTAAGCATGTGTGTTTTCTTCAGCTTTGAGAGGGAAGACTAAGAGGTGTGAGCCAGTTGCGCCAGTAATAAATGGGCTCAAACTAAAATCACACATCTATTTTGAAAACAAGAAACAGAATTAACAAGGCTTCAGCACTGCCATCTAATTCACTTGAATTGATATAAAAATGCATTATGAAGTACAAAATACTGCTGCTGATGTTTAAGAGAATGGTGGTTTTCTCATTTATAAGTGCCTGAGCCACACTCGTCTGAGTAGGAAATAATTACTCTTAAAAGTCAAAACCTGTGTTCTGTGGCAAATACGTGTGCTATATATTCTTGTTTCTGAAATGTAGTTGACCTGACCAAAATCCCATAGTTTAGATGTTGATTTTACCATTAAAGTCAATAAAATTGCAGGTTATTTTTTTGTTTTGTCAGAAGGAGTGATGAAATCTAGCCTCAATTTAAAATTCAGTCTTAACTGTGCCTTTAAACATAAAGGGTGCAAAATATCAGCACAAGTTCCTGCAGAGAGATACAGTTTGTTTGCACAAGGACAGAAAGTATCTGGGTTTCTATCCCCACGGAAAAAAAGGTGCTAACCCTGGAGGGCTGGGTAAAGAAGAATGCAGCCAAGTCCCCAAAGCAGAAAATTCTTATTTAATGCAAGACTGTTGAAATCATCTAGAATGTCCTACTTGTGCTGGTAGCGCAGAAAAAAAACCCTTTATTAGGTACTTTACATTTCAATATGTGGAATCACTTTCAATACTTGCAGTTTTATTTTTTTCCTTCTAGCTAAACAGCTGGCATGTCTTCCGTGTGGCAGACTTTCTGTTTGAAAAATTTTGACAGTGTTTCTTCCATTTCTAGGTCTATGGTGGCTCCGATTTCCTCTCTCCTAGACTAGCCCAGCTGTGTGTTTCAAGATCAGCACAGAATCCACTTCGAGTCTCTACTACTGGCAATTCAGCCATTGTCCGTTTCAAGACAGATGCAGCAGTGGCAGGGAAAGGTTTTAATGCCTCCTGGCAAGAAAGTCCAGGTGGTAAGTATACTGGTTAATACCAGGAGAAATTCAGGAAGTCTGAGAATCACACATGAGCCATGCAAGCGTTTAAAGCAGTTAAACAGCACAGGACTGAAAACTGAAGAATTTGGATGTTGCTGGATTTGGTAACACTAAAGGATGCTGATAAACACAGAGGAAAAAAATGTCTAAATAGCTGAAATCTAGACCTATTTAGGTATTTTGCAACAGTCTACGTTGTTGAAGTTTCTACTTAATAAAGTAAGACATTCCTATAATCAGAAAAGAGCATTTGCATGCTAGCAGTTCTCTCCACCCACTCACCCACCCAGAGTCCTTTATTAGCTGAATGATGCTTTTGGTTTTAAACTGTAAAGTGAAAAATACCTGAGAACATGGCTTGACTTGGAGAACTTGATGGACTACAAAAATATTTGAAGTGATTAGTGAATACTTGAACTCTATAAGGATCATCCATCTCCCATACGATTATTCGTTGAGAGCCTTACTGGTAATCAGAAAAATAAGAGACATGCTTGAAAGACCCAACCACATGTCCCTACATGGGAGTTCTTATGAAAAAGCTAATTGTCAGAAAATAATTGCAATGAAAAGTGAGAAGAAGCAGATTTCAATTCAAGCAGTATCGCTTGGTTAAGCACACTGATTCATTCCTTTGTCAAGGTTTATATTTCTCCATTCTCTCAAGTTTTGTGAGAAAGGCACCAGATTTTTTTTTTTAAATAAAATAAGTCTACAACATTCCTTTGAATTAATCCTGTTTCAAGATCTGCTGGCTCATTTTTTCTGCTTAGGCCCCCTGAAGCTTTCTCATCCCTTTGCAGATCTTGCTTGCTGTACTCCAGCCCCTCTCTAGCCTCTAAAATACCAGTCGCCAGAAAGCAGTAACAGTATAGTTTTTATCCTTCTAGCAGTCTGCCTCCGTCCTATTGAAAACTCTGGCACTTCCCGCACAGGATGCATCATTCCAGGCTATTTAAATATTCATGAACACTGGAGCTGTTCTGGTTAAAACTACCTGAGGGTGGATTCCTTAGTTGCAAGGGTAGCGAAGTAGAAACTTCAGGCTTGCAGTTGTTGTACTGCTCATGAGGAAATGGAGCTCCTAGCTGTCTTGGTATTTTCAGAAATCACTTTCTCACCCCTGTGCTCAGCTAGGACTAGTCATTGCTTTCCCAGTATGCTAGATCTGTGGCGTTCATATGAAGGGTATTTTTGCTTAGTTTTATAATATCTAGGATAGAGGAATACCAGCATTAATGCTTCAGCCTTTACAACATCTACTACCAGCCTACGGCTAGAAACATTATTCGCATGCATTATTGCTATATATTCAGCAGTAATGATAATGTTATACTTTCCTGATAGTAATTTCTATTGATTTTTGTTGCAGATGGGACACTTCAATAGTTAAAGCATCTTATGAAAGTTTAATGTCAAAAATATAAAGATGGAGATGTTCTTCCCTTAGTTTAAAAACAGAGGTAGAATCTTGCTAAGCATAAAAGAGCTTTTGATTAAAACTGATGATGTCCTTTTCAGGCTGTGGTGGCGTTTTCCAAGCTACAAGCGGGGAAATCCATTCTCCAAACTATCCTCAACCTTATGATAACAACACAGATTGTTCTTGGGTTATCCAAGTTGACTACAGCCACAGAGTCCTATTGAATTTCACAGACTTTGACATTCAGAATCACCCTTCATGTGACTACGACAGTGTTGCAGTAAGTAACAATAGAAATTTCAAAACTTTTCTTAATGAGTCTCATGAAATGCTTGCAAAAGAGGAAGCTTACTGTGCAACACAGGCTGCAGTTGGTTTCACACTGGTAGTTGCGTAGTCATGTTTACTCATTGATGAGCTAGGTATTAAATTTACAGCAAAATAGTTGTGATCTAGTTCCCTTGGCTTCACAAATGCTTTTCTGCATTCTTCCAGTTTCCTACTTATACCTCGTGGTATGTTTTCTTGAAAGCAGTCTGTGCTGAATCCTGGCACCATGTCATTGATTTTGGTGATGTGAGTTGTAGTTAGGACTGTAGGAATAAGCTCATACATAGATGGCTGTTATGGTGACACCCTTTCCTATTTATAGTGCAGTTTACTATGGCTTGCTCCAAGCCATAGGATGGATTGCCAGCATATATAACAGATTGCCCACACTCTGTTACAAACTAAGGAGAGAGAGAGGTCTACATCCAGAGGATATGGTAGCTGGCTGGTTTTCTGTATGTATGCGCCGTGTACTCAGGTGCTCCCCAGCTGTCCTTTTATTTGCTTCAGTAGAGCCACTGCTCTCTTAAAAGCTTAATGTTACTGTTAGTTTGTGAGCTTTTGTTGATGTCACAGAAATTCAAATTGCTGCTTTATCAGTGCACGACAACAAAGAAATCTCCACAAAGAAATCTCCACGTCTCCACTTGGCTTTTTGGGAGCAGGGACGTGAAGCGCCAACCTTTGATGTCAGATTACACTTCAGTCAGTACAAAGGCATGTGTGATCACTACCAGTTGGATAAAGCGTGGTGGCTGTAGCCCAAAATCCAGCTTTCCTCTTCTTGATAAACTGTCATACACAGAAAACTTAATTTGGCATGAACTGAGACTCTTTTGAAAATAGCATCGGTTTTAACAGCATTGTCTCATAAAGCTTTTTTGTACCGAACCAGAAAAAGGAAAAACATCCCCATTTTGCTGAGCAGATCTGAAGATTTCATCTGGCCACAAAGCATCTTTGTACAATGACTATTCATTTTTTTTTTCTGATTCTGAAGCATAGGGAATTATGGTTATGTCTTTTTATTTAAATTGTTTAACTACATCAGGGGGATCATTGAAAGGGAAAGTTTGTTGGAAAAATTTCCAAGTCTTCTGTGATACCATGCAGGAGTAGAAAATCAGATTGCCTGCCAGAATCATGGGCCGTCTGATGGCATTACTGGTAAAAATGCAAAAAAAATGTCGCAAATTAAGGGGTAAATTCTCCAAGACCTGATATACAAGTTTTTCTTTTAAACCTGCTGCCAGTGGATGTGTGTACCTATCTAAATACTTTGTAGAGTACTCCATGAGCTCATTGCAGTTAGAGGCACAGCTCTCATTACCTTTCAAGTCCGGATGTAGACACTGAGTTTGTAACCATTGAGAGGCACCATCCTTCGGTTGGCAGAGGAGATGGCTGTGGCAGAGCTCTTTGCACGAGCAGAGTTTGCAGACCAGTGCAGTGACGCTCCTTTTCCTCTATTGCCATACAAGTGTCTGTTGTTTGCTTCCGCTTTTTAGCTTTTTTTGGAGGGTGGTGGTAGAGGATGAAGTTCTCCATCAGCCCCAGCTGTGCAAACAGAACTGAAGCAGCAACAAGAGCAGGGAGGGCAATTTAAATTTAATGCATATATCAATTACTGCCCATCAAGTAGAGGGTGGTTTGAAAAGGGGTGAGGAAAAAACGTTGATTTGAAGCCAAGAGATAATGAAGCATTCTGAGGCTCTGCTGTAAGAGGTAGAGAAATGCTCCTCAGTGTTAATGTAGGGAGATCAACAGAACAAGAAAGGAAGGGATGGTGTTTCTTTCTCTAACTGGTATGCCAATAAGCAGAAAATCACTTGTTACCAACACCTGAATGTGATTTGTGTTCGCCTCATGCCAAGGCTTGCTGTGCCTCACATGGTAATAGGAGAACACAGTGAAGGGACAGAGAGTGCCTAGAAATACAGAAGTAGATGTCTGAATAAGAACAGTTTAGGAATTGCATTCCAAAAATCTGTGTAAATGGAAAATATGGGCAGCTAAGGAAGCAGGTGGGTTGTTTTTCTCTCTCTAATGTAGGAACAACTACTGTGTGTGAGTAACACAGCAGTTCCACCCTTTTCTGTTTCTTAAATTTTCACTTATCTTTATGGATTTTATTTGCTCTTTGAGTTCTCTCGGGACTCCCCTCCACCCTTCAGTGTACCAATGGCCTTTTCTGTCATCCTTCCACTTCCAGATTCAGTCATTTTTCTCTGTGTCATGACTCAAGATTTATTTAAAAAAAACAAAACAAAAAACTACCATAAATTCCTTTCTGTGGAGAACATACAAAAATGTCTTTTTTTTTGCTGTAAGGTTTTCCATTGCTCTTTTGTTACATGAGCAAAAGGGAGGGAGGAAAAATAGTCATGTCTGCTGCTTCTTGGCTATGCTGCAACTCTAAAAAGCCCAGTGCATTTTTCAGTTCTGCTCAATGATTTCACGTGTGAATCTGAGCACAGCTCTAGGTTCAGCCAAACTATTTCTATGCTGATGGTGGTAACCCGCAGTGTAACTGCTCTGAGCTTGCTCTCGACTCGATGGATGGAGTACACAGAGTAGTTGATGCCACCAAGAGCCATGTTATTCATTCACTTAGCTGCCTAAATTTGGCTGATGCCTCAGTTTCTGTACTTCACTTTTGTACCTTATCTGTTCTCAGAACAGGTAAATACCTCTTCATCTGCTAAATGATTACTTCCTCTGCTCTCTTGTATAACTCAGTTATAATCTGTAGAAAGCACAAGATCTTTTGTCTTTGTGTACCAGCCTATTTCTATCTGGAAAGTGTGTCTTACAGCAAATGTGTGTCTTTGAAGTAACAGTGAATGTACTAATTCCTGTATTTTTTGTTCATGTGTTTAACTAGTTTTGTACCTGATGCTGTACCAGGAGTGCAGGTCAGTAAGAGTTCCAAGTATTTGGAGACTCAAGGATGATATGCCTCAGAAGGCAGTGCTTGTAGCACAAGGCACTGAAAAGGGGAAGGAGAAATAGCTTGTTCTTTTCAGTGGCTTTGATTAAGTAAATCTCATTTTTCTTTCCTGTTGCAGTATAACAAGTACTACGTAGTATAGAAATGTAAGCCTCTGGGAGCTAGAGAGGAGGTATGACTTCATTTATTCCAGGTGCTGGCAGAGAGGATCTTCCACGAGAGGACAACTAGAAATATGTGGAATTTTTGTGTCTCAGAAGATAAAAATTACCCTCTTTTTTTTCATGTACTTTTGCAAAATTCAGGCCACATTTGAACAAGAAGGCAATGAGTCACTCAGTTATATTTATTGTGGAAAGGGAAGAGCAAATTGCTTCTATGCACGGTGCTAATTAAAACTTGGCTTTGAAGTAAACAGATGTATCATTTTCCTTCACTCATGTGGCCACAGAATTGCATTTCTCAGATGTTTTCAAAATAACTTGAAGAAATTGCAGATAGACCTAGTGTGTGAATATCATGGTTCCGGATCTAGATTCAAGACTGAAATCCTCCCTATAAAATAGTTTAAGCTAATAAATTGCAGGTGAGCAAAAATGAGGCGGTCATACAATATCCATGTGTTACTGTTCCTGCTGAACTGTAGCTGCTTTAACTCCTAACAGCTGCTGCTATATCACTCTAATGCTTATGCTGAACTGTTGCTTGAATAAGGTTGTTTAACAAGTGTAAAGACTAGGAATAATTTCTGCATTTCTGAAAGAGAAGACAGTACTATTCTTCAAGGAAGCTGCCCAGAAACAGCAAATACACTTGATTTAGAAAACATTGCTCTGACTTCATGCTCTTTTCCCAGTATTACCAAAGAAAGACTTCTTTATTCCAGAAAGCTCTTGGAATTAAATGCCTACTTAGTCCCATATGTTGCTCATCCTTAATATCTTCCTGAGAGAGAAAATGCAACTAATAGAGTCTCACAATAGTCCCATGTGTCGATGGTGCTATCCTTAGCTGTGCAGTGGCGCAGACCCATCAAAACCAGCAGTCTATGTGAACTGCAGTCAAGCTCCCTCTCTACTTTCTGTCACTGCGATGCTTATTCTTAGTTCTAGCATTAAGATAAAGTCCTCTCACTACTGTCTAGGGAGAGACAGTAGCTTGATTCCTCAGAGTTATTTTGTGAGTCATTACTTTTTTCACATTCCATGGTTTGTGGTTTATATACAGAGTATATGTGCAGAGGAAGAATAAACACTGCACACTGTATTAAAGGATTGATTTGTGGCAGGAGGCTGAGAGAGAAGGATATTTTGGATCTCTTTACTGAGTAATCATTTTTACAGACACTGCAGTACACTTAATACTCTGTCACAAGGTCCCACACAGCGAGCTAATGTTACAGGCCCAAGTGCAAATGTTCAATTCCTGAATACAGCATTGGCTTGGTAGAGTACGTCAGTGGATTAAGCAAGAGTTTTGTCCTTTTTTTGTCAGCTCTGAGGTTTATTTGAGACAGGTCACTTTCAGCTACTGCTTTTTTCACTAACGTGCTCGAATGCCTTTGAATACTGAAGGCAGAAACATTGCATTGTGTTATATAGTCTAGTTAGAAAGCTTTAGTTTGTCAGTACCACTTTGCACAGTCTTGTTGGAATTTGAGGCATTTTGAAGTAAAAGAAGAGAATCTGAATAAGAAGTGTATATCTTCAAAGCCAATGGCATTACTTTGCTCAAAGTGGGCTTTTATATAGCTTCTAACATCCTAGCACCTAAATATCTTTCTGTCCTCCTATCCAGATTGTTATCCTTATTTTCCTCTGCGATAGGAAGCTCAGTCATGGGTTACATTAAATGATGTGCCTATGGTAATGCAGGACATTAATGATGAAACAGGAACTGAATTCAACTCTTGTGGCTGCCCAGTAGCCAAACGCTCTTCCTCTGTGAGTCATGCAACTGCTGAATGCTCCAGTGCTCATCACCTCTGAAATCAGGCACAAGGGCTCTGACACTGGCCCATGGCTCTGAACACCGCAGCAACAAATCACATCTGCTGGAGTGCTAGGAAAGATTAATGGGACACTCTGAGCCTGCTGCCACTTTTTTCATCTCTGTGTTTTCTTTTGGTATAATTTTAATGTTACTTAAGCTAGAAACTCTTTGTTTTTAACTTCACTATCTTTCTCTTCCTGATTGTGAAGCAGAGAGGAAGGAAATAAAATTATCAGCTGTAAAGTGAAAAAAAAAGAGAAGGAAAGCATTTGTGGTAAAATTAAAAGTGAAGTTTTGTAAAACCATCTTCGCTGTCTTCCTCCCTTTTTTTTTTTTTACTTTTCTTTTACAGTTTTTTATTTTATTTTACTTTTACTTTTCTCTGGTTAAATAACACTTCATGCATATGTGTGTATTTCAGCACCCTAAAGCTGTTATAAAGCATAGATACATGGACTCTCATCTTTGATGCTAGGTACACGTATCTAAAAAGCACAATCTTAGTGTCTTCTCTTTTTATACAAAGTCATAGCTCCCACTGGTGCACTAGTTGCATGTTAGGGTCAATTTAGAAGTCTTTACTGGGACAAGATGTAGGGTTTAACTGAATAAAAGCTGCATGGGAACTCATGTTAGCCATTAACAGAAAACAATAAATGTATCTGGATGTCTGGATTGTTAAAGGAGATTTACTTCTATACTAGATAAAACTCAGAGGAAAATGGTGACTTGATGCATGTTTGTTATAAAGGCTATAGTAGCTTCAGCCTGAAATACATGTGATTTTTTTTTTTTTCTTTAAATGACCACAGAAATAAAATAGGCAATCCATAGTTTTGTTTGCACTGCCCCTACCAGGGCTGTATCTAGATCAAAATGTATGGAACATAGGAGAGGGAATGAAAGAAATGTCTTCTCCGTACTCCTATTGAAACTGAATACTATGTTTGATCTTTTCATAACAGGTATTTGATGGTCCTAGTAATGAAGCACCACTTCTCAGAAAAGTCTGTGGAACACAGCATCCTCCCCCCATCACTTCCTCCAAGAACTTAATGTACATCCAACTGCGCTCTGATACAAGCATCCAGCACAGGGGCTTCAGTGCTCGCTTTACTGAAGGTAATTTTGTCATTTACATTAATGTATGTTTATCTAATCACCAGTTTGTACTTGACACAATAATTTTGCACAGCTGATAGCGGCAAGTGTTGTTTCTATACATGCAGCATAGCAGTGTGTATCTTTAACACGACTGAATTCTTCCAAATTATAGATGAAAGAATTTAGAAATCTAAGGATGATCTTAGATTCTTTGACTGGAGAAAAAAGTGTATTTTTTACAGCAAGACATGTAGGACACATCAGTTGCCTTTTATTCCTTCTCCCTAGAGGGTTAGCTACCCATAACTGTCCTGAGAAAAATGTGCAGCTGGCAGTTTCCACAGACCCAGTGACAAAATAACATTTTGTATATCTATCCATGCGCATGAATCTGAAAAGCTATAAAAGAATTCTGTGTGGTGCTGTTGATGAAGTCCATGGATTCAGGCCTGCAAACTCTGCCAAACATCAACTATCTAATTTCTGGAGGACTAATTGGTATTTTACATGGTTTCCTTTTTAATGAAAAATTACACTAACTGGCACATTTTTTCATGAACTTATTTATTTTTTGATGATTGGCGATTTTATTTCATTTTTTTCACAGTAGCTTTGGAAACATTTTTCCCCCAAGATACAGCCATTTAGTTTTAGTAAAGAAAATCCCTTTCTCTCATTTTCTTAGGATTCTTTTCACTATAAATTAGTAGTATGCTTAGAAATGAGGCATGGCAGCACTCCGCATTGTTAGCCAAAGTTATGCAGTCAGCCAAGCTCTTCACATGTGCAACATTTCATACAATTGCAGTTTTGTTGATGCAGCTCATGAGAGGATCATACTAATGCAATATGATACCATCCTTGGACATAGAAGGTTCTGGAGAGTTTCTTATGATTTTTTTCTTCCTAGTTGCCAACGCAGGCAAATGATCAGAGAAATGGGTGTGTGATTGCCCTACCTTAAACCCAAGTTATTTTGGCCCCAAGATGGCTGTTCTGGGCTATGAGGTGCTGATAAAGTTGAGTTCCCCCATCACTCTGGCTTCCCTCAGATGCAGCATGGCCTGCAGATACATGTCAAGAAAGTACACCTGGTTCTGGGAGCTAGTCTTTAATTCTCTTCTAATAAATTACTGTTGTGAATTTTATCCTTGTTTCCCTTTGAGGTAGCGTGTTACACTTTATACATTCGCTTTCACTACAGAATCTAAGATATGTATTTTGTATATATTAATACCTATGTGTCTATGTATGTGTTTCATTCTAAAGCATGCGGAAGTTTCATAGAGTCAGATTCAGTTGGGGCAGCAATTTCCTCTCCTCTGTATCCTGCCAAATACCCAAACAATCAGAACTGCAGCTGGATTATTCAGGCTCAGGAACCATGTAAGTAAAAACATCTTTTATAGTTAGCTGGGATGACTAACATCCTCGTTGTCTTTTCTGTAATAACAATACAAAATTCCTCCTTTATTTCTCTAGGAAGTTCTGCATCCTGGTAGTTGGAGAGTGTGCCTCTTCTAATCTGTCCTAAGTCATATTTCACTGTGAAAAAAAATAGTGCATAGTGAGGAAAACAGTTTACAGTGTTATCATCTTAGCTGATTTACTGTGGTCTAAGTGTTGCAGTTATAAATGAGATGTTGAATACTCTGTGAAGTTGGAGTCATTAATGAGAAAATCTAAGGATTTATGTATAATTCAAGCTCTTGTATTTAGCTGACTTTATTTTAGTCTGGATTTTTCCAGCTAAGTTGTGGTAGAGCTAATCTATGATGTTGACATAATAGAAATAAATAATGAGAAATGGCATAGAGAAATTTCAGTTCTAAATACAAACAGCAGAAAAAAATGTAAGTAATCTGGTGTTATCTGCATAAATATACTCTTCAGGTGTTCCTGTCTAATTTTATACAGATTTGTGATTGATCATAAAATACCAAATATTTTCCATCAGATACTGGTATTTCCTTTAATACACAGTATTACCTTTATATTGTATGAGATTCCTAACAAATAATTACAATTAGATAATAGCATCCTGGTAACATTGTTTAAAATTAATGTTTATGTTTAATAGCAACTACTGAACTTTAGTTGTTCATCTGATATTTGGTCGTCATTGTTAAAATCCTAGAATGTTCCAACCACATTTATAAGTTTATTTTGCTAAGTTACAAACTTAAAATCAATTTGCCAAAGAAAACACCAAGACAAAAACCAGGAAATAAGCAGTACTTCTTTTTTTTTAGCATAGATCCTTATACAATACCTGAAAAGGACATCACCAAAACTCTTCCTCACCTACACGATGTTTAGTTTTAAAGACAATTTTTTCCTGGATCCTAGTTGAAAATTCGTATATAACTGTTGTCTCCTGAATTACATTAGTATGAGAGACCACAAAAATGCTGTATATGAAGTAGCCTGTATATTCAGTGTCTTCCTCCACTTTGTACCAGGACCACCGCATACCACGTGTCAGATACACGTGGCTTCATAACGCCAGCTACACAGCATTACTGGCCATAGCCATATACAATAGATTTAGCCAATGGCAAACCACAGCAGAGGTCCTGCTCTGCTTTTGCTGAGAAGGCCAAGTCTCCTGCTCTTGCCACCCACTGTGTTTTTCCTTTTTGCTTTGTATCCTGGGGACCTGCATTGATAGCTGTAATTGATTGACTGGACAGGACACAAAGAGTGCCGAACACACAGACTATGCAGCTGAATGCCAGTCAGTGGCACCCTGCTGAACGCAGTGCCTGGGTCCATGTCTGTCATTTCAACTCATTCTAGCTAATTCATTGTAGACCAGTAAGAAAAATATTTGTGTCAAATTCAAGCTTGGTCAACATGGGAGAAAACTTAGTTACCATCTGAATTGTAAAACTCTTTCTGACCTGCTCAAACGGCATAGGGACTCTAAGGCTGGGAGTAACTACTGTCACAGACTGGAGTTGAGAACAGCCTCTCTTCTTCCAGTTGTAACTTCACCTTCATTTGTATCAGACAAGCAAGAGCAAATACCCGGAGTCAAAAATACCCTGAGTCAGAAATCCTCTTTTTTCAGGATGTAGCCTGCAGTCCAAGGGTGTGGAAAATCCAATTCTGTACAATTATAGCTGAGAGTAGTTAATGATCCTTTAACCAATCCAATTGATGTATGTGGAACGTTACAAAATGATGGAAGAACCAGCTCTTTCTAAGCCTGGAGCAGGGCAGCATCAATTCACATTTTGTCTGGATCTATCGTATAGATTGCAAAGGGACATAAGGTCATGAATGTGTAGAAATAAGTTTTGTTTCTGAGTGTGTGTAAATTTTCTATTTGTCGATCTTTCAGTATATAATGAAGCTGTTCAGATATTAGGAAATTTAGATTCATGTGTATGTGTTAAATCCTGTGCATCTAATGGTGAGTACTAGAAAGTACTGAAATATGAAGAGATTTACCAGGACCTTTGCAGGAAGAATTAATTCACTTCCATCAAATTCACTTCACGTATCAGGGAATAAACTACTTCATATGTTACACTTTATGGGCACTCATGGACTTCAGGGAGAAAAGATGGTACACTTGTTTATATGTAATTACTTTTCTGTGAAATGCCAAACTCCTTTTTAAGTTTTAACTCTTTGCCGTTGCCAGTCAACCACATCACACTCTCATTCACTGACTTTGATGTTGAAAACAATGGCCAAAACTGTACAACAGATTTTGTGGAGATTCTGGATGGGAATAACTATGAGGCTCCTCTTAAAGGTATTGCACCCTTCCTTTATTTATTTCATATTTAGAATAACACCCTAGGCAAGCAGGAGAAGGCTTTCTGTGAGTGTCCTCCTGCTTCATGGATTTTCTCTGATATAGGAAGCTTCTCGGCCACTCTGGACAGATGAGGCTGGGAATGGATGATAAGTCTTCGGTGTGAATGGTACAGTTCTCTCAGGCTCTGTCTGTGTTCCTGATAACCTGCAGTTTAGGGTTGACTCCAGCTGCCTTTTCCTTCCTCTTCAGATGAACAATATTGGGAACCAAGTAATTCAGCTTGAACTGAATTCTCAGTTAACTGTACAAAAACATGATGTAACCCATACTCGTAAATAATCATAGCCCACACTAAGTACAGTAAGCACACTAGATGAAGAATGCTGCAGATTTCTGGGAGCAGAAAATGGATTTTCCTCAAGTGCTGGAAAGCTTGGTTTTCCGCTTGTTCCTGAAGTTTCCACAGCTTTCACCTGACACCTCTGTCCAGAGCCGTCACCTTCAAGCGCCAGGGGCAGCCTAGATCAGTAAAATTCAGTGCTTATACTGCAAGGAAGCTGTGAGAGCCCGAGCCACAGGGTGGTCTTGACTCCCCTCACATCCCCAGGGTTGCCTCAAATTCTTTTCTGGGAAATTTGGAATATCTGTGCCTGACTATGTTCTCCCTTACTCTGCTTTTATCTGTGCTCTTTGTCAGGAGTGGGGCTGCATTCAATTTAAATGGTTTTTAACTTAAAGCAGAATTCTTTTTTTTTTATCTCCTACCCTTGAGGTTCACTTGCAAAAGGACCAGGATGCTAGCTGCTATCTTTCCTTTTACTGTCAGATACCTTTCTGCTAGATCCTAATTTATATTCCTAATCCTGGTGTTACAGTCTATTACAGGAGAACTAGCCTGGTTTTTGTCACTTATCTTTTTTTTTTTTTTTCATCAGAAACCAACTGAGTGAAATAGAAACTACTGTCAGATATAGTTGAGGGTTTTTTGTTGGTTTTTTTCCCATTTAGGCTGTAAGTTCTGGATAGAGTGAAAAGAAAGGAGCTCAATGACAGAATAGCCAGTGACCAGAGTGTCTGAAGTGCAGGAGGTCCTTCCTCTGTTAAAAAAAAATTGCCAACAGAGTTGAATTCTGTGAAAACAGGGTATTTCATTTTTATGTAGATTGAATTGACAACTACAATTGCAAGCAACAAATATTACTCCTTGTTGCTGTCAGACATTAACCCTAAATGTTAAATTAGCAGTAATTACGTGCTGAACACTCCTTTATTTCACTCTGTCTTGTTCTCTTTCAGGCCGTTACTGTGGCACTACTATACCACATCCTATCACTTCTTTTGGTAATGCCTTAGTGGTGAACTTCATCTCCAACAACGTCGCTACTGCCAGGGGTTTCCATGCCACCTATTCTGCATCATCATCATGTGAGTCCATATGACAGGGGTTGCTACCTTAAGCCTCTGACTTTTAAGAAGAAGAACAGATCCTGCCTTTCTGTCTTTCTGACATTCCTCCTTTTAAAATTTCCTATTGCGCTTTCTCTTTTTGGCCAAGGTCTCAGCAAGTTTATCAACATGCTAAAGAACAAGGAGACAAGGAGAAATGCTTTCTTGATTAACAAATGCTCTGGCTCTGTCAAGGTTTTGTTTATTTCTTTTTTCATGTCATCCTTCTCAAGCCTCTGCTGTCTCCTTGTTGTTGCAGCCTGCGGGGGTACTTTCCACATGGACAGAGGAGCTTTCAGCAGCCCTGGCTATCCCGAGCCATATCCGCTCAACACTGAGTGTGTCTGGACGATTCTCAGCTCCCCTGGCAACCGGCTCCAGCTGTCCTTCGTGTAAATGCAATGCTAGGGGTTATTATTCAGCCTTGTAACAGAACTGAAGGAAGGATGCTCTGTCTTTATTAGGAAATGTAATTACCAGATGATAAAGCTGAAACTTGTTTTTAGAGTAACTTGGAAAGAGAACATAGCAGTGGTTAGTTGCAGCTTGCAATCCGTATTCTCCTGTCTTAGTCATTGCTTATATTAAGGCATATACAGCATTATATAAATAGATGGTTTATTGTTTGAGCAACATGGGATGCTGAAGAAGCCAATTCTCACTCACTTATAAACAAGAAGAGGAAATTTAGCGTTGCTCTGCCTTTTTTTTTTTTTTACAAAGGAAATTGCTACTATTCCCTTACTACCAGATTCATTGTAGTATTTATTATATAGCTGAGTAATATAAAGGCCTCAGATACTTAACATTGTATGGTTAAAAATCATATTAAACTGTTAAAAATTTCTTCAGCAGTTATAGCAGTGGAGATACGACTGGGGCCAGGAGAATATCTGAAGGATTTTTTTTTCCCTTCAGCAAAGTAACTTTCCTTTGAAGACTTCTGACAGGGAAGTCATGTGTGATCCACAGAACACCTTTACCAGGACGGTTAGGTTGTTCTTCACCTATGATGCGGATTTTTCAGCCTCTCAGTTTTCAACATCAAACAGTGGCTCCTGCCAAGTACGAGAGCATTGACCCTTTGCAAAGCTTATCAAGAATGAACAGAAAATCAAAATATTTCTGAAACCTGCATTTACAGATATTCAGAGTAAAAGGAAAATTTGCCCAGGAATGTGCTGACTGCATAAGGTGCAATTTGTTCAGCATATACTGATTCACTAATGCAATAAAAAGGACATTCTATTCCTTCCTTATTCACTGAGACAAAGAAAAATACTGCAGCCTGAGAATATTTTCCAAAATATTAGCTAAAAATTAATAACACCTTTCCAGAACTAAATCAGAAATCTCATGTGAAGCAGAAACTATCAGCGGAACATACATTCAGTTATATAATACTACCACTGAGTAGATGTAAACTCCTTTTGTTCAGTTGCACATAGCTGAAAGGCAAGCTGGAAGTACTGGAAAGCATGGTAATTATGTTAGAAAGCAGTATTTATTTAATTTAATATTAGGAGTTTATAAAGTTGGCAGGAGGCATTCATTTCCTTCAGCTCAAACTGAACAGAAATGCCTGTCTTGCAATTTGAGGGTTAGCTTTAAATTAGTCTAAAGTATATCCAGATGAGTGGTTGGACTCATTTCACAGCATGTGTGCACTGAACTCATGTAGATAGCTACATTCAGGGCTGAAGAGGAAGAGTTGTTGCCAGAAAATCAGAAAGCAGAAATATTTGGGGCAGTGATCATGAGACGCACTCTGAAATCTTTACTATATATTCATAGCCTGCTTCTGGAAAGTATATTGGATTGGATCAAAGCACTTCACTTAGAGTAACAGATAATTATGTTTAGACTATGTTTAGACTATGTTTAGCATTCAGCTTGGTGCAGTAACTAAGAATTTATAACTTGATTATTAAATCTCATTCTTTTTCTAAGACAAAAAATTGGTTTAGAAGAGTTCATAGCAATCCTTATTATTTTGTACACTCAGCTATGTGAAACTCAGAGAGGCCAGAGAAACAGTAATACTTCATAATTCCAGAGGAACTGCTAAGGGATTTCTGAGCTTTGAGGTGTTCACTACAAATGAATCTAGGCCTCTGGCTATTCTTTTCTGACTAGAGAGTGTACTGAAATAAAATACATATGAAGGGGCTGCATACTGATTTGTAAGACTAAAAGTATTCTCTGCACCCAGTAGATACACACCCAGTAAATGGTACGACCTGGGCTTATATTGAAAATCTGGTTTATGTATCAGGGGCTTTCTGTGATTCATGACTGTTTTAGGGGAACCAAGAAACATTACAAGAAACATTACAACGATTTGAACTCTTTATGAATTTTAACTTTGCAAACTGAAGCTCTGTTGTAAAATAAGGGTCTAGAAAAGAGAGGGCCTTGTATCAGCAGCACTGCCAAGTGATGAGCAGTGACTTTTGGTTTCTGGAGGATTATGTGACTACCCTCTTCTTAACTGTTCAAGTAAGATGTCAGGTACAGAGGGATTAGTGGCCTAACAGGGCAGACTCTGAAGTATGTGCCAGTCATATGTGTGCTAATGGTCTTCTGCTATTGAAACAGAGCATTGCAGGTGGAAGGTAGTAATGGCTGCACCAAAGATTACCTGGAGATTCGTGAAGGGGGTGAAAGAGGCATGCTGGCAGGACGATTCTGTGGGAACTCCTTACCTTCAAATTATACATCTACTGTTGGACATGTCCTGTGGGTCAAATTTGTTTCAGATGGCTCAGGCACTGCTGTTGGCTTCAGGGCCACATTCTCTCACTGTAAGTAAATGTTATTTAATTGAAAACTATTGTTCTTCCATAACACCTCCAAAATGATTCAAACAAGTGTTTGTTTGGCCCTGTAAGTCTATTAGAAAATGTTTGTCGACAGCAGCAAGACTGTAAATTCACTTTAAAAATATTTTGTAAAGTGTTGGCTGAATGTAGATACTCTAAAACATGTCAGAATAGAATTGATGTCTATGTAAGTATATTAAGTATAACATAATCGGAAGAGTTAGATGTGACAGTATATCTTTTTTATTTTATCATAACAATTATTTTTTCAGATTGATCATATTATCCTTCCAGTATCGAAAAATTCCATGCATTACACAAAATAAAATGTCCTCTATTTCATTGACTGTTTTCTCACAGTTTATCACAGTTTTATCACTCTGAACATCATCTCTTCCATCTTCTTTCCCAAGCTTTGCTTTGGTGTGGAATATCCCTTTGGTCAGCTGGGGTCAGCTGCCTCAGCTCTGTCCTGTCCCAGCTTCTTGTGCACCCCCAGCCTACTTGCTGGCAGGGTGATGTGAGAAGCAGAAAAGACCTTGATTCTGTGCAAACCACTGCTCAGCAGTTGTGAATATACCACTGTGTTTTCAACACTGTTTTCAGCACAGATCCAAAACATAGCCTCATACTGGCTGCTATGAAGAAAATTAACTCTATCCCACCCAAAACCAGCACATCATTAAAAAAAAAATAATTTTTTTATTTAATGCTTCTTGGGGAGAAATGAACAAGAAGTAAGCAGTCGGGAGGATTCAGATGTGCCATCTTCCCATCTCTCATACGTGTAGAGCCACATGGCTCAAATGGCTGATTTCCTTCAGATAAGGGTACGGTGCATCCCTCACAACAAGAAAATAATTGAATGTGCGCCCTAGGACTGTCTGAGACACATGTCTATGCCTCATAGTGCTGTCAAGTCCCAAGTAAGTTTAGTCAAATGAGCTGAAATGAAAGCTGTATTCCAGGCTGGGCTCCAATGCTTCTTCTAATCTGCATGAATTACAGGCATTAGCTCTCTCTTTCTTGTTTTTTAGTGTATGGAAACGACATTGTGGGAAACAGAGGCCAAATAGCTTCACCACAGTGGCCCAGAAATTATCCTCACAATTCCAATTATCAGTGGCGAATAAGCGTTAATGCTTCACAAGTTATCCATGGCCATATCCTGCAGATGGATATTGAAAATCATCGCAGCTGTGGTTTTGACAAGCTAAAGGTGATTTCATTGTGAGAAGTTGTTTTATTTCAGTGAACTTCGATAAAAATTATGAATAGAGAAACCTATGAGAGGAATGGGAAGAATTCTGAGGATCTGGTGTGGGTTATTGGTTGTGCCATGCCATCTTTTTAAGTTATTAGCTATTGGAAGGGTTACATACTCTTTGGCTTCCTAACAGACATTTACAATCTGTAAGTTTGAAACCTGTGAAAAAGAAGTCCACAATGATACAATCCTAAATTTTCAAACTCAAGAATTTCAGGTCACATACTAGAGTGAACTTTGCTCTCTGCTGATTCAGTTGAGGACAACAGTGATAATATCTCAGTGTTTGTAAAAAATAAGGTTATTTTAATATCCTACAAGGAACTTTACTTTCCTTGCACCTTCTTTGTTCTCTGAATCAGAAATTTGCCATTGGCGGTAAGAAGGTACCTCTTTCTACTGTTTGATTGTTTTTCTCTATCCTCTTCTAGTAGAGTCTAGCCTTTATAGCAGGCTTAAAAATACAGCATGCATGTTGCTAAGCAAATTGCAGTAATAGAGGCAACAGCTTCTTTCTGAATGTAATAAAACATAACTGCTTTGTTAAATAAGGTAAATCTCTTGTCTTTTTTTTTTTTTAACCAGTTGATTCACTAATTATCCTTTTCTTTCATCTTTGGGAAAGAGAAAGTTATTACTCATTCAATATATTCAGTATATTCAATTAATTATTAATTCACTGATACCCATATTTAGCGATAATTTAAAAATGAAAGATAACTTTTTTCTTCATCTCATATCAGATTTTAACAGCGTCTTCTAACTCAGCCTGAATTTCTTTGTCCCTCTGAAAGCAAAATTAATTTCTTAAATCTGCTAGACATTCAGTGACTGTGAATCAGCCTGATCTCTAACCTGACTCAAGGGTCAGATCTTCAATGTAATGTCAATGTTTATTTAATATTTCCTAGCTTTCTCTACTGGACATTTTTTACTGGGGAGAAAACGGCAAGAACACAAATAGGTTTGAAAGGTGGTGAAAAAGAAGCATCTTTTAACCAACCAAGATTTTGATTTATAAATACATAAAACAGAAAAAGAAAAAAAAAAAGCAGCATATTTAATTGATAGAATTAAATTATACATGTTCCTCAGGAGGGGAAAGGAAAACAAAAAAGGTGAAGCAATGACTTTTTTTTCTTGCAGATAGTGGTTTTTCTTTTTCCTCAGCAAGAAACAATATTGTACCACTGGACTTTTTTAATATGGGAGGCCAATCCCCGTGTCCTCATAGAGCAGTACTGTGAAGGGGAATGAGCTAAATTTGGTAGCTTCCATGGAAGCTTCACAATTAACAGTATATATTGAAGAGGGAGATTTTGTTCTGTTTTTGGTAAGAGAATCTGTCTGTCTGGAGGTGCCAATCCTCCATCTGCGGAATGGCACCATTCTACTTCTCTCTGCAGATTTATGATGGGCCCACCATTCATTCTCGCCCTATTGCAACGTACTGTGGTGCCGACCTTGCTTCTTTTGCATCCTCTGGCAGTTCAATGACAATCCAGTTCCAATCAGATTCATCTGTGACTGGAAAAGGCTTTCTTTTGGAGTGGTATGCAGTGGATGCTTCTGCTGTTACACGTGCCATTGCTAGAGGTGGGTTTTCAGTGGATTGCACGGTTAAAAGTGATATAGCCAGTGATATACTGAGTTTTACTTGAAACACTCCAAACCAACTTTCCCACAAGAGAAAGCCCTAGCTATTAACAGAGGGAAAGCTTTCATTGATATTTTAATTAAGTATTTTAATATTTTTTTAAAAACAATTTCTAGAGACTCTCAGATATATTGTTTTACAGTGCTTAAAACTAAGCATGTTGCTAGAGGAGGCATTTTTCTTTACATAGGTATTTTGTGAGAGCTAAATATTTTATAAGCTTTCATGAAAAATTATCCCTCTTGAAATACCGTTCTTAAATCAGTAGCTATTGTGATAGGAAACCTTTCACTAGAATGCATCTCATGTTCATGAATAAAGAGAATATGCTCAGTATGATCATGTACCTCTGATAAGTAGCTCCTGGAAGGAGAATGCATATACCTATTATACCATTGATTTTTTCCTGAGCAAGTTCAACAAGAGAAAGTTAAGGCTGACTGGGACATAGTGCAAAGTCTTCTTTCTAACTCTGAATGCAGATTTCTGGAGTCAGAAGGACTAAGGATCCCTGGGGCTCTGCAGGATAGTAGCAGTATGTAATATGTTGAAGTGCTCTGCAGGATAGTGACAGCATTTAACAGGTTCATGTGCTGGTAGAGCACTGAGCCACGAAATATCCCAGCGAGGACTCCATCTTGATCTAAACGTACAACTGAGATGTTAGGAGTGTAAAAAAAAAAAAATAGTACTTCAATCTTAAGAGGGTCTAAATTGTGCTTGTATTATTGGTTATGTATGCACCGTTCCTATCTAATACGCAACCTGTGGTAGATGCTCTTAGATTTAAGAAGAGGATGCTTTCATTTTTGTCTTCTTGTGTGTGATAGGTGCATGTGGAGGAACTGTAACCACTGAAGAAACACCTTCATTCCTCTTCTCACCGGGCTGGCCTATGAATTATAGAAATTCTGCTGACTGTGCATGGCTTATCAGAGCTCCTGGATCCACTGTGGAGTTCAATATCCTGGCCCTAGACATAGAATCTCACCGTTCATGCAACTATGACAAACTTATTATCCGAGACGGTGAGAAGCCAATCTTGCCCTACTTTGAAAGGATGCAATATATACCCAGTGTTCTGGCACCTGGAATTCTCCTGTCCATTGAGTTTAAGCAATCTAGATAGCAATAGGAACATGTGCTAAATCAGTATTCTTCCTGTATGCTGAGACATTCTGCTAGATAAAGTAAAACTAGGAAAGTCTAGCAAAGTATTTGGTGGTCTATAAAAGCATTTCTCAGTCTGTAAGAGATTAAAGCTCTTGAAAGGCACCTGCTTGAAAGTGTTAGCCACAGCAACCAATAGGAAAATCTGAACTGGTTTGGCTTTAACACTAACATGCCTTGTTTTGATCCCAGGAGACACTAGTCTTTCTCCAGTGCTGGCTACTCTGTGTGGACGAGAACCTCCTGGGCCAATAAGATCAACTGGAGAGGTGATGTTCATCCACTTTGTGTCAGATGGAAGTGTCACTGGAGCAGGGTTTAATGCCTCTTATCACAAAAGTAAGATTTGTTTCTCTTCTCCCCCACATAAATATCTTCCTCGCTGCTAACAATGGGGTAGAGAAGGAGAAGACCGGCATTTTTAGCAGTTGTCTATAATCTATCTAATTAATTTCACAGACCAATTATTCACAACTCATGAATATGCATTAATAAATGTCTGACTGCAAAAGTAAAATTTGCAATTTTCCCAGCAGTATAATACAACAAAGCGTTATTCAACCAGACCAATCACTTTTTAGAAGTAAGAAAAGTATGTCTAAGTTTCTAACAGCTCAGCTGAAGGGTGAAAGAATGCCCAGCTAAGAGAGGGAAATAAATGACTCAAAGCATAGACACAAAACAGAGACAGATGCAGAAAACAATGCAAGTTCCAGCAGGAATGTCAGCAATTTCCAGTGGCATTCCTCCCACATACACCCAGGGATGATACCAGATTCCCGAATGGGTTGAGGCACCAAGAAAGATGTTAGGATAACAATGGGCAGCCAGGGGAAGTTTTTCTGACTGGCAGCTTGAGTAGGTGACAGTGGTTTAGTCCACGGCTAGAAGCAATGTACTCAGTGTAACAATATGCTCATGCCATGGGAGGTCCTTGGCATAGCTGCTTGCTTACTCATCTGTTAAATCTGAGAACTGACTCTCCTGTCAAGATGTTTGGTTTGTGTCATCCTGCAATCTACTAGCTTGTATTTGGGAGATCATTTGTTGTGTGCATTGCTCTATGCCCTTCAACTCTTTATATCCTTTAACTCTCCATTTGCTTTTATCTGTCACATCTTCCTTTGAGGAGATAGGGTTTTTCTCTAAATGAGTATGTGAATAATTGACGCTGATTTTTTTTTTTCTTTTACTTGAACTCCTTTTTTTGCAGGTTGCGGAGGCTATTTGCACACAGGCAGGGGTGTGATATCATCCCCCAATTACCCTCAAGACTATGCTCCTAACCTGAATTGTTCCTGGCATGTAGTGGTAACCTCTGGATTTATCATTGCTGTCCATTTTGAACAGCCTTTCCAGGTTAAAAGTGAAGATACTTCCTGCAGCCTTGGGGATTATGTAGAGGTGAGGTTATTGGCTAGGTCACCAAATCCTCAAAGCTATGAAGCTACAGAATCTGCTAGATTTCAGTGTCAGTAAGACAGCCCAGGTTGCCAAGGCATGGAAATACCAAAGAGAAATACGACAAAGTTTTTCCTCTCTCTCTTATTTATTGCTGTGCATTAATTAATCACTAGGTTATTGTTTTCCTCCATGGCTGGAAGCATTAAGATGATGTACGCTCAAAGTTTACAATTCCAGGGCTGTTTACTTGAGTGACATTAGCAATTTCTCTTCTAGCTGAAGAATGGATTGGATAGCGCTGCCCCACCTTTAGTGCTCGGAAGAGGGAATGGACGGTTTTGCGGAAGTAGCCCCATCTCCACCATGTACACCACAGACAATGAGCTGTTTGTCCACTTTGTTTCTGACAGCAGGAATGAGGGTCAAGGATTCAAACTGAAATATGAGGCTAAGAGTCTCGGTAAGTCTAGGAAATAAACTGAAATTCTACAACTCAATAGCTATAACTTGGAGTTTCTTCTCTTAAAAGCTGTTCTTGTTGTAAGTCCCAACCCTGGTAAAATCAGGTATCTGCAAAAATGTCCTGTTTCATTCTTTAATGCATGACTTCTGATCCTACTTCTAAATTTTTCCTGTTTAAAGAGAGCCAGCTCCAGGTCATGGAACCTGAAGATATTAAGGTTTAAAAAAAAAAATAATTGTAGGGAAGTCTTTTGCAGGGAAGTAGCATCTATAGTTAGGAAGAAATGTTCAAAATTCATACAGGAGAGGAAAAAACACTTGGAAACAAGAACATTCTTTTGAACATAGAGTAACCAGAGCAAGTGCTGAATGATATCAGGAATGATTTAAGCTAGTGTGTCTAGAAAGGTGAAAACATTTTTCACAAGTTTTACTCTCAGCTGAGAAAATAACAATCCTTGGCAGAGCTAACGTTTTTTGAAAGAAAGAGAAAAATGGAGACTCAGGTTCCAGGGGTAAATCAGGGACTTGGCATTTGCATTTATTTCACTCTATTCATGACACATGCCACTTGGGACACCAGGACACCTCCTGTTAAACAGTGTAACTCAACACAACTAAGGTAACCTGTCAATCTACTCAAATTTTCAGGTGTTTGTTTTCTGCCTACTTTTCCCTGCTGCTGTAAAGAATCATCCTTAGCATTACTGTAGGGGATTCATGAAGGCAATGGGTGAAGGTGTACAACAGTATTTCTACCCCTTCAATTTTTAAAACTTGACTAAAACTCTGTGTTAAACCAATATTGCTACAATGTAGTGGGGGCTTTTGACTGAAATGTTCTGGACAAAGTAAAGATATTTTTGTAGGATAAAGGATCTGAACAAATCCTCATGTTTGCTCTGACTGGCATTCCTCACACGTCCATTATTATCTCAGACAGACATTTCAACTTATGGAAAGCTGAAGTGGAGAATGATTCACAGAAGTATTGATGGGTCTGACTTGTAGGCTTTCTAGCTCTTGGGAATTGGGGTAGGAACAAGTCAAGAAATATATTTCCTGCTTGGTTTAGAAGTAATGCAAGGAAGAACTAATACCAATTTAATTCAGGGCTCTGAACATTTGAAAACAAAGAGACCTAGGTAAGCAGAAGCACAGGATCATAGGATTCTACTGTTTTCCCACAGTAAGCAGGAAAATGTATCTACTTTATAAGCCACTGAAAGGAAATTGTGTTGGAACATAGTAATGATTCATACTTTTGATGCCTCATCCATTTCCTTAATGTGTTGGTTTTTATTGACAATCTTTTCTTTCCCAGCTTGTGGAGGGACTGTTTATATCAATGATTTCAACCCCAGTGGATATATATCTTCCCCCAACTATCCGAGCAATTACCCCCTGCATGCTGACTGTGTGTGGACCATAACTGCTCCTAGTGGACATGCAGTAGAGCTGCAATTTGAAGATCAGTTCCACATTGAACCTTCACCCAAGTATACATTGACATTATTTTCCCTGTGTTTCTTCAGAGACTCTATTCTGATTCTTCTTTCCCTGTTACTTTCTCTAATTCCTCCTGGAATGCGCTTCCAGATTTACAGTCAAAAGCGGTTAGGAAATTTTTGAGAGAGATCACTGAAGGTATCAGGTCACTAGTATACCTTCCTAGGACTTTACAGTGCATGGCAGAAATTAACATACCAGACAGAGAGGAAGCATCCAAGGTACAAAGGTGCTTTCTGTAAAATCTGTGCTTTCTAGTCTTTTCATATTCAGATTTTCAGTCACTTTGACTCTCAGGCACTTTTAAATCCAATGGATTGCCACCCCAACAATTTGTCTCCCTCCTCCATTGCCTGTCTGCTTATTTGCCATGGGTCTATGTGTTTTGCACTCCCTGCCTGAAGCATAAAAACAAAGTCTAATTTCCAGCTGATGTAACTTCATTGATTTGGAGCTAGACCACTGTTTGGCAAAGATGAGCCTCACCTATGAGACCCTGTCGAGAAAAAGCAGTACGGGATTAAGGATCCCAAAGGTGTCCTTTCTCTCTGGCTTCCCAGGACACTGCACTGTTCTGAAGGCCAAGCTGTTAGTTAAGATATTTTGAGTCTTTCTGTTCCCACCTAAGTAAGGTCCCAGATTTGAATTTTTATTTATTTCCTCTGTCTTACATTCCCTAACTCAACAGTTGTCAATGAGACTTGATACAGAATATCTGCTGAATGTGAATGCTGCCAAAAAAAAAGGTTAAAGATGGTCACAACTACTTTATCAGTGCTGTTCGTGTCCCTCGTCAGGACTTGCTTCTGTCAGACCTGCTCTGATCATAGATTGTGCTTGGGATGAATCTTTCTGAATGTTTCTAGCATTTCTTTTGATTCAAATATTACATAACTACAATTGATTATAAACTTGTTGATTCTGTCCTGGACACAGTGCATGGAAACTGATCTAATTCACTACAGCTTCATGCCTTTGTGCACATACTGAAATGATTTCAAATCATTACAGCTATACATTGAATGGAAAATTCTCTCCTCTCCTAGCTGCACTTCCAGTTACCTAGAACTACGCAACGGTGCCGACTCCACTGCCTCCGTCATTGCCAAGCTGTGTGGAGGTTTGATACCCGGCCCACAGAGATCCTCAGGAGCTGTCATGTACCTGAGGTTCAGGTCTGACAGCAGTGCCACGCACATGGGATTCAATGCTAAATACTCCATCGGTAACTCTTGCATTTATCAATTTCTCTGATTTTAGAGACTTTTTTCCTCAAGTGTCAGGCTTTTGTGATATGGCTTAAATCATGCCTATGAGGTGGACTGACAAATATGTGCCTCTCCCAACTAGTGTTAGAGCTAAGGTGTCAGAATCATCGTATCGGTTAACATCAGCATGATCTGCACCTAGCAAGAGAAGAAAATTATGGAAATAGGAGTAGGAAAGTGCTCCAAGATCTGCAGCAGTGGAAACAAAGACTGGATAACCTCTTGTCAAAGACAATTATCAAAGGGACAGTAGAAACAAAGGTCGATCATGGATAAAGTCATGTAACATCATTTGATTTTCAGCATGCAAAATTAGTCACTTCCATGAGCAGGATCCTGAAGGGGAATGCAAAGATTAGCTGAGAGTTGGCAGGAGAAGAACAAATTAGGAGCTTCTCTATGTAAATGTAAATCAATCTAAAACAACAATGCTGCTGGGCAAACAGGGGCAGCACAACAATGGACTGAAAAAGGAACAAACAGTAAGAACCGTTATTTGTCAGCTGGGAAAAGAAATACTTTAAAGTTATTTGCTCTCAAGCTGCAAAAACAAGATTAGAAAGCACTAGGAAAGTTTTTAAATTATTAAAAAATAGTCTTTGATTGCATTCAGAAATATACTACTTTTTGGATTTTGATAATGATCTTCAGAGAATAGCAGCTATTATGTTGGTATTGCTCATAGGAAAGCCTAGGACTGTTAATTTCTCAAAGACAAAGTAGTGGACAATATTGCTTTACACAGAATTTTGCTGATTGTGTTAGATCTCAGACACTGAAGCCAATACAGTGTGCTATTATATTTCTGAACATGAAAACAGAAGCAGCTTGCAAGAAAAGATTGTTAGTATATGAAAACACAATTCATATTTATCCATAACAGATTTACAGTATCTCTGCTTTATGGCTGTATCTCCACAGTCAGCTTGGAACAAGGCACAAATCACTCAGAAGAGCACACAGCATGAACAGAACTGTTATTGCCACAAAAACATTGTAACTAGCAGACACACAGAATACACTGTAAAATCAACTAAATTCCATCTGGGAATATTATTTGCTGTAAGCCTTAGTATTATGAACTTATGTTTGCAGGTACCTGAGATAAAAGAGTTTTCAGAGAGGGAAAATTAAAAATAACTGTTTCCCAAATTGTGCAGTGCCCTTGCCAGGGCACCGTAAGTAGTGGAATGTGAACTGGAAGGGGCTGCAGAAAAGAGAAGAGGAGTCTGAACCATAGCTGTAGGCCCAAGCCAGCAGTCAAATTTTGTCAGTCATAAAACATTTAGATCCATGTTTAGTGAACGGCATTTCTTTATAATTGTTTGATACCGCTTTCCAGGATTTTCTGGTATATATGGACATGGGCAGAGATCAGATATAGACCTTTAAATCCATGAGTTTATTCAAATCAGTAAGAGAGATGACGGAGAGGAAGGGATGCTTGCAATGGAAGGGGGTATGTGAAAAACACCCCAACACAACAAACCAGGACTAGTTGAATTAAGAGGAGAATGTGGAAGATTTTTAACCGGAAGGCAATTCCTGCTTTATTACAGCAGTTAGAGAACAAGTCAGTTACGAGTAGCTTTTAAGTCATGTTTAGGAGAAAGGTCATCTCTCTGGGGTCCTTCAGTTAACAAAGCAATGTTCTTCCTTTTGCAGCTCCCTGTGGCGGGACAGTGGTAGGACAAACTGGCATCATTGAAAGCGTGGGATATCCTGAGCTTCATTATCAAGACAACCTGCTGTGTGAATGGTTTCTGCAGGGTCCCAGGGGCCATTATCTTACCATCAGACTAGAAGGCCTAGATATTCAAAACTCCTCCGAGTGCACAGATGACTTTTTGGAGATCCGAGAATACAACGCTTCTGGTCTGACAATAATTTCAGTACTTGTCTTCCCTTCCCTAGAACTACTATGAAACCTTCCTGAAAGCATTTGCCTTTGGGTGCAAAAGTGAACCCTTTCAATGTATAGTATTTGCTTCTGTCTGCCTTGCTTAGTGAAACCGCTGATGGCAAACAAACCTCTTCTATAACCCTTCTATAAACCAAGAAATAATTTGATTTTAGTAGTTTACTCCTGCCCGTCTAGTTAATTTGGAAAGTGATCCTTCAATATAAATGATACATCGACATAAAACTGTCTTTCTGTATTTGATTTTTTGCAGGAAATTTGTTGGGCAGGTACTGTGGTAATACACTCCCTGATGCTGTGGACACCTCTGACAGTTTTGCTTATGTCAAGTTTGTCACTGATGGATCGGTCAATGCCCAAGGATTTAGACTGCGCTTTGATTCCAGTAATGAAGGTCGGATTTGTAAGGTTGCAAGTTACTTTCAGGGAAGCAACATATATCACAAACTATAATTGCATTAATGAAGTATATATTGTAGATCACTTACTCTTGGAGTGGTATGTATGTGCTCTTAAATTTAAACTCTGGGGAAACTATGGATAGGGCTCTCTGATCACTATGTAGCCAAGCTGAAACTGTGAGAGTTAAGCAGTCTCCCACTATAATGGATGTTGCCATCAGTGGTTTGTCACATATAACAAAACACACTCTTCCACACCTTTTTTCTCCACCAATCAGTCCAGGGATGTCCTACCACACCTTCCCCACATCTCTCTTGATGAGGAGGAAGGTGAAGAAATGCCATGATTTTCCCTTACATTATTATGTCCCTCTCAGTTGAGTGGTATTCATAAATCTCCCTAAAACCAGTAGCTAGGTGATCCTGCTCTGGCGGGGTGGGGGTGAACTAGATGATCTTTCAAGGTCCCTTCCAACCCCTAACATTCTGTGATTCTATGAAAATCGCAGAACTGCAGAACCATTGGTGTTGGAAGGGACCTCTGGAGATAAGGTAGTCTAACCTCCCTTTTCAAGCAGGGTCAGTTAAAGGAAGTTTCCCAGAAGTGTGACCATTCAGGTTTTAAATGACTCCAGGGACAGAGACTCCAAAACCTCTTTGGACAACCTATTCCAGTGTTCAACAACCCTCACAGTGAAAAGTATTTTTGTGTGTTCAGATGAAATTTAATATGTTTCAGTTTGTGCCCATTGCCTCTTGTCCTGAGCACAACAACTTCTAAGGACATAGACCTATTCCTGCTTCACACTTCTTACACATCCTTTAGTGCCCATGCAATGCTTGTCTTGCCAAAATATGGCTACTTTTAAAGAAATTCTTTCCTGCCAACCTTTCTTAACTCCTTCCAGCTCAGTCCTGATACAGTGAGAGATTTGTATCTCTTGACATGAAAGCCTGTGGGTCACTCTGGCTTTTGAAGCCTTGCATGAGCCCTTCAGAAAAGGGACTATTAATAATTAGACTAAAAGGAGTTCCTACGATCAATTAATATTCAACTACACTTATGAATGAGTGATAAAGACAGGAACTTAGCTGTTGAGACAAATGTATGGACAGGACAGGCATATCAAACCAAACTCTCAGGATATCTTTTTCTTGCACTGTTGATTTTTTTTTTGCTATAACGCTAAAAGTAACGCTTTCTGAAGTGTCCTGATATTTGAATATTTCAGAATGTGGTGGAGATTTTACTGCCCCTACTGGAACATTTACTTCACCAAACTATCCCAACCTATACCCCCATAATCGAGTGTGTGAATGGAGGATCACAGTGGAAGAAGGTCGACGTGTGACTCTAACCTTTAATGATATGAAAACTGAAGAACACTGGAGGTGTTCATCAGATTACGTGGCTGTGAGTATTGGGCGTGAAGGCAGAAAATCCTCTTACTAATCTCTTTATGGAGCATTAATGGATGTAATAGAGCTGAAATGTCATTTGTAGGTCTACATCTGGTTTTAAGACAAATTTAATCTGGGGAAAAGATAAATCGGAGAAAGTTAGCTCTGTAGAGTGTCTAAACTAATCTGTTTGTTATAGAGTACAGAAATTTTGGAACTGTGGTCCATGCAGAGGGGAAGACTTGAAGAAATAGTTGGAATTGGCTCTTTATCAATTATGGAAAAAAGCTCTGGGATTTTTGAAAGGTTTCAATGTCTCTTCTCTATAGAGAGAGTCCAGGTCTCTTTTGACTTTGGAGGTGGTTATTGCTGTTGTTACTTATTGTTGTCAACTGGAAAAAAAATAAAGGAAAAAAGCCAGAGATTGCGACAAATGGCTCCCACTGTGTTGGACCTTGTATATTCTGAAAGAAAGATAGAGAAACCTCACGAAATTCTGCCTATTTATCACCTTCCCCTCTAAACAGACAGATTTTGGTCATTTTATCATTTAGTGTTTTAGTTATTTAGTGAAAAAAAAAATCAATCCTGTCACACAGACCTGAACATGGTCAGATGTACAAATACCTCAAAAATATGACTCCTCTGTGAAACTGCATGAATGGAAGATCTATTTTAGCTTCCCATTTGTTCAGATTAGCAATGCAGACATAGGAATTAGCTTTAGCATGATCAGAAACTAGCCCATGCACAAGCGTGAGAGGCTGAAGTAGCTCTGCCTTGTGATTTGTAGATGCTCTTCGCCTCATTTTCCTTCACAGATGCTTTAGGCAAACCACGGGGAGCTGGCTTTTTATTGATTAATGAAGTAATTAACTCTTGAAGGAAGATCTGTCGTGCCATCTTTTGTGCCTTCAGCCCTCTAACGTATTCCAAATCTCAGTGGGTAACGCTGTTCTTGCCTCCCTTGCACTGCTGAGATAGTATTACAAAGATAGAAATTAACTTCTAGGCTAAAGGCTGTATGAAAGAAACTGTAAAATAAATCTGAATCATCAAAAAAGGAAATGTTTGTACTAATAAAAAATATCCACCAGCAGCAAATATTTGGCAGGAGGTTTTTGATAAACCTGATACTGGCTTTAACGAGACTGCAAAGATGATAATTTGAAATTGAATGAATATGATCAGTATCTGACATTATTAAGTGATCAAAGATACAAATATTGAGCAAAAATGCAGTATTTTTCCCAATCAAGCGGTTTCAATTTCTGTTAAAAGAAATAAAAAATAAAGAGAGAGAGAGGTCATATGTTTGTGTTTTGCCAGAACAAGCAAGGTGTTTCTGATGTTTTACTTCAGAGCCTCAGCTACTCTAGGTTGTGCAAGTTTGTTCCAAGGTTTTGCATAGATTTGAATCTGCTGTGAGGGACATCAATGAACCTTGTATTTAAGATGTGAAGCATTGTTAAATGATACAGGAGATGCTCATAAAACTGTGTTTTCATCTCATAAGAGTTTATTTTGACCCAACAGGTTTACAATGGCCTCAGAGAAAACTCTCCCCAGCTGGCCAAGCTGTGTGGTGAGGTAAATCCAGGCACTGAGGTAAAATCCTCTGGAAACACAATGAAAGTAATTTTGGTGACGGATCTGTCCTACGCAACCAGAGGCTTCAGTGTCTCATACACATCTAGTGAAGATGCAGGTACCATGTGTTTTTTGAATTGTCTGATCTTTGGTGAGTCATTTAATAGTTAAAGTACTGGTGCATGTCAAAAAATGGCCTAGACAAACAACAAATCTCTGATAACTTTTTTTCTCTCTTACATCCCTCTGGTGGGAGTAGATCACATATCTGTAATTAGTTGAAAGGATGTGAAAAAAAGTGTGGAATCTCTTGGAATTATGGACTGTATGTGCCTGTTATGTCAAACTTCAAATGAAAGAACAACCTCTGTTATGGATTACAGTCTTTACTCTCACTAATGATTTATTGTTTTGAACTTAGCCTTGTGTAAGAGATGGTCTGAAGTGGCCTTATTCCATGAAAAGTTCCAAAAAGCATAGTGCCATAGACAATATGAATAATTCAAGTGCTTCCTTGTTACTCAGGGGGGTGATTAATTTATTGTAGCTTGTGAAAGAGTGCGGCTAACCTACTTCTGCAAGCTCAGCCTCCAGAGAGGAGGCAGCTGGCAGAGCCTCACTACTACCGCCTTGAGTCTTTTGAACTTGATTTTCCAAGTCTTCCCCAAGCATCCTCCTGTAGCATGAGTGTATTGTTCTGGAGGGCATGTTCCAAAAAAATCCCAAGTCTATAATTAGGTGATGCATATGGCCACGCAATACTGAACTGGAGCTGCAGTGGACTTTTATCAAAATGTTTATTGATGCTTGTTGCATTGATGGCACTGCTGAAATATTTTATTTGATACTGTGAATAACTGTGGGTTTTTTTGTTTTATACATGAATTTTTAAAGACTTCTCAATAAATTCTGGGGCACTAGGCAAGAATCCTCTTCTACACAGCAGTGAATTATAAAATAGGAAGAAGATGGAAAAAGGTTTGATCTAATCAGTACATACGCTTGCAGATAGGCACATATCAGAATAAACAGGGGCAAGATTTATCTTCAGACAAGATTTATTACTATTTAAAAAAAAATAAATCTATTTTGTTTCTGCAGTTTGTGGTGGAATCTTGATGGGATACACAGGTGGAAATTTCTCTTCTCCTGGTTATGATGGTGTCAAAAATTACACAAGTAAACTGAACTGTGAATGGACCATTGAAAACCCCTTCCACTATAATTCATCCATATATATCTCTTTTGAGAATTTTCACTTGGAACATCACCAGGACTGCCAGTATGACTACCTGGAGTTACAAATAGGTTTGTATGTTCAGCAAGACAATGGATTAATTAAAGAAATTCTCCAGTTGTGCAACTGTGCTTGTGCTAAGTCTTGTTCATATATATTTGCAAAGAGTGATTGCCGTGGGATGTGTACATTTGAGAGAGTGTTCATATGCATGCCTTCAGTGTTGCCTCCTAGACAAGGAGTGGGATTTTACTGCCAGAGCAATGGATGCATGGGTTTGGCCACCCTTTCTTTCAGGGGAGAAAATGGAAAACTGGATAGGTGTCTTTGAGGGATAAAATGTTTTGTTGGTTGCAATACACACCTCGCTCTCTCTTTACAAGGGACAATACAAATTTCACTTCCTCTCCCTTGGAAAATGGCAGTCAGGAGAAGTTGGAGTCATCAAAACAATTTATTTGGTATGCATCCCATTCTTCCCCTGCTCCTGAAATATCTCCAGGGACAGTAGGAGTAGAGTAAAGAATCTTTTATTTAGCTATAGCCTCTGGGATGCCTACCCACTTCATACCCCATTTTCATACTCAGTAAGACCAGTCTCCAAAAACAAATCCATATTTCGTGTGAAACTGCATCACATAATGCTGACTAAAGTGTTTAAAAGGGAAACACTCGCAGGGTTAATGCACCAGTAGTGTATCTGTATATTTGAGCATCTTTAGCTATCCGTAAGAACAAGCAACTGGAAATGTTACATGAAAGTCGCTTGGCTAATGCCAAGTGTAGTGTGAAAGTTCCAGCTGTATCTGTGAGTTCTAGGGAGAGCAGGTTCCAATTTACAGGAAATTGTTTCTAACAGGTTGGGGATGAGTGTGTGAGAGCAGGAATCCGTTACATTTCCATTCATTTGAACGAGAGCTCTTGGTTGTATATCACAGGTTTCTCCTATGTAGAGCCAAAGCATACATACTTGTGTAGCCTGACAGTTCCCCTCACACATATGCTCTGAAGCTGGGAAATAATAGAGAGCTCAGAGAAAGAAATAATAAAATATATCTGGTCTGTTACTCATCAGTTCCCACTACTCTCACTTTATTGCATGCTTCAGGCCTCCAGGCAAGACAATCAAAGGAAAAAGGAATAAATGAAGTCTTACTTTGCTCTACACAGTTTTGTCATCTAAATAGTAATGTTCATTCCGGATCTTCAGTTTCACAACCAGTCTCATGTCAAAAGCAGAATGCTCTGATTCAGCTCGGTATGCTGACAAGTAACATTTAATGAGTACTGAAGTGCAAATAGTGCAGAATATCACTAAAATCAGTCAGGTGCTGTTTAAGACTCAACACAGTGGATGTGAATTTGCAGAAAGGTCCAGTTCAGCAGTAAATCACTCAAGGGTCCCCAAATGAAACTGAGGTGTGTAAAATTCTGTTGAGTTACCCATACAACACACTTTCTGATATTTAGTGAAAAAGAGAAAAAAAAAAAAAAGTAGAATTGACTTTGTGTACTCACTGAGAAATATTTCATGTAAAAAAAAAATAAAATAAGTATTTCAGATTTCTTAGGGTAAGACTTAATGTCATTAAATTACCAAGGATGTACATGTAATCTGTACATGGTAGTACAGTTGAGCATATGATTACAGTGAACTATCGTCCTAGCTTTTGGCTTTTGTAGAAGACTCTTGATTTTGTCTTTCAGACTATTCCCTTCAATTTGAACCAAATCTTACAGCACAATCTTTCTGTTTCCATTTTCTGTTTATCACCAGCCTATATCTCTGCCCAGCTGGCCATTCATGGAAGCAGTGATTGATGTGTGTCACTTTTCACACTGTAAAGACTGAGTGACCTGGGTCACATGAGGTGATTGACTATGTGACACCTAGATAAAAAGTGCAAAAAGAAAAAGTGCACTTCACATTTTAATGCTCAAAGTAGTTATTACTATTTTTTCCCAAAGCATAATTTATCATGAAAGTCTTTTGTTTATACAGCTCAGTATCATTCTTAGTGCATGTTAACAAGACAGGTTTTAACATTTCTCTGTGTAATTTATATTAATAGAATTAATAGATTATGTCACCTTTTATCCCTGTGCTTCAAGGCATTTCAAAGAGTGGCTGTGTCATTGTATATGACAGGAAGATGAAGGTACTCAGCCACATTACTTGGAATAACTGTAAACTCAAAATTTCTTCCTTCTGCTCCACTGCATTCTTGCCAAGAGCAGCCTGCCACTCTGCATGGAACTAGGAGTTGCTTTTGAATGGAGACTTTCAAGACCAGCAGCCTGCTGTTACTGGAGAAGCAAATTTAGGAGTGGCATTGCCTGGATGTCAGGAGTAACACTATTATGATTTGCTTTTCTTCTTCTAACAATGTATCAGTAAAAAACAGAAACTGATACCTTTTCCAATGCAACAGCTAACAACTTAGACCAAACAATCAGCATCCCAGAAGTGCAATAGACTGTGCTGTGCTTTTCTTTTAGGTTTCAATGATGATGACAAATGCTGGCTTTTTTTTTTTTTTTTTTTCTCCACACAGTAAACAGTACATTGAGCTCCCTAGGAAAGAGATACTATTAATACAGCAGTGACAGCTTGTTCATGGATGAAGTATATCTCTGTATGGTAGAAAACTCAAAATCCCTCTTGACTTTAATACGGATGTGTCATAAGAGTGTAGATTCACTAGGCTTCCATGCAATCAGGTCCTTGGCCCATCTCTTCCCACTGTTCTGCACCAAAGCATCTGCAGTTTTGAGGCGCTTTCTGTGTTTTTGCGTCTGATGGGTCATACAAAATGAAAGTGTGCCAGATAGCAGACAGAGGAGAGAAGCAGCCTAAGATTTTTAAAGTATCATCTTTGAAGAGAACTTCCTCTTGTCAAGGTTTAGATCCCAGAAATGAGCTGTAGCTCTCTACCTATACTCTTAACAAATAATCAGTTATTAAGTGTGATACCTTCTTTTCCCTGTTTTCTGGTCAAAACAAAATGAAATGCATATTTGCCTCATGTATTCCTTTACATTATTGTAGCTTTTTTAAGATTCAAAAAGTGTACTTTCTTTCTTTACTCAGGGGATGCTGATGGAGAGCTTATAGCCAGACTTTGTGGTCAGACTGCACCATCTGTGCCACTAGTCATAGCTGCCCCCCAGATCTGGGTACACTTTGTAAGTGATGAAAACACAGAGGATAAAGGATTCTTGGCCCATTACACATTTGAAGGTAAATAGCTTGATAGACTGTTGCCCTTGATGAGAGAGTCACTTCTGGGGAATGCTGCCATTCATTTGGTTATACCACAGATACACACTATGGGATCAACTCTCAAACAGGTCCTCAAAAGTTACATAGTGCCTGCTACTATTTATATCCATGTAAAGCAAACATATACTAGCAATTGAACTTTCAGATTTATTTTCTGCCTCACTGTTCTCATTCCCTGAACTGCATTTGAGCTTTTGCAATGCAGCGCAACACTCAGAACAGCTGGTTGCTCTTGGGAATAGGGATGTAACAGGTAACACCAGCCAAGTTTGACTGACTTCAAATAGGCCTCCAGAGTGCTAGTATGGCTGTAACACCTTCTGCTGCTTGAAACTTTGCACTCATTTTGAAATCCACTTAAAGACGTATCAGTGCAAATTGCACCACTTTGCCATTTATATGCCAGCATAACGGTTCTTCCTGTCACAGCTGAATTTAGCCTTGGTGCTTACTGAGACCCATCAGTGAGTTTTTGATTTGATTGTGTTGGTCCAAGAATGCCACTGGTTTTCTTAGGAGTCAGATAAGTAAATGGAAGATAAGGCGGAAGAGACAGCTGGCAAAAGTTTTGCAGAGCTATACTAAGTATCAGAGTAAATGCAACCTTTCAAGGTCGTTGCACGTACTCACTATTCAATGACAAAGAGTTTAAAACTTGGGTTTTCCTAGATAAATTGGTCATCCCCACCTGTATGGGTCTAACTTCAATATATTTTAGTACTATTATAAGCTGAGTAGTCTTACACTCATTTGACCATAGTATTCAGTTCCTAAAACGGAGTGAAATGTTTCTTTTTTTTTTTTTTTCAGCCTGTGGTGGTATACAGTCAGGTGAAGGGGGAGTTATCTCGAGTCCTAACTACCCAGAGCCTTATAGCAATTTGAATCGCTGTGCCTGGTTGTTGGAAGCCCCTGAAGGTGAAACCATCACTGTGAGTAACAAAATGCCATGACTGTGTGCACAGCTGACAGTGTGAGAAGCACTCTCCTGGGCCTTGGGGAAGAGGTTTCAGAAAATTTGGAAAATTACAACTGTGTAGGAATGAAATATCTCCCTGATAGCCTTAGCTAGGGAAGACAGGGAAAGAAAGCTAACACAAACAAACTAGATTGTGCTTTTTGAAAATCAGAAGGATCCTAGTTTAACTTGACCTCAAAAAGTAGCATCAACTTCCCCTTTAAACAATGAATTTCTATGTTTAGGAAACTAAAATAACTCATGCTATTAGATGGGCATGTATATTCTCACTATCATGAGAATAAACATGAGGCTGAAGTTTTTTCATCTCTGCAGAAAAGTTACAAGCCACTAGAAAGTTACTTTTGTGTCTTAATAGTTAGTCTGGAAGATAATATGATTGCTAGTGCAAATTCCATCGATGAGATGCTACTCTTATTTCCCAGTAACTATTAATGGCCTGCCTGAGGTGCTACTTTCTTGAGCCAAACTGCTGAGAGACAACCAGTCACAGCTAAACTTCACTCACTGAATTATTTGACTGATCCTTTGGAGAACAAGTCCAGTCAATGACATTTGAGATCCAGGCCAGAAAAATATCTGAAAAGCAATTTTGTAAGAACGCATTGCAGATTTTCATATGCAATGTCTTTCACTAATTTCCCAATCATATTTTCCTTATTTACAACTACAAAGATATTTCTTAGAAATGCAAACCTATAGTCCTAATTATTCTGCTGCATGATATTCTGATCACTGCCTTGGTACTTATTTCAGGAAATAACAGGATTATTTTAGTAGAACACAAAATTTCTATGTATTCTTCAAATTAATTTAAAGCAGAACTAATCTTAATCAGATGGAAGTAAATTTCTGTTTTGAATGGACTGAGTAGGAGCCCCCTCAGTGAATGCAGACTAATCTTCTCCAGTATAAGCTGCTGGTTTCAGTTGCTGGTAAAGTTCCAAACTTAAACCATTTGAGCTAAATTTTTATTTGGTTTTTGCCTCAGGCAGAGTACTTTTGGAAATGAATATACACAGAAGTTATAGGAAGAAGTACTATGTATTTGCTAAACTTTTCTACAAAGATCTCAATCCTGGAACTGGCAAAAAGACTTATTGGAAGAGGGCCAGGCAGTCATTAGTGTGCATCAATATTTCAACATCAGCAACTCCAGGAGTCTACTGGATCAGCAATCTAAATCTTTGAACTGGAAATCCCATGCATATGCATATCCCTTCAAGGACAAGTGGCATCAGTGTGGGAGGGAGACAGGGTCAGAAGCTGTCTGCCCAGCCCAGTCTATTTATGTGATGCACCCAGGCCCACAGGAACCAACCATGCAACTATTTCTCTCAGATTTAATGGAAGCTAGAATTATTTTTAGCAACTGTTAAGTATTCTGATTCAAAATGATAGGAAGAAAAAGCTGCAAGGCTTTATGTTTACATAGCTACTTATATTTGAATGTGAAACTTCAGATTACATGACCAGAAGCCTGGAGAGCAGGAAAGTGGTTCAACACTTGCATGTATTCAAGATCATTTTGAAGCACATACGTAGGTTCAAACATATGGTTAAGCCCCAATAATGGCAGTTTTGAACCTGTGCATTCCTCTTCCATTTCTATCTTCATGTTATAGTAGCTGCTGTTACTTATAGTAACAAGATTCCAAGCAATACTTGCAGGAAAGCATCAAGATGAAGTCAGGGTTGGACTTCTGAGCACACCCAGAAATCACTATGCTAGGATGGCTACAGGGTCTGGATGGAATTGCTCTAACCCCTCCACTGGTGGGGCTGGTGTTAGCTCCCGAATGTCACTTTTGTGTGTTGCAGCTTACTTTTACAGCCTTCCATGTCGAAAATCATCCGCTTTGTAAGTGGGACTCTGTTACTATCCTGAATGGCGGGTCTCCTGGGTCTCCTGTCATAGGAAGGTATTGTGGAAACACATCCCCTGGGACTATTCGGTCTGGTTCCAGCAAGCTAGTCGTCATCTTTAACTCTGATCATTCAATTCAAGGAGGTGGCTTTTATGCAACATGGACAGCAGAATCTCTAGGTAAGAGAAAAAAAATACTGGTTTTGCCAGGTCTAGCAGCAGTACCTCATGCCTATATAGCACTTTTCAACCACAATATGAAATAGGATTCCTCCTCCTTAAGTTTGCATCGAAGACCAAAAGAAATACGTGTCAACATCTTCAGCATTCCTGAGAGAAGCTAACACCAAAAAAGTCAACTATTAGACCAGTGATGTCTAATCTTGCACAATGAAATCAAATGCGGACTGCTTTTGTACTTTTTAAGCCTCTCACTAGCAGTTTCTTGATGTCTGTAAATCGATACCATGCCTATTATCCTCCCAGCAGTGGTATCTATTGTCAGTGACTGTGAGATATTTAATTTCTTGAATAACAATTGTTTCAGAGTTTGATTTGGTTTAAACACTTAAAGATGGAAAGAGGTCAGTTTCAAAATAGAGGCGGGCAGAACTTCTCGAAGAGCACATGCAACAGCAGCCTAAAACTATGCCAATTTAATGGAGATGTTAGTACACTTCTGAAGGTGGTATGCATGCAGGATTGAATTGGTACACTTTAAAAACCTACCTTCCCTCTGCTTAAATTATCATCTGTCTGGATTTAAAAAATAAAAGATTATCTCACCACCACTCCTGAAGCACACTGTCCTTCAGGAGGTGTCTAAAGGCAAATGTAGATGTGCTGGCTGGTGGCAGGGCAGAATTCATTGCGCCTTCATACCTCAGTACAGAGCTGGCTATGTGTTCCCTGGTGTCATCTCCAACTCCAACCTTCTGGCTAATGCTGATCAGCTTTCCATCGATTAATGATCTAACGTTATTCACACAGACACAGTTGATGGAGTGTCTTCTTAAACCTATCAATAGGCTGTGCTTGCATGAATATACGCTGTCCCGTAAGCAGGTTTTTGACACTGTTCCTTGTTGTCACTGGGATTTTATGTGCAAGGAAGGCCACTCTTCAATGATGTTGTAGACATTAGCATCCACATGCAATGTGCATAGTTAGTATTCTCGCTGTGAAAGGAGATGTCATTTTTTATATACCTGGTTTCCTTTCCTCAGCTTTCTTATTTGTCTGCTGAGATTATCTGGGTTTACATCCTGTATGGGTGAGGAAAACTTGGCCTCATATCCTTTGAAACACAATTGCCATTTCTAAAGTACAAGGATTAAAAATTCAATCTGCCTTTTAAAGGTGTATTATGTATTTTAATTAAGAGGAAAAAAAAAGTAGAATGCTATAAACCATTTTTTTCTCTTTATTCATCCTTTTATTGCATCATTTTTGACATAATAATGGGTTGATAGTACTGTACACTTAGCCCTGGTAAACTATTCTTGAGACGGTATGCAAGTATGTTTCGAATTAACTAAACTTATTATGTATAAGAACATGAGCTGCCACAGAATCATGAGCAGCTATTCCCCCTCATAAATGAATCTGTTAACAATTTTTAAAGGCATGTTTTTCCCCTCTTTCCATAATCCCACTGTGATCCACAAGGCTGTTTGGGCTGGAGGAGAAGCCATCATTTTGCCCTGGGTAAACGGCTGTAGTTTGAGTAGATTCACATGTGGAACTGCAATATTCACGTTGCAGAGTGACAGAAAAAAAAAGGATTTGGCAGCAGATTGAGTCTTTTTCCCTTAGGTGCTTTTCTGAACGGCTGTCAGTCATAATGTGCATGCTGTGGAGTATGGGAGGGAACCTGCACAGTCTCGGGAGAAGCTCCTCATTAAAGTATTTCTAACCCTTACTCTCTCTCTAAGCAATACTCACTTCTAATTGTCAGGAGTATATAGATGGAACAGAGCAAAAGGGTATGAACTGGCAAGAAAAGCAGCTTGTGAAGAAGAGAAAGTAAAGCACAGAGATCTCTAGAGTGTAACTACCTCCCTGCTGCAGGGATCGGAGAAGGAAAATTAATTAAAAGAGGGGTAAATGAAGTTTGAATGGGTGTCAAGGCTTTCCTCTCTCACTCTTAAAGCTACAGAAGCAAGCAGCCATACAAAGCTGACACCGAGAAGAAACAGTTGATCATTTCTCCCACCCGTTGCTATTTTTTTCCAGGATGTGGTGGAATCATTCATTCAATTAATGGTATGATCAAGTCTCCTCATTGGCCTCAAAACTTTCCCGTGAACACCAGATGCACGTGGACCATCATCACACATGAAAGCCAACATTTGGAGATGAACTTCCACAGTAACTTCCAGATTCCAGATAGCAGTGGAAGCTGCCAGAGCAGTTATGTGAAGGTAAAATAATTGTTGGCAGAGCAGTGCATTAAGTCATGATTCCAGACTCCAGTTTTGAAATCGTTATGGTTAGGATTGCCGAGGCACGAAATTAAGGAAATATGAACTGAAGTCCTTGTACCAATACAGTCAATTTTCTGTATGCCTTGGGAACTGGCTTGTACATATTTTTAGTTTTTATCAGTTCTTGAGGCTCCACCTCCCACTGGGTACTATTACCCTCTATGCTGCCTCAAAAATGAAAAATATAAAAAAAGTACATATATTTTCAGAACCAGGAAATAATGAGAAAATACAATGTAATGAAAAGACCTTTTCAGTGACTTCAGTGAGTAAAAAATCAGGAATATGACCCTGTAATTCTACAAAACTTCTTTATAAGTATATAAACTGTCCAAGTTGCACTAATCCTTCTTTTTTAAAATCTCAAAATACACAGATAGAATTCTTAACTTTCATAGGTTGTCAGGAGCCACTTATTTTCAAAGCAATAGAATGGAGTGGACATGCTTTGAATTTTTCAGTGTCATTTTTTTCTCAGGCATTTGGCATATGTTCAGTGGTTTTATGCTCATTTTCTCCATAGCAGTACAACTCCTACTTGAGATAAAGGGCAAACAAAATTTGACAACATGTAGGAAGATTTGAGCAGCTGTAAATCTGATGTATACTTACTAACTTACAAACCACAGTTGTACTCACTTTTTAAGGCTGTAGAAAAATATACTGTCACATTTGTCTTTTTATAGCCTGCTGCACTGAGTAATTGATGAAATACATTATAATAAATTTCACTAATATGAAAGTCTTAATACCACCCAGTAAAGTTGCTTTAATTTCAAATTTCTAAACTGTCCTAAATGACATGGTCAAAACTGTGCAAATTGGAGATTTTCTCCATAGAGAATAATCTGAAATTTTAGGTGATGTCCGCCTCCATTTCTGAATGTCCAATTTGAGATGTGTGAAGGTGTCTGGGTATGAAAAAGTGTGGAACAGATATAAGTTTCTTCCATTCGTTCCAAGCTGAGCAGCCGAAAAAGAGGAATTCAAAATCACTAGTGACTTTGCAAAATCTTGGCCAGGCCACAGACTATTTCTATTAATCCTTTGAGTACCCATTGCCTCAGACACCTGGCCCAATGAATGAGGTGATGATTCATATGCCTACACTTATAGACTAACCCTTGGCTAACCCTTTCTAGGATGATTGCTGAGAGCAATCACAATTCCGTGTGGTTGTTCTAGTTCTGCTAAATTTCTTTCAAACACATTATTTTAAAAATCAAATGTTATTTGTTTTTAATGTATTTTTGGTATAAAAACCTATTCAAACACATCAATAAAAATTAAATTTATCATTAAATGATTTTTTCTTTTTTCTTAAAGCAGACATTTTAAATTCTTGGCAATAAACATCCTGACTCAGGAAAATATTTAAACATTTATAAGCATCAAACATTTATGCCTATGTTTCATTATACATGAGTGTTGAAATTCAGTACTTAAACTGAGAGCCTCAAGCACATGTTCAAGTAATTACCTGAAGAGAGTTTCACTTAAATATCTATCTAAAACTGCATGTGCTTCTAGAAGGTTTGATTGAACTTGAATTGGCTATTGGTGCAATTGAAATAATAATAAGAAAAATGGTTATTTTTCTGTTTTATATATATTTTTAAATGTATTCTTTTGTTAACTCTGTGTTATTTGGTACTTGTCATTGAACAAGTGAATGCAATATAGCAAAAATGGGAATAATTTTTTATCAGCAAGACTAGGTATTAAGGATCCAGATCTTCCAGTCTGATGCCTCTATATTACCTTAGCATAGCAGCATTGTGGGTTTTTTTGACTTATGAATAATATAAGGATTGCATTTAATAATTCATTATATACATAGATACTCATATTCATTTGGTGTGTGGAGATAAATTAGCAGAGACAAAATGGAGGTAGGTACTGAAGTGCATAAAATGTTTTCCTCTGGTTCCCTGGACCTAATCTAAGTTGGCTGTGATACCAGCAGGGGTTTGAGCAAATGACCTCCAGGTGCCTTTCAGAGTTCCCTGACAACCTACGTTATTCACTGTGATTCACTCCTTGGAGAAGTCTTTTTGTCTCCACTGACTGTAGGGTGACTGGAGAGTGATTAGCTCCGATTCAGATCTCTAGGATTCAGAATCCTACCCTAAGTCCATGAAAAAAACAATTCCATCTGCAATTCCTGGTGGGTTCTCACAAACTACGTGCGCTTTGAAGGCACTAAACCATTTCCAATCTGGGCTTGTCAGGTGTGGAGAGGAAATGATGAAGAAGAAGAAGCTTTGTTAACGACAGGATGTGGAAGTTCAGCTCCTGATCCTGTTGTTGCTCCAGGCAATGTGATAACTACTGTATTTCAGTCTCAGGATGCTCCTGGACCAGGTTTCTCTGCATCTTTTGTAAGCAGTAAGTAATATTAAAGCCAGGTGGCTGCTCTATTATTCCATTTTGGATTAGTTTGGTGTGTGTAACAGTTCAGACCTCAGTCCAACAAGATATTGAAACCAAGAGTTTCCTTACCAAACACAATGGAGCTACTGTGTTTTCCAGTGTTGGACTTGCCAAAGATCTTCTAGGCAGCGATAACTTTGTAGTTACGCTTTGCAACCTTTGCCTTCTCAGTGTGCTGAAAAGAAATGAATAGACTTTAAATTTTTAGAATTTGTTTCTCTGTAGTGAAACTGGTTGGAGGCTAAAGCTATAATCTTAAAAGGATCTGCTCCTCCTTTAGAATTTTTATCTCTGTTCTTCTTTTCAAGGCTCATGCTGAAACTGTGGCAATTTCTTCAGTATATGGTGTAGCCCATGCTCTTCACATGAATTGTTTTCAGGAGAAGAAATTACTTCTCATTACCTGCTCTGGCCTTTGCTTTGTTTTGTTGTATTTGAATTTCACATAGTTTAAGTGGCACTTCTAGAGTGGGCCTATTCATTTCTTTAACCATGGCATGTGCTTTGTGGTGCTCAAACCCACCAGAAGTGTAGAAGGTACTGCTTAATTGTTGTCAGTTGTCTGTATTTTTTGTAGAATGATGCCAAAGGAAACCATTTTCCCTTCACTGGATCCAGATTAAAACTGAGAAATTAAGTGCTTAGAGGAAGACAGTATTGAAGTATATACAATTCTGAATTGAAACCGCTTTTCCTTTTGTAATATCTGCACTAATGTTGCCTGTAACTACTAACAGCCTCTTAGTGGAGACAATCATAGACTTCATATGCTTGTTCCTAATCTTACATCATCATTTCACTGTGCACTGTACTCTTTTAAGCCTGTATCTTAAGGCCATGCAAGTCATTAGGATCAGAAGGAGCTCTATGAAAATGAACAGTTCTATGTGCTTGAGAAGTTCTGGGTGGCAAAGCTTTCCTGTCTGTGTGTATAGCAAAGCAGCCCAGAGATGGCCCTATGGCAGATTGCATCCTCCTGGCTGTTAGGCATGAAGCAAGAATGGTGCCACCGAGGCTAACGTGAGCATCGTCAAATGAGGCTAAGCTGCTGAGGTGCCCCAATAACATCCCATCCAATTCAGTTACAGTTGTTTGTACTAAGGGATTGTGAGATGTGCAGTCTCCAAATCCATAAGAACAGCACTGCTGTGTCCTTCTGGTCAGTGGGCTGAGGGGCTGTGGCCTGGTCTCATCCAAGACACTATGTGAGGCTGTAGGCAGGAAGATCCTGTGCTTCTCAAAAACACTGTTCTATGTATGTGTAAGCCCCACTTTTACCATCGTGATATATACTACTCTCCCTGTTTCACTTGGGCTGTAACGGTGTCTTATTTATTTATGTTTGCAGGATGTGGAGTAAATTTCACCAGCCCTGCAGGTCGTATCATTTCTCCTAACTACCCCAGTCAGTATGATAACAACTTGAACTGCAGTTACATCATAGATCAGGGGCCACGGTCACTGATCATCCTAGAGTTTGAGACTTTCCACTTGGAAGGTAACTGATTTTTCCTAATTTCTCTATGTACTATGAAGTGTAACTTCTTACTTGAAAATATACAAGTCTTCTGTCATGGAAAATGGTTGATGGTTTAATTTGCTGGTCCATTCTGAAAATCATTTACAGATGAACATTTACAGAGATAGTTTCCAGGGTTCAGTTTTGCATCACTGAAAGCTTCCAAAAGAATGAAGATAGATCCTGCCTGTTGAATATCTTGCAGCAATGAAGTTGGGAATTTGCCAGGTGTTTAGAATATGAGTGACAGTTGCTAGTTTGGGTCTTTATTCCTGCCTTTTTTTTTTTTAACTTTTTTTTTTTTCATTGAGCCTTATAATACGCTGTTTTCCTTTTCAGTGCTTCTGTTTCTTTAACTGATAAAATGGATATAAATATACTCAGGTGTTTTACAAAGGTGTACAAACATATAAACACGAAAACAGAAGAAAGACTGCAGTAACTGAAAACACCTAATGTTGTTACCCTGTGTATACCCACAAACAAAAGTCCCTCTTGAGATTTTCAAAGTTGGCAGCATTTCCTGGTCCCATTGGTGTGAATAGTAAAACTTTCCCAACTTTGATAGGATCAAATTTTTATGGCTAGTGATGACAACATAGAGGAATCAGTATGTCCAAACTGCTTGGGTGACATCACTTATTTTGAGGCCATCTTAATTTGGTTCCTTTGAAGTTACCTAGACAAAGAGGTTTTTGGGTCATTTGTTAGTAAGCTGGGGTGGGTAATTTAAATTTTTCTTCAGAGCAAACAATAAAGTTATATATTGGTCCTCTTTCATTTTCTTTTTAAGTTTTCAAACTATTTTAAGTTCAAAAGTATTCTGGTCCAAACTTAATTTAGGTCTGATACAAAGATTTGACTGTAATTTTATCTGAAGCATTTTTTTCATCCCTTAATACTGCTATTTTAAGATTTTTTTTTTTAATTAAATGTAAATGTCATAAATTACATAATTTCTTCCTGTAGAAGACATTATTATTCAGCAGACACAGTAAACATCAGGCTGAATCAGATGATGCCAATTTTGACACCTCTACGAGTACAGTATTGACCTATATTCTGCCTGTGCATTCAGCTCATTTATAAATGGTTTCAAGCTTTTATTATTAAGAAGATTAAAACAAAGACGTAAGTGATACAGACATAGCAATAAACATAGACATGTAAATTCTAAAAATACTCTACTCGTTGTGGGGCAATTTGCTTCTTTATTGTTATAAGCCTTCTTAGGCTACACAAATTAAAAGTCCTTTTGTCACATGAAAGAAAAGAACTGTGGGTATAAGCTAAAGGACATCTGATTATAAAATAGGAAGTATGACACTCTTCACCAGCTGAAAATATTTCTCACAAAACCTTAAAATACAACCCTGTAGCAAAGAGAAATGCCCTGAGTTTAAATTGGAAATAAGATTGAAAACACCATCTTGAAAAATATGCAGAAGTGAAAACTTCTTCAGTAGTCCCACTGAATATGTTTAGCATGTGTGCCTAAGAGTTTCCTGCATGAACACCTTTAGTTCTTTTGCAAATGCAGGACAACACTTGGCAGCTTCTGTTAATAACATCTCTAGTTATTCCATATGCGAGGAAACGTTGCACCTGCTTGGATAGTTGCTGAGTGTGGCCTTTTGAAATTTTAACCATACTAGTGCAGCTGCTCTGGATTGGGTTTTTAAAGTTTAGCTACATGTCCAATTAACATGATTTACCACCTATTTGACCTCTCAAAAGAAATCAAACTGGTTTTTTTCATGGTTGTTTAGTAATGAAATGAAGTATCTAAAGTAATGCCTGTAAGGCATACATCTCATTGACTTTAACAGGCTGAGATATCTTTTCCAGAAAATTAGAAGGCAGAAGGTAATTTGCTATAGTGCAGTGACACTTTGGTACAAAATTGAATGGCTTCATGGGTTAGTTACAGATCTCTGCAGCAGAGTAGTTAACATTTTCAGTTGTGATGAGATGCCTGTTCTGATTATAAAGAATGATTGCAAATGAGGCAGTTAACCCACAGCAGCGATGCAATGTCAGTATCCGAAACCAAATGAACACGACATGCATGTACTCAATATTAAATATGTATTAAGTACTAGATATAGCAAGTAACAGAGCAAGAGAGAAATGGAGGAAACTGCATTTGTTGATTTTGTGATCAAAACTTAGTCTAAATTGGCTGCTTCCCAGTAGGTAGAAAAACAGGTTTTATCTGATTTTGAGACCCTGAAAACAGACATCTATTTTAGATTATCATCTAGATTTATCTCCTCCTATAGTGGAGTTAAAAAGCACTTTACATTCAAAACCAAATGTGTTGTACAAGTGGAATGAATTGCCTTCCAAAGGCCTCCCTCTCTTTCTTTACCAATTGAATGTTACAGGGAAGCATAGACAATAGCTTATGCAAGATACTTAAGATTTAGTCAGCAAACCATAGGCAAGATTAACCCTGTGAATGAAGTTTGGCTTAGTCTCTGTAATTTTCTTGCAGCCTCAAGAATGTCTTCATGTGCCAAACTGAATATAGTTGCAGAACCTCTCTTTTGATTTGCCTATTTCATGAAGTTGCATAGGTTGCCACTTGCTTCTCGGAGTGCCACCTGCGTTGCTGTGTTTGGTTATTTTATAGACAGCCAAACAAATGGGCATGATTTTGTTTTCCTACCCCATCTCTGTGACAGTGATAAATGTCATCTTCCATCTGTCTTCCCTCCTTGGATTAAAGGTCTACACAAATATAACAGAATTAGTAAAAAACCCCTTATCTATCTATCTAGTAGGCATACTATCTAGGAAATAATTAATCACATCCATCTTTTGTTCATAAACTTTATTCATATGAAAGTCCTGACAAACACACCTCTAGGACAGCTGTAGTAGTGTATTATTAAATGGCTGTAATACTCCTCAAGTATGAGCATAACATCCAATAAAGTCTGAGTTTCAAGTTACAAACGATTAGGGGAAATGGATGTGTACCTCTTGCAGTATCTACTTTTAGAATTCTGTAGTGTTTATGCTCTGTCTATACAAAACATCTGCAGTGTCCCATGTCGACCTGAAAAATGTTTTAATAACTGTTTTGTTTCTCCCCCAACTACCACCCCCTGCCCCGTTTTTGTGTTGGTTTTTTTTAATAGGCAGCTGTAATTTTGCTATCTGGGATAGGGTCACAGCTTCATTTTGGAGTCTTCTCTGTCTGCTTTCTCAGTTGTTACTAGGCAACTGAAAAAACAGACAAGTTTTGCAACAGATTATTTGGAAGAGGATATATATGCATATGAAATACTTGTAATTCCTTGCTTTCAAAATAGTGTCTTGTGCTATGGAACTGGTTAATATATTGCACAGGAGTATATATCTGCATAATACTTACCCTATATTAGTAATTACTAATTGTATTACCATTTATACCAGAAACTACAGTTGTGAATTAAAACCTCATTATTTTCAGTTTAACAAACTTTTTTTTTTTAAAAAAATATAGGCTCTGCCTCAATACAAAATGAAATAGAATCTGTGGTTCTAGACAGAGAGATGGAAAGAGGATATTGTTATTAGTGGTCAGATAGTTTGTTACTACTGATCACATAGTTAGGGTCCCCAATTCGGTCAAGGTTTTTGTGCAGCCATCATATCAAATAAATGATTTTATGGAGAATAATGAGACTGGACAGAAACTGCTGCTAAATGGAAAGAAGACAACACAAAGAACGTATTTCAAAATGTAATGTAAGGACAGCTGGAGCTCTTGTCGTGTGAACCTTGGAGGCAGGGGTCAATGTATCAGTACTGGGCGGTACCAAGAGATGATAAATAGAGTGCAGATAGATAACAAAAGGCCTTGAAAGCAAATAGATGCAGTGGTTCCAAAAAAAACAAAAAAGGAGGGATATGTTCATATGTTAGGCCAAATAGTTGATCTCTCCAGAAGTATTTGGGAAAAATATCATCATTGCTAGAGGAACAAATGATACAGGATCCATGTTGGAACAATCACTGTTTCTCAGGTCACAGCTATATGGAGTTTATCTTACAGATAATAACTGGACACACTTGACAATATCTACATCTAGCCTGGATGTGAATAACTAGAGAGATCCAAATCATAGACATGGACTTAAAGAGAGCAGGCAAAATGAGGAGGCTGTAAGGAAAGAAGATGCAAGGGAAGATCTGATGGGGGGAAAGCTTTCCTATTGAATGGTTTTGTTGAGAGAGAAGTAAGATCTTAGTCTGAATAGAAAGAGGCCTGGAGGAGGGAAGCAGACTTACGGGTTCATCAATATAGAGCTAGTAGTTGCATCTGTCCTTACAAATGAGGTTATACAGAGCTAATGTGGAGATAAAGAGCGAAAGACAGGAGATGTCTCACTGAATCCTCCTGGAGGAATTGGAAGAGAGAACAGTAATAACAAAAGGATGACCAAACACTCTCAGTAAACAAGGTTTTATGAAAAAGAACCAAACAGTGCTAGCTATGTGGAAAGTGCCTGTCAGCTCACAGAAGATGTGGGTCTGACATCTGGCTAAGAAAAGATTTCTGGAAACTCATGAAAGCTTTGTAGTGCAAGCGACCAAAATTGCTCTAGAATAAGATGATAGAATTAGAGGAAGTAAACCACAGAGAAGAATCACTGATGATGTGCTGAGTATGTTTAGAGGCTGGAAGTATGACATGAGGAGACAGAATAGAGGTATCTGAGGCTGGGGATTATTTACAGAAAAAATGCATTTAGTATGGTGAGAAATTAAGGAAAAGTGTAAACAAGAGAATGAGTTACAGGGTAGAGATCAAACAATCATTAGTCCTGCCAGGACTCATGGGTAATAAATTGTATTGGCCCAAACAATGATGCACAGCTAGAAATTAAGCCTTCTGCTCACAGTCCTCCATTTACTGTCCTTTTCTTTCCAGTGCAGCAGTTCAAAGCCAATTTGTGATGCATACTGTGTACCTTTGTTTTGCTGAGAAATCCATTTCACTTCACGCCTTTCTCCAAAGTCTTTTCAGAAAAGGACCTGAGTTGCTTTCTCAAATATTTTCTATTCTGAAATTGCACTTATCTCCATTTCATATTTTTTCATTTCTTTGTATTTTAAAATTTATTATGTTTTTTAATTGTATCACATTATCAAGTATTCTCATAATAGGATAGGACGTGAAGAATAATTTTAATTAATTTTTTATTAACAATGTTGTCAGCTATCTGATATGGCTTGTTGTTTTCAGCTTAGTTACTCTTACTAGAGTCAGACAAGCATCATATTACCCTGTTGGCATAATTGTAAATCATGTTACAATACGTTGTCTTCATTGAGAGAGAAGGAATTTTTCAATTAAAACTCAAGGAGTGGATCTAAAATATAACAGACTGCTAGGATCACTCTGTTGATGTTGTGAAACACAACAATCACTCCATTTCTATTTTTTATCCTGTTCAATATGAATCATCCTATTTCCTACAACACTGGGAAGCATCTTGTTTTGATTGGACTATCTGCAGGAATCACTCTGCTGCCACAGTCAGCTCAACATCTCTCTTGTTAAATTTAGATAATTCCCTATTAATCCCTTGCAGTTTAAGTTGTTGCTAACAGGTTGCTAAACATGATAATTTAACCTCAAAAAACACGTGACACCCCAGCTTCCCTTATGCTTGTAAATGATGAAGAGATATAAATGATGTAAATGAAGAAGAAAAAGAAAACATCAAATTGTTCTGTAAGCATAACAACAAATGAAGCTCATTTTTCAGTAGCTGTGTACTGTGTTTTTCACTGACAGCATTAATCCAGCTTTCTTGCATAACCCATGTGGCTCCCTTCTTGCTCCCACATGATTCCAAACCTCTCTAGTTCCCACCATACATCGCTTGGTGATACCACCAACTTCTCCCTGTGTTTATGGCTCCTAGCTGGGCTGGCAGGCAGTGATGTGGCTGTGAGCTTCCAGAGTCATTGGTGCTCAGCAGCTCTCTGCCTGAATTCACAGCCCTTACGCTGAAAGCACAGCTTGTCCTTCTTTAGAGACATTCCTCTGGCACTTTAACTCAGCTAATGACCTTCATGAAACTTTAATGAACATAATACATCTGAGACCTCCCATCTCAGTCAAATCTGTCTGCAAATGGTAAGGTGGCTAGAAAGTTAGGAAGGTTGGGCAAGGAGTCAGAGAGGACAACTCATTCCTCCAGAAAACTGGAGAAACTAAAGACCAATGGGAAAAAAAAAATATTAGAAAGCTTCATTCCCCATTTCTGTGTTTCTTAGTGCTTCTGAATCAGCAGCTTTTCACTCACTCTAGTATGTGCACCAGTTCACCCCTTGAAGCAGACTGCTGTTGAAAATCAGTGAGTTTTTTCCTATTGCTCAGTCATCTCTAAGTCTCCACTGACTGCCAGAGTGATGGAATTTACAATTTTTGTCTTCTAAGTCAAGCTGAAGAATCTGGGTTTAGGTATTCTGAAGTTTGAGGGAAATTCAGAGAGGAAGAAGTCACCTCTGAAACATGTTATTGAATAAACTACTTTTTCATTTTCCCAAATTCTCACTCTCAGTGATTTCAATTCCATGCACTGGGTGCTGACTTCTACATTAGGGGAAAGAAATACCAGGTAGTTGGCTGCCTGTAAGAGAAGGTCCATTGCTTTGATCAGCAGAGGAGATCTATGCTTTTATTAGGTCCTCTCATCTATTCATAGATGGTGTTCGCTCAACTATGAACTCCCACAAACTCAAGGGGACCTGAGCCTTTTCCAGATGACAGGATCTGTTGAGTGAGACCAGTTTGATGTCTTACATACAAGGTCTCTTTGCCTTTTTCTGCATGTTAAAAATTGACATTTCCTTCCTTAGCAAGCAAATGAGATCCCAAGATCCTGGAATGTAAGGTAATATAAAATTTAATTTTTGTCCTGTGTGAGGCTTGCATATTCTTGCAGTTCACTAAATCACATGGAAAAGATGTTGCTAACACTTCTGCATTATATGTCCATGCAGCCCCAGCACTCTTGAGCAGAATTTGTCTTTATGATGGAGTAAGCATCTTCAGTGGGATGAGGGTTACCACACATCCTCTCATCACGCTCTGTGGTAATGAGCTCCCTGCTCCAGTCAGTGTCTTTGGACCTATGCTGCTCAACTTCTACACCGACTCTAACATTGCAGGCTTTGGATTCCAGGCAAGATACAGAGCAATTGGTGAGTAGTCACCATTTTGTGCTTTAGGTGGTGAAAATATTCTGGCTGGGTAATGGTTCAGTGCAGAAAATGTTGTACCTCATTTTAGGAATACTTTAGATGAATGTAGGTGGTTCATATTGCCACTGCACTTGCCCAAAAGAGCTCTCAGGAGCTGGACATGGGACTGTTTGATGAGTGTTGTCACTGACCGATGTGTTATTTCACAATTCTCATGTCAAGACACTACATGGGACCAAGTTAAAAAATGAAACGCTTTTCCTTTGCTGTAGAAAAGAAATGCAACCCATTTTGGCTTTTTTTTTTTGGAGGGGGGTGCTTTTTCTTGGAGGGGGACAATGTATTTTTTTGTTTGTTTGTTTTGGGTTTATTTTACAACATTTAAGGAGCAACATCACCAGTTTGTTTAACTAAGTTCATTTAAAAGATTTCGTCTCATACAGGAGATTGGTCTGATTCTCACTTATACTAAAATGACATTATACACCATGGGAACCAAAACAAGATTTTTAAATGGACTCAGCTATACACCTCCATTTGATGACTCTCTTGCAGTGCCAGGTATTCATGTAAATAAAAATTGGGACCTAGGTATACTTTTATTTTAAAAAAAATATTTTCACTATTTTTTTTTGTCACTCATGTGAGATCTTTTTTGTTTTAAACAGAAAATATATATTAGAAAAAGAAGCTTCCAACTGAGTTTAAAATTTACATCTGCACAAACATGAATGTCCCAAAAGATTAATTTTATTTTCAAACCCAATTTTAATATTTTCTAGGTTTAACTTTTAGAGACTTTGATTTTTGAAAGTATCACTTTCTAACTGCAGAGAAATGTGTGAGTTCTTAACTTTGTTATTTCCCTTAAGGCATCCCTCATGTTCAAAGCCACAGCAAAGAGCATAAGGCTAACTTCTTTGTATAAAGTCAATGGCCTGATACAAATAAGATAGAGGGAATGGCACTAAGAAATGACAATGTGTGATTACTCATAGAAAAGACATTCATAACTCACTCAAGTCAGTTGCTGCTATCCAGCTTGTGACTTCTGACATTTGAGAAAGATGACTGCAGCCTTATTAGCTAGCAATTAACATTCCTCTTCCCTCTAGTTGTATTGTTTGCTGAAGAAAAAAAAAAAAAAGAGAGAAAGCCTTCCCCCTCCTAGTTTAGAATAATGCAGGTTCTTTATCCTTTCACTCCTGTCCTTTATCTGCCAGTGCTGCAGGCTGCCAGCTGAGAAGCCAGGGGTTCTATATCCAGCAGCACCCTGTGTAGGACTGCCTTTGTTAAGGTGGCAGCCTGGCCAATGGCATATCCTTTAACACATGAAAAGCTGTGTGTGGCTTTAAGCTATTTATCAACAGGATGCAGGGAAACGTGGTTTTTTAATGCCAAGTTACGATTATAAAATAAAGGCTGAAGCTAACAATGGAGATTAAAGTTAGTTTTATAATATTTTTTGTTCCCTCAAGCACTGAAGCTGGGAACAAATATTAGCCACATCCTGGTCTCATCAGCATCCATGGTGTGAAACCCTGAGAAGCCAAGCAGAGTCTTTAGTTCACAGCTGCAGAGTTTACCGTGCTTCTCTGCCAGAGAGCAAGTATGCAGTCCTCCATTTCGATCACCAACTGCTAGTGAGTCCTACCACAAGGAGCAGTCTCCAGGTTTAGTGACAGCCTTTCTGCACAGAACAAATGCCACAGTAATGCCCCAGCCCTGCAGGGAGGTGGAGAGATGATAAGACTCTGTGAACAGTTATTCCAGAAAACTCAAGGGCAGGGCTATGTGCCTAATTGTGGCCTATTTTTTGTTGGTGCCAAACTTTCAGGGGCTTCCATGTGGCCAGGGTTTTGATGAAGGAATTTCTTTGCCCACATATCAATCACATTTCTCTTGGCAAGCTAGAATGGGTGCAGAACTCCTCCAGATACACCTGACACCCTTCTGCATGAGGCACCCTCCCCATCCCGCTGCTCCCTGGTCCTACTGCAGCACACTTGAAATCAGGCTCAATCTTTTACTGCACAAGCAGGGAGCCATTGCCATCTGGCAGGGACTAGTAGCAACCTATTACTTTGATATTGACTCTAGTTTTCCCCTGCAGAGCACAACTTTATAGACGGCTCCTCATTTAATAGTTCTAGGTATCACAGCAAAGACTGCTCCAAATTTATCAAGGGATTTTCTCTCCTTATGGTTAAAGGAGGACTAACACAAGCTTCTGGAAGAAATAAAAGAATTAGGACCGAGCTGGTATTCAGAGAGTAAAAGCTCTTCTTTCTTCTTCCCCTACAGCTTGTGGTGGCATTTTCAATGGCTCTGTTGGTGTTATCAGCAGTCCAGCCCATTCAGTTCTGGATTATCACAACAACATGAACTGTTCATATTACATCGCAGTTGGAAATGGCAAAGTAGTGGCCCTCAAGTATGTAATCCGAGTTCAGTTTGTCATCAAGGGGAGAGGGAGGTCTCTGATTCCAATTAAAGACAGTAATTACTGACAATTTCTCTCTGTTTTTCCTTTTCTGAGGGGAAAGCTGAACTAAAAGGACAAATGTCTACTGAAGTCACCTTTCTCAGATGTCCTACATCTTTCTGTGTAATTTGTTATGTCAAAACCATCAACACAATTGTAACTTACCATTTTTGTTAGCAAGAGGACTAAGAAATTGTAAAAATGTATCTCATGTTCTTATCCAGATTCTGTCAGCCTTTGAGGCATTGAGACTGGTATAAGTTGATACAGGAAGAATTTAATTTCTTTTAAAAGGCTAGTACCCACTCTACAGCCCAAGTAATAATATCTATCCAGAAAAAGTATGCTTCTGAGTGTGTGCTATCCTGCCTAAAAAAGAGATATGACTGCCACAAAATCTTGGCACTGAGATATTAAAAGATACATACATTCTTCTGTCATATATATGTTCACTGTGAATTAAGAGAACATTTCCCAACTAAGTGGAAGACCTAGCTGGTCTGCATTCTGAGCCTGCATTTTAAACACTCCTCATGTGTCCAATAAAATTGCAGGCTGAGAAAGTTGCAGAAGCGAGAAAGGGTACATTTGCACAGGGGAGATCTGATGCTTCGAAGACAGTCAATATGTGCTGACAGCTTGCCTTGCAAGAGGCCTGGTGGGTGAGGGTCACTATTTCTTTGAGACTGGTAAACTAGGGAATTTTGCCATGCAGGTAATCATTCTGCTTGCTTGCTCCTGAAGATACATGTTTTTTGATATCTGTCTGTGCATGGCCTTGGCTATTGCTATTACTTGGATCTTTCCTCAGCACTAAAACCACACATAACACAGGAACAGAAATGAAAATCTGATCCCTAAAGCTCCAAGTGTATTTTACAGGTTCAACAGCTTCGATCTTGAAGTATCTCCCTCCTGCTACAAAGATTATGTGGCTGTGTATGATGGCACAGACACCCATGCTCCTCTCCTTGGGAAATTCTGTGGCTCAAAACTGCCTCCAAATATTAAAAGCTCCAGTAATAACTTGTTCCTCGTGTTTAACACCGACTCCTTTGGAGCAGACAGAGGATGGAAAGCCTCTTTCAGGGAGACCTTAGGTAAGACTATTATCAGACTCATAATCCCAAGAATCTACAGGTAAGTAATTTCCTTTGGGGAGCAGTTATGGTCTCTTTCACTAGGGGTGCTGGAAGCAGGAAAATTATTCTGATTTTGTAAAAACTGAGTGAACTAAGCTAAATACTAGGCTTATGGAATCTCTGCATTCCAGTCCTGATTCTGAATGGATTCCTTCTATTCTTTGCTAAACTTTTTCTGCCTCTCTGAAGGCGCAGGCATTTCTTGGGTGACTGAAGGCTTAGCAGCACCCAAAGGCCTATCTTTTGGAGGAAATCTGACAATACCCGAGAAGGAGTTCTTTTGTAGCCAAAGGTTGGTGGTGCCGTAAAGTTACCTCCTTTCTGTCCATTGTCCATTTCCATTTCCTTGCGGTTCACCTCTCACTTTTTTAAAAGCAAAAGTGTTAAGAACAGTTAAGATTGGCGTTTCCCTCAGGCACCACTTTGCTGATCTCTGCTGATTTTGTGGATCAGTGTAGTTAGCTGGCCATAACGTAAATGGGATCACAGTGAGAAGACACTGGATGGTAAATGTTTTGATGGACACAAGAGTCAGGAGCAAAGCTTGATTATTAGCTTAAAAAAAGTTTTAAGCCAAATAATGTATTTTTAAGATCAAGGTGTAAAAGGACTTTTTTTATCTTCTTATAACATCTGTATTGTTTAGACAATAGAGATGATTATGACATGTAAATTGATTTCTTGTCATGTCTGCTAGTTTCCTGTGTAATTAACTCAATGTTTTTGTGATCTAGAAAGAAGTAATTGTCTGGTTTGCAAAGATGGCACTCAGTTCTGAGTGAAAGGCCTTTGTGGCAGAACAAACATAGTCTTCTGCTGAATCATTGAATCTCCTCCCAACCCCTAGCTAGCGACTTTCTCATTTGATACAGCCTGAGAAAGTATTTGCAGATAAGGAAAATAACTGATTCTACAGGCTTTGCCAAGAAAAATATTCCCACAGAACCTCATGGTCATGACTACTATTAACTCTTCTTTGCTTCACTCTAATTGTTACAAGAATTTTTAGGACCACTCTTGTGGACTGTTATTTCAAGTGACATAATGTTGCTTCACATGTTGCTGTCTTAAACCCCTTAGATATCAGTTGTCAGAGATCCACAGCAGCCTAGGTTTGTGTTTCCAGGGTGGGATCATCAGGAACTCCCTAAGCTCTTGCTCTTCCTGTTGGCATATAGTCAATTTTTTTAGCCACTGACTTTAGATTTATTTGTGCAACTTGCCAGAGGTTCTGCTTAAGCACGCAAAAGAACACAAGCCAAACTTTTCAAGTCAGTACCACATCTGATAATTTCCTAGAGGGAGGAGATGCCTTTTATGAAAAAAACTTTGACAATTATTAGTTTTGGAGGGACATTTCTGAAGGCTCTCAAGGAAAGGGAGGTTGTGATGTTGCAGGAAGTTACTCAGGCGCAATGGCCATGCAGAGATGTCGGTTGAGTGACAAAGAGCTCATGGTGGTAAGATACGTAATGGTAGGTCTTCTTTCTCTGCTGTGGGACACCAGCCAGAGACTAAACCACACAGTCTTTAGGAAGGATCCTGACAGTCCCATGCTAGTACAGAATGGCCAAAAAGTAGAGAAGTATATTATAAAAGGGAAACATGAGTCACGGTCCTATAAATGTTTCCAGTTCGACTTGTCTAAAAAACAGAGCCAGGAAAATCTGTGACACATCTTTGTACTATGAGGTCTGAGATTCTGCTTCAAATGAAAGAGAATAAAACCACAAAGATCTAAAAGCCTGTTATTCTAAATGGTGCTTTAGAGAAGCTCCCTCGTGTTTGTCAAAAGATAAAACCCATGTGGTTTTGTAAGAGTATAAATGCAACCAGATGACAATTAATAATGATAAATCTCTTGGATAAGGAAGATGGTATCTGTAGAGAAACAAGAAGCACCATTCTCTGTTGGATAACAATGAGCACATTATTCTGTAGTTACCCTAGGGAGGCACAACTGGATAACGTAATTATTGCTCTCTATTTAATTGTAAGCGACCCTGATTATATATTGGAAAGAAGTGGGCAGAAACAGTATGCTCGTTTGTAGCGAACTAAACTTATTTCCTTTCCTCACAAGCTCTTCCAGTTTCTTTCCTGATCAGGCTTCTCTCGGGGATACTGCTAAAATCTAGGGTTATCTATTCTTTCTCTCTTGTGAATTTTATTAGTAAAGAGTCCATCTGATAATCATTGTGGTAGGAGATATGAAGCAGGAAACACACAGGAGCCTAGCAAGACTGACAGTAACCAGGCACTCAAGAAGTTAAACTCTGAAATTTCTGTAGAAAAATATGCTCTGTTTTAATTAAAACAATTTGTTTGCATCACTGATCTTACATCCACTAGAATATTGAACGTCCTCCACTAGACAGAAAAGGGAGACTAACAGAAAGTATGAAATTAATTTGACAGTATAGCAACATCTCACCTTTTATTTGTCAAATGTCTTTTTTTTCACCATACTACTCCATATGCTGTGCAATATATTGTTAAGTGCACATTTCACCAGCAGCACTCTTTGTCACAACCAGCTCTGTGACACGGAGCATTTGAGGCAGGGGAACATACGGCCCTTCTTGGTGCAGTTCAGAGGGTTTATAATTTCCCTATCTCTGCTGCTACGTTTGGACACTTACTGACCTAATTTTTGAAATCACTGCTCTCATGCTGATCTGGTGAACTAGGCTGACTGGAGGATCCCAGCCTGTTCCAAGTGTTAGATTTGTGGAAAGAAAGACTCTTGCCTTAGTTATCACTGACCTTTCTTCTGCCTTTGTTTTCAGTCTGTAAAATGAGAATTATACCTCATTTCCACAGTGAGCGTGTGCTGCTTTAAGCAATCAATAAAGGATGAGAGAGATAAATCAATATTAGCTTAAGGCATTTGGTTACATGTGATGTCTCTGTGAAGGAAGGAAAGCTGAAGTGTCTCCCCAAAGAATGAGGTCTGTATGTCCTGAGCTTGTGACGCGGACAAAGATCTCCGGGTTATTTCTCTAGCTGAAAGGGGAGACCTGAGCTTTTCAGCTAGCACTGGCTGGCAGGGACAGAGCCTGTATATGCCTCTGCCATCCCTGCTGTGATAACAGGGACTTTGTACTTTGATGATAAATGGAGCTTTTACCTATTCCCATTTGGCAGTAGGGTGACCCTCTCACCCCAATTTGTGATCCTTCTGAGGCATATGATACAAAGGCTGAAAAGACATATAAGGGTTTGGGTTTTTTTCTTGTTTTCAAAGTCAGCAATGCCTATCAGGAGATGTAGCTGTGACCTTATTCACAGCCCATCATTTCTCCTTGGCAGCTTTCTGTGCTCGTATACGTAGCTCCATTGTCTCAGCAGTGAAAAACATATCACGTTCTAAACCATCAGAGAAGGATCTAGGGTTTTTCTGAAAGGCAGGTCTGCTCGTGGGGGCTGTCTGAGGAAGCCACATGAATTTACAAGAAGCAAAGTGTTACATATTGTTAGATAAGTGGGTTGAGTCAGAAAGCTTTCCTGAGCTTTCATCACACAATACAGGCAAAACTGAAATGAGGCTGGGACACTGGGGAAGGTGGGATGATTATCTGCTTTTTTTCTTTACAGTCCTACATCCTGCTGGACTTTAAGGTGCAGCTAGCTCTTTCCCCTCCCCTTTTTTATACTATCTCTTGTGAGCATTCAGGAGAAATTCACATTTATACTCTGTGAAAGAGTAGTGTTTTTTAGTAGTATTGCATTAATACCAATGTCCTCTCTTGTTTGCATTACCTTGGGATTTATAAGCTCATGGGCTGTGATGGCACTTCACAGGCAGAATAAAGCAACGATCTGCTGTCACAAAGAGATTATGATTTAAACACAAGATGAGAAAAAGCAGATGGATTTCTGTCTTCTAGACAGGCAAGAAGAATAGGGTAGCAACAAAGAGAAAACCCATGTTGTGGGCTCTAATGCAGAAGAAATTACTCCAGAGCCTTTGGCAACCATTGTGAATATGAAGTTCTTAAATACCCTGTCCTCTGCATTGTCCTCAGTTTGACCAGCTTTTCCCTCAAGGGTCCCTCCATCCTTTTTATTCAAACGAACTTTTAAAATTTTTACATAGGAAAAAAAAAAGGCATAAGCAAGTAAATTTTAGAAGAAAAATAGCTGGGAAAATGAATCTTCTCTGATATGCCAGAAAAAGCATGAATAGGTAATTTACATAAATAACCTAGTATGCATATAATAGAAGTAGATGATAATTTATATGCTTTTCTTCCTGACAAAATGATTTGTAACTAACTTACCTGATAAATCACCCGGAGGTATCTGTCTTCCTTTATTCTATTAGCTGTGTATTGAATTAGTTGTTTCCTGTTTGGAATACAGTGCACTAAGTGTATATCACTAATGGGCTTACTCTTATGCTCTCCCCTGATGAAATTAAAGTGTACTTTTAAAAAATGGATCCAATAGAACTTTCATAGCATTTTTATGCTATTTTATTTTATAAAAAAAAAAAAAAATTGCTTAATATAGTTCTAAGTCCAGTTCTATGCTGCAAAATGAAAGCTTGGATCACTCTATATTCAGTTTCTAGGTGCAGATTTTCAGCAGTGCTGAATACTCGCGGTTGTTCCAGAACTTTTCTGGATTGTTCAAAATTGCTGGGAAAAAACCCCACACAGTTGTGAGTGGGTAATATAAAATGCAAAATATTGGTTTGGTTATTCTATTGCATAGGTCAGAGTCAGGTGTTCTTTGGTGAGTCATTTTAAAATTCTTACACCACCAGAAGTAATTCATTGCACTGATTTGTATAAATAATGTTAGCACCTGCTGCAGGTGGCACCCAGCACCTGTACTGACAACAGCAGTTATGGCCTGCTAGGTGGGAAAGAACTCAGCACAGCTGAATCTCGGGTTTCCTGCAAATTTTTCTCCCTCCCTCTTAGAAGAACATATCCTTGACTGTGGCATGTGAATGCTGTGACATCTTCTCACGGCTTTGGGAAAGCCTAGCAAAGATTTCACAGCCCATTAGGATCAATTTTGAGGAGTGTATCACAAGATACCCAACCTGAACTTAGAGCCTGGTGCTGCAGGGGATCTGACTAAGAAGCAAATTGCTTGAAACTCACAAATCCTCTTGCAAAAGTTTTTTGGGGCTTTGGATTCACACAGGTTTTTACAAAATATATTACACATTTCAGATTCGTTACATTGTCATGGCTTAACTATGATTAGCTTAATCTATTAAAATAATGAATAAATTGTGGCTAATAATATCTTTTCTTGATCTTATTGTAGTCTGTGAAAATAAGAACATCCACAAAAAGTTCAGAATGTATGTTCATAAGTCACAATTCCTGGACTGTTTCTAAATGTATTTTGAAGCTCAATATAAATGTGTGCATCAGCTTGGAAACTGACTAAATTTAGAAAGCACTTGTAATGTTGAAATACATCTCTTCAATATGTCTTAAAAGAATACAACTGTTGAGCTAAGGAACAGTCTACAAGTGCCTCTCAGAAATGTCAGATATTTAATGTCTGTGACACTTACTTGTCCCAAAGCAAAGTAAGTAGATGTGGTTTGTATACTCAAACTGAATAGAGGAGAAAAGAGGTAGACTTTAAAATAAGAAATTTCTGACTGATCTGAAAAAAATGAAGTGAAAAATGATTTTTAGACACAGTGATTAAACATAACTTTGCAGCTGACTAAACATTTAAAAGCCAAGGGGATATTCAGATTAAAGGCACTTCACACAATTGTGGGCGAAGTCTGCTGGCATGAATTGTCTTAGCTTCACTAACGTCAATGACTGTTTCAGCTGAAAATCTGTACTCTGGTACATGGGGACAAAGGGTGAAGATTTCTGATTCACGTCACAAGAGAGATCTGCGAAGGCCTGGATGGCTGTGATGCCAACAAGTATGCTAATGCAATGTTAGAAACTATTAGACTGAGGCCAGACCGCATGTCTGCCTCTGGTCTCACATACAAGCACTGAGGAGATGTATAAGATGGTACATACATTACAGTTTTGCAGAACTGGGTCAGGCTTGAGCAAAGAGCATGACTGGACTATTATATTTGGGGTCAACCAATTGTCTAAAAACTTAAGAATATAAACTTCATCCGGCTGCATTTGTGAAATCCTGCTGAAGCGTGCTAATGTCGCTGCCGGAACCATTGCCAGGCCATCAAGTCAGTCAAACCCCCTTTCTGTGTAAAGGCCAGGCTAAGAACTAAGAGTCACATGCTTTCACAAGTCTCCTCCTAAAACCTTGCAGGCCCTGTGGTCAGGACTGGCACTGCTGCCAGAGTGAAGTCATGATGTCTGTACAGCGATTGCCAAAGACGGGAACAGCTCAGCTCAGCTTGCAAAGGTTTACCAAACTTCAGTACCAGCCATGAGATGAAGTGCAACAGTACAACTCCTCTCTCCAGCCCTAGATCCTTCTAAGCCATGATCCAAACAAGCTATGAGCTAGTTGTTACTGTCACAATTAGTTCAGCCTCTCCTCTGTGCTGGCAATAAGACTCATCAGGAAAGATGCACTAGTCTCGGCAGAGTTGCAAGCAATCTTTGCTTATTCTGATTTTCAGTTCAGATCAGAGAGAAGTCTGGTGTTCCCAGGAATGATTCTAGATGAGCCCAAATGTGGTTCAGAAATCTGGGAGAGGATCTTCATTACTGTTTAGGCAGAACTAGAACAGTTCTGTGCTGCTTTCTAGTAGGTGTTTGTGGTGTTCATTTAGCAAGGAGGAAAGGGGAGCAAAATTAATTCATTGTGTTTTGAAATGTCATGGATTTGTTTCTGATAAATTTAAACCTACTCAGTAGGCTCCCTTTCATTGCATCCATACCTGTATAAACGAACCTTGTCCCTGGCTATGCTTCAAAGGCAGGTAGCTTCAAAGATTCATCTTCATTCCGTATCTAAAGGATGTAGCTCTTAACAGAGAAACATGTGCTTCCTCTCAGCTGTAATTATTTTTATTTCCCACAAGGAACTTGCAGTTTTCTTTCTTTTCTGAATGGTCTGTCAGCCTTTTAGTTTCATTAATGCTTCCCACCAAAAGCAATTAGTGATGACAGTGTGTGCCCTAGTTATTCTGATAATTTGTGTTCTCTGGCAAGCTGTTTATAAATAGGACAAGATTGCAATCTGATTTATGATGACCTTATGATTTTTATTTTATTTTAAATAAGAAACCAGAGACTGAAAAACATAGTAGGCCATGTAGTCAGTCTATCCACTCACACACAAATCGTTCTATAAGGTATACTTATTATTTTTATCAAGTTTAGCTTTTAATATCCAAGAGTCTATTCTGCAAGCTAACAGACGTCTCAGGCCCAGATTTTGTCTAAATTTTAGCTACAATTTTTTTCTGGCTGTGTTAGCCAGCAATGAGTATCATTCCATCATTGATCACCAGGAGGCTTGATGGCTACTAGTTGGCCTTCTATTCAGAAGCGGTGCTGATTTTTAAAATGACAAGTCATGTCCTGGCTAAAATGCAATGCAATGGTGTTTCTCTTAGAACGAGTTCCCTCCTGTTAAGCATTTGGTTCTTCATGTACCTGTGGATGTTCCCTCGATCTCCACTGTTCCCCTATGCTTTCTCTTTTAGTGGCTGCAATCAGATGTAACATTGATCAGTACTGAAAAGCAGCACCAAGATGGGTAGATTTTTCAGCAAGGGCTGCTCTTTATTTGGCTTAATGCAGGGCTACTTGATATCTTGTTGGCTTCCAGTCTAGCTGTTATTTATAATGTACTCTCCTGCGAGCATTTGACTCACCCCAGATGAGCAGGCTAAACGTTGCAAAAGCTAATGACGAAACGTCATCTTTATTACCTGCTAATCGTACGTTTAGTTATCTCCCCTTAGATGCTATTACTGGCTATACTAACTAGAATTAATGTTCTAATAATGAGGATTTGGCCTATTTCTCTCTGTGTGAGGTCCATTTCATGAGCTTACCCACACCGGTGGTTTTTGTCAGCTGAACTTTCTTAATAGCTGCACAGTTAGCAGTGAAATGCACCATTGCAAAGGTTAAGATATTGAATATCCAAAAAAAAAAAAAAAAAAAGAATGACCCAGCACTGAGACTCTCTGTTGCTTCACTCTGCGGCAATTCCCTGACTCCTGTTGCAATGGTCTGACTGGCAACTTGACAACTCTAACCCTGAAAAGGGAGAGGGGAAGCTTTGTATGGTGTTTGACCCATATATCACTCCAGACTCAATATTGTAGGGCTGGATAGTCAGACTATGATCTGTGCCTAATGATTATATGTTTAATGTTATGTTTAGTAGATGGTGTCCAAAATGCTGAGCAGGAAATGGCTCTACAAGATTGTTTAGGGAGACTGCATAAATAATGCAGAAGAAAAATACAGCAAAACTGCACTCTTAGGGCCCAGGCATCCTTCTATATGACATTTTCCTCCTTTCTAGACTATTTGTAAGGACATGATTTATTGCTCCCATTTCCCCCCACTGTTGTTGTCAGCTTCTGCAGTGGCACTGGAATAAACAGTAACACCTTCCCAAGTTTCTGACTTCATTAGCAGCCTACAAAACTGGACTACAGTCTATTGATTCCTGACTTTTTCACTTATTATAGAATTTCTTCTGTTCATTTTTAGCAAAAACTTCAATCTCGTGCTATTAAGACTTTGGTTTTACGCAAACTTCTTTTTAGGGTGGGGTTTTCCGCCTTTGGTTAGTAGAGCAGGACAAATTTAGCCTTAGTCACTCTGGTTTAACCATTACAGTCTTGCAAGACAGGGCTTTCTCCAGCCCGGGGTTACTGATGCAATCCTGATACTTGAATGATGATTTTTCACCAGAGTGATCTTTTGTAATACTGTAGCTCGAGTAGGGTGCAATCTTATAAGACTGGAAATATATTAATATGTTAAGGTTAAGCCAGTGTGTGTCAGCCAGACGGGCATGTTTTACACATAAAGATGAAAGTCTGAAACTCTGCTCACGTTGCTTAGCCACAGCTGTAGCTTCAGTTAGTATCTAATTCTCCTAAAAGTATTTGCTGTGGAAAACCATAGGCTGCTTGCAGTTACTGCTTTGCTCTGTGCAGTTTACAAAACTGCTTCTCAGACTCAAAAGCGAGAGTATGACCAATACTTTATTTGAATTCCTGAGTTAAATAAGTGAGCAGAAGATGCTGCAGAGACTAGAGAAAGAAACATAAAGTAAAATTGATCAGATATACTAGCCCAGTCCAAAAAAAGACAAAAAAATTATCCTTTCAGATAGCCTGTATTTTTTTGCTTGTTTCTAATTAGATGCAATAAAAAGGTTCTGATCTTCTAATAACTGCTTTTCTACAAGTGATCTCTTTCAACGTGACTGAAAGCATTATAGGGTTCAAATTCTCACAATGAGTAAATAGAGTAGGGGACTTAGGTCTTGTCTTAGGGATCCAAATGAAAAGCAGTCTGCCTTTCAGAGGGGTTTTAAGTTCCCACCAAGCAAAACGCTTCCAGAAGTATGTCCCTTTAGCTGGATTCCTGAGTATGGGTCTGGGTCCCGGTGTCAGGCTGCCAAATTCAATCCCCCTCAACAAGGTCTTTTTGCAAAAAAAAAAAAAAGGCAATTTTTAGTCAGATTTTCAAATGCAACAACCCAGTGCCCCCTACTGTCCAAGTAGTCTTACTGGCACGTAAGAATTACATTAAAAGGCCTAACCACTACTTTTCTGTTTAATTTCTGTCCTCTGTCTCCTTGCAGTCCCTTTAGAAAAATCCGTTGCTGCATTTTCAAAGTGGATGCTGATTTTCTATTCAACTGAAGACACAAGCCTTCCATAATGCTCTCTATCAAAATTAATTGTGATTCCTATCTATCTAATGCTGTTTAGTGTTGAAAGCCTTTTAATCATTCAGATAGTCCTTGTGAGACAGGACAGTAGAATTCTCTAGTATGGAAAAAAGCTACTGACTTGACAGAATAGAGTTGAAGATAAAATAAATCCCAGGAACTGCTTTTATAAAGCTTCTGCTTCTTCAACAGGACCTCAGAACGGCTGTGGTGGTTACTTGACAAATTCAACGTATAGCTTTGGCTCTCCAGTCTCCAATGTGACCAGAAGATACGAGAAAAATTTGGACTGTGTATGGATCATAACTGCACCTGTAAACAAAATGATCAACCTCACCTTCACTGCATTTGTGCTTGAAGCACAGTCTGCTCAGACTTGCCGATATGATTATGTCAAAGTAAGATAGATGCATATTTTAACAAGAAAATATCAGTGAGATACAATGCATTATCCTCTCCAGGGGGCTAAAACTTAATTAATAGAAAATGATCTTTTGAAAAAAATTAAATTGCTTAATATAATTCTTTTTTTGTTGTTGGGTTGTATTTCTACTCCAGATGACATCCTGCATTTTTGGAAATCAATAAGAGTTTTAACATTGTTATGGGGACACACTTCTGGTCTGAGACTACCAATAAAAATGAGTATTTATTTGACAGAATAGAAACAAAACAAAACTCAAGCACTTTGAAAGTAAACTTGCAGATTTATTATCTTACACAATTGTTTGAAAGGACTTTATTTTATAAAAATTTGAAAAAATATGTCTTGATGCTCACTGTTCACCTATGAAAGCTATTTTCTCAGAGATGATAATACAAAGCCTAGGACAGCAGAATGCTGCTAAACAAGATTTTTCCAAGGAGTGTTATAGATCCTGTTAAGCATTAGAGATGCTCAATGAAACTAGGAATTAATTCTGCATTTTGGTGAATAAAATCAGCCTTTCTAATTGAAAACCACTTTGAGATTACATATAAAAAGGAAAACAGAATGCCACATGAAAATAGAATCAATTTTTGATAGACTTGCTGAGATGGGACAGGAATGTTCCATAATGAGATTTACACCATCTGGCAGAATTAGTTAATCTGGCAGTGAATAACTACAATCACCTAGGACATCCTGTTAAAGCACAAAAGCACCTACTCTGCTTTCAAGTAAGAGAAATCATCATGTCAGGAGGGGTCAGAGAATTTTATTTCTATTTAATTGTTTGTTGTGCCTAAACTGTTAGTGGCTTACACGCTTTTCTTCTTTCAGCTTTATGATGGAGATAATGAATATGAGAATTTAGTTGGTACGTTCTGTGGATCTACAGTGCCAGCTCCTTTTCTTTCTACTCGCAATTCTTTGACTGTGAAATTTACCACAGACAGTTCTGTGGAAAGGGAGGGTTTCAATGCTACCTACGCCACAGTGGATCGTAAGTATATGTATCATAGAATCATAGAATGGGTTGGGAAAGGACATTCAAGATCATCTCATTCCAGTTCCCTGCCGTAGGCAGGGACATCTTCCACTAGACCAGGTTGCTCAAAGTCCATCCAGCCTGGATTTGAACACATCCAGTGACGGAGCATCCACAGCTTCTCTGGGCAACCTGTTCCAGTGTCTCACCACCCTTGCAGTAAAGAATTTCTTCATTATATCTAGTGTAAATCTACCCTCTTTCAGTTTAAAACTGTTACCTCTGATCCTATCACCATGCTCCCTGTTAAAGAGTCCCTCCCTGTATTTTCTGTAGGCCACTTTTAAGTGCTGGCAGGCTACTACAAGGTATCATCAGAGCCTTCTCTTCTCCAGGCTGAACAAACCCAACTCTCTCAGCCTGTCCTCACATAGGAGGTGTTGCAGCCCCTTGGTTATCTTTATGGCCCTCCTTAGACCTGCTCGAGTAGGTCCATGTCCTTCTTATGCTGAGGGCTCCAGAGCTGGACCCGATACTCCAGATGGGGTCTCATCAGAGTGGAGAGGAGGGGCAGGATCACCTCCCTCAACCTGCTGGCCACGCTTCTTTTGATGCAGCCTGAGATGCAAGTGGTTTTCTGGGCTGCAAGTGCACATTACTGGGTCATACTAATTTTTTCATCTACCAGCAGCCCCGAGTCCTTCTCTGCAGGGCTGCTCTCAATCCATTCATTGCCCAGCCTGTATTTGTGCTTGGGATTGACCCAACCCAGGTGCAGGACCTTGCACTTGGCCATTTTGAACTTTATCAGGTTCACACGGGTCAACCTCTCTGGCATGTCAAGGTCCCCCTGGATGGCATGCCTTCCCTCCAGCGTGTTGACTGCACCACACAGCTTGGTATCACCAGCAGTCTTGCTGAGGGTGCACTCGATCCCACTGTCACAGACAAAATGTTAAATTGCACTGGTCCCAATACAGACCCCTCAGGCACATCACTTGTCACTGATCTCCACTAGATATGGTCTCCAGTACATATGTATGCATCTATATTGTTGTGACTCTTTTGTTGAAATACATATTTAAATAATAAACCATCAAAATTTGTCCTAGGTACAGAGCTCAGGAAGGAGCAAAGTGAGGCCTTAGCACAGCATCTATAAGCGAGCTAAAAGCAGCACTGCCAGACCCCCAATTCTCTTTGAACATGAGCAGTTGGAGGGTGGCTGTCAGTCTGGGGTGCCAAAAAGGAGCACTGACAGATTGATAATGAATACGCTGATAGTATGGGGAACAAACATTTATTTGCATTTTACAGTGTACATTGACACGGCATTGGTACATGTGTGACTTTTTTTTTTTTCTTCTCAAGACTCACAGGTAAGTACAAAAGTACATTGTCGAGTGTAATTTTGCTCAATAAATGCTTTTCCCCAGTTGGAAAGGTTTTCATTCTCTGATGCATTTACTGCTGTTTTACACAGGACTGTGTGGAGGAATGTATAACGCAACTTCTACTTCCCTGACTGCAATGTCTCCTAATTTCCCGAATGACTATCCACCATTTACTCTCTGCACTTGGGTCATTGATGCCCCTCCACAACAGCAAGTCAGGGTGGTAGTAGAGGCCTTTCACCTCCATCCTGGCCAGGATTGCTCCCAAAACTACCTAGAGCTCCAGGATTCACCAATGGTAAGAAACTTACAGTTGATACCATTCCTCATTCAGTTTCCTTCACTCTTTGTAAGGAGAGGAGAAACCTACAATTTGGCAATATATTAACTGATGATTATATGTGAGGGGCACATCCAAGGCATTATGCACTGTGCCCCACTTAAGGTGTGTTAACTGGTACACAGACCTCATGGGATTGGATTAATAAGTGTTACATAAATTTTCACAGTTGCACTGAGTAACACAGTTACCAAACTTAACACCCAGAATATAACGCTCAACAGCAACTTTTCATAAATTAATTTTACTTCTTCTCTTCCAAGAACCGTAGTAGAAATGAAAATTTATGCCAAGAAGAGTGTTCGTAAAAAGCACCAGAAAAAAAATCCCTGTTTATGTTGCTTGAATACAAGGATTATTCTAAACTTTCTTTCATTGTTTCTCATTTTGGGATGAAAATACCTGTTATATTTGATCTGTTTCTCATAGTAATTGAATGTAAGATGTTGAGACATTATCAAGTGATTTCCGTGAGAACTTTAAAATGAATTGCATAACTGGTATGGAGTGTTGAGAGATTTATTCACTTCAGTTTCAGTAAGTAGAAAACCAAATGATGTCATTAACTTGTGACATGTTTTGAATTCCAGCACAGCCAAGGATCAGTCCATAGATTCTGTGGCACTGAAACTTTTCCCATCCCTGAATTTTATTCTTATGATCGCACTGTCATCGTGACTTTCAGATCAGATGAATATATGACTAATAATGGAGTGAGATTTGCCTATCAAGCTACAGGTAAGCTTGAAGAAATGTCTAAAAAAATCCACCTACCATCCTCTTTGTTTATTCATAGAATCATAGAACGGCTTGAATTGGAAAGGACCTTAAAGATCATATAGTTCCGACCTCCTGCCGTGTGCAGGGAGACCTCCCACTAGACCAGATTGCTCAGAGCCTCGTCCAGCTTGGTCTGAAATATTTCCAGGGATGAGGCGTCCACAACAGAATCACAAAATCATAGAATATCTTTGGTTGGAAGAGACCTTCAAGATCATCCAGTCCAACCCTTGACGCTTGACAGCAGGTCACCACTAAATTATGTCCCTAAGCACCAGGTCCACACATCGTTTAAATACCTCCAGGGATGGAGACTCCACCGCTGCCCTGGGTAAACTATTCCAACGTTTGATAACCCTTTCAGTGAAAAAATGTTTCCTACTATCCAGCCTAAACCTCCCCTGGCACAGCTTGCATCCATTACCTCTGGTCCTGTCACACGCCACCAAGGTGAAGAGGCTGTCCCCCTCCTTGCTCCAACCCCTTACACGTAACTTTAGAGAGCTATAAGGTCTCCCTTTAGCTTCTCCTTCTCCAGACTGAACAACCTCTGCTCCCTCAGCCGCTCCTCATGAGACTTGTGCTCTAGGCCCTTCATGAGCCTTGTTGCCCTTCTCTGGACATGCTCTAGCACTTCCATGTCCTTACAGTGAGAGGCCCAGAATTGAACTCACCAGTGCCGAGTACAGAAGGATGATCACCTGCCTATTTCTGCTGGCCACAGTATTTCTAATACAAGCCAGGATGCCATTGGCCTTTTTGGCCACCTGCACACACTGCTGACTCATAGCCAATTCCTTATCCACCAAGTGGCCCATCCATGAAATTCATGTCCTTCCAGTTTAGAGATCAAAATGTCATGTGGGACGGTGTCGAATGCTTTGCACAGGTCCAGGGAGATGACGTCATCTGCTCTTCCCTTATCCACTGATGCCGTGACCCCATCATAAAAAGCCATTCCACACAGTGAAAAGCAATACAGAGATCTGAAATGCTTACATGTTTCTGGTTTTCCGTTTCAAGGTTGCAGCAGAGAGTATAATCAGACATTTGGTTACCTGAAGAGCCCTGGCTGGCCTGGTCATCACCCCAATAATATGGACTGTTCCGTCATTCTGCGAGCTCCCCTGAATCACACCATTTCTCTCTTTTTCCATGCTTTCAGTTTGGAGGACAGCATCCAATGTTCACGCGATTTCCTAGAGGTATCGAGCAAGTATATATATTTAGTGGGTCTGCGTCAAAATCTGTTGAATACAAAAGATATTAATAATCCTGGATCAACTCTGAGCTGAACTGACGTTAGGGACTAATTTATCGCTACAATTTTATGGTGAAAGATGTTATAGAAAGAGGTTAAACAATACACATTATAGTAAGTCCAAAACCAATGAATAAATGGTTTCATTATCAGCTAACTCACCTTTACCTAGCTTTTGTTAATGTCACCCAGTTAACAGAGCAAGCTGGGATAGTTTTCGTATCATATTATTATCTGTGCATGATCAGAAAGCCACAAATCTGAGTGCTTTTGTTCCAGCAGTAGATTCCATCTATTTGATATTACTCTTAAAAAAGATTTTTTTCTAGATAAAGTATTTTTTCTCTTTTTTCTTTTTTTTTTTAAAAAAAGGAGCTCTAGTAACAAGAGTAGGTTAATTGCAAAAGTACTTTGTGTCAATAAAAAGCATATCCTTTTACATGATCCTCACACTTTCACGCTTGTTGAAGGATTCTCTACTCGCTGGTTAGATGACAAAGTCAGACATCTGTGGCAGAATCACTCTCTTCATATCCTCTTTACTGTCTCAAGAACTCGATCTGAGCACCAGCATTATTTGAGCTCAGAAAAAAATCAGATTAAATCTGAGCTAGGTAATATAATCTGTGTCTTAATGTGACCAGGGAAAAGAATGGTCTGCAGGGTAATGAATTAATCTTTTCATCTGACATATTAACATTTCTTATGAAAAGTAAAACATGGGCTTGAACTGCAAAAGCACATCCTAGCTACTAGTCAAGCAATTTTTTTTTCAGTCAGGTGATGTAACACATCATAAAATTTAGCTACCTGTTTCTGATGATACTTGTTCTATGCAATTACTTAGAAAACTCAAACTGGTTAATGGTCTCTTTTTTCCTTTTATACAAGAATTTATACTAGGAAAAATAACAGTATTAAAATTACCATTACAGTGTGCATGCAAGCTACTAGATAGTTTGTGGTGTGCTTCTATCACTGCATAATTGTTCTGGTATCTAACTGGCATAGAGACTTGATGTTGATAATATTTTTTGTGTACCTTGAAGGTCAGAAATGGGAGTGATGCGCAGTCACCACTACTTGGCAGGTTCTGTGGAAACACTGTGCCTAGTCCCATCTTCCCCCAAAATCATGTTGTCTACCTTCGTTTCAAGAGTGATTTTTCAGGGGCTTATGATGGATATGAAATTACTTGGACTTCATCATCAAGTGGTAAGACTGTAATTACAAAATAATTCCTCTTAGCAATTATTCATAGAGGGAAAATACAGAATGTGGAAATTGGCCTGTTCAGTTTGGGCCACTTAAGACCTTCCCAAGCACCCCTATTCTACCCTGTACAGTCACTGGAGAGATGTAGTAATTCCTCAAGACCAGTGGGGTGAGATCCATTTTATATAATGGAAGCAATTCCCTCTCTCTAATGTTGACTTTAGCAACTTAGAGGCTGTCGTCCACTTAAGATGAAGATCTACATCTTTCACTGAGAAGTCAAAAAATATCAGGAACATCTATTTCAGGATCCACAAAGGTGGTGGTGACTCAGGCCACTGCATTAATAGCCCAGTTGTGATATGCACTGCTAAGCCTGAAGAGTATTAAAATTTGCCCCAAGAAAATAACCTAACTATAATGCTGTGGAGTGACTATATCACAGGCACATTCATAAATGGCTTGCGAAATGGGAATGAATAGCTGGGTAGTAGTTTGCTCATGACACTAAGTTACTGGATGTAGGAAAGCTCATGGCCAGCTGAAAAGCACTTCAGAGTGACCTTACAATATTGAGTGGTTTGGTGATGAAAATCTTTACTTACAAAAATATGGGCTGTAAGTTGACTTAGTACTCAGCAACAGGATCTCGGGGGTAAAATTTGTCTCTCGTTAAGTAGTTGAGAACTGAACTGATCGAGGCACAAGCTTAAGACTTTGGTTCCTGTTTCAGATAGTTTTAGGAGGTTTCAGTTTTAATATCCAGTGATGGTCTAATACCCATTGCATATTCTTCTCAGGCTGCTGAAGCTAGAGCCTTAGTTCTGTCTCTTACTGGAATAATGCTCTTATCCATATTCATTGTTCTAGCTTGCAGCATCTCTCTGTTTTTCAGCGCTACTACTAATACTGCACTAATGTACTACATCTTGTAGTATCTTGTGCAACTAAGCCTTCTAAGCTAATTAACAGTGTGTGTTTACAGGATGTGGAGGAACATTATACGGCAGCACTGGCTCATTTGCTAGTCCCAGCTATCCTGCAACTTACCACAACAACACTGATTGTGAGTGGGCCATTACTGTGNCTCTTAGCAATTATTCATAGAGGGAAAATACAGAATGTGGAAATTGGCCTGTTCAGTTTGGGCCACTTAAGACCTTCCCAAGCACCCCTATTCTACCCTGTACAGTCACTGGAGAGATGTAGTAATTCCTCAAGACCAGTGGGGTGAGATCCATTTTATATAATGGAAGCAATTCCCTCTCTCTAATGTTGACTTTAGCAACTTAGAGGCTGTCGTCCACTTAAGATGAAGATCTACATCTTTCACTGAGAAGTCAAAAAATATCAGGAACATCTATTTCAGGATCCACAAAGGTGGTGGTGACTCAGGCCACTGCATTAATAGCCCAGTTGTGATATGCACTGCTAAGCCTGAAGAGTATTAAAATTTGCCCCAAGAAAATAACCTAACTATAATGCTGTGGAGTGACTATATCACAGGCACATTCATAAATGGCTTGCGAAATGGGAATGAATAGCTGGGTAGTAGTTTGCTCATGACACTAAGTTACTGGATGTAGGAAAGCTCATGGCCAGCTGAAAAGCACTTCAGAGTGACCTTACAATATTGAGTGGTTTGGTGATGAAAATCTTTACTTACAAAAATATGGGCTGTAAGTTGACTTAGTACTCAGCAACAGGATCTCGGGGGTAAAATTTGTCTCTCGTTAAGTAGTTGAGAACTGAACTGATCGAGGCACAAGCTTAAGACTTTGGTTCCTGTTTCAGATAGTTTTAGGAGGTTTCAGTTTTAATATCCAGTGATGGTCTAATACCCATTGCATATTCTTCTCAGGCTGCTGAAGCTAGAGCCTTAGTTCTGTCTCTTACTGGAATAATGCTCTTATCCATATTCATTGTTCTAGCTTGCAGCATCTCTGTTTTTCAGCGCTACTACTAATACTGCACTAATGTACTACATCTTGTAGTATCTTGTGCAACTAAGCCTTCTAAGCTAATTAACAGTGTGTGTTTACAGGATGTGGAGGAACATTATACGGCAGCACTGGCTCATTTGCTAGTCCCAGCTATCCTGCAACTTACCACAACAACACTGATTGTGAGTGGGCCATTACTGTGCCCAAGGGACGAATTGTCACAGTCAACTTTGATTTCATCAGCATTGACGACCCAGGGGACTGCAGCAGCAACTATCTGATCCTTTACAATGGGCCAGACGCCAGCTATCCCCCAGCTGGGCCATACTGTGGGATGGTATGTATTGCCTACCGTCTGTGACTCTGTAAGTGCGTACAACAAATCTTTAGTGTTTCACATTCAAGATTGCTACCCTAATTCTGGCATGAATTCCACATAGATGACTGGAAGTGAAGGTGTAAGGCATATGTGGCACCTTAGAAGCCTTCGAATGCAGACCTTACAGTGACATCTAGTGGGAGTCATCACGCTGCTTTGCTCTCTAGATAAAGGCCACCACACAAACCTGAGGTCACTTCCCATCTGTGATCCAATTTGTGCCTCACTCTCTGACTGGGTTTTCCAAAGAATCTTGATGTCCTATAAAGCTTTTCATTTTTCTTGTCTTTACTTTTAGGATACAAACATTGCTCCATTTGCTGCAACATCTCATCAAGTCTACATAAAATTTCATGCTGAATATGTGACTTTACCATCAGGATTCCAGTTAAGCTGGACAAGCTAGAACACTGTTTATGAGAAATATATGATCATTCCTTGCTATCCTGAAGATATGCTAGATTATAAAGTAAGTTTGGAATCTGGTTATGATAACTGCAGCTGAAGTAAGGCTTTTTAAAAATAACTGTAGCTGTTACAAATTTAGAGTTCTGTCAAAAAAAAGTGATCTCCCATTGTATTGAAAATAAATATTATCTACCCAACTGGGAAAATTGGGTTTTACTAGTTTTTGAAACATATTTTTTACATTCTTCTCCATAATTTCAAAGTTTATATTCAATACTATAAACACTGAATTAAAGTTAATTCACACAAAATCAACACAAAATACTCAACAGGAAGTTGATAAGAGGACCCAAGATATCATATAATGCCAGGTTGGAAGGGACCTGAAGGATCATCTGGTCCAACCTTTTAAGTAGAAAAAAAAAATAAAAAATGGTGTAAGTGAGATGGGCCAGCACACTGCAAAGTTGAGTCTTAAGACTGCTCAGTGTAGAGGAGTCCACCACTTCCCTTGGGAGACTATTCCAATGTTTAATTGTTCTCATTGTAAAGAATTTTCTTCTGGACTCCTGGAGCAACTTGCAGCCATTCCTCCTTGTTTTCTCCATGTGACTCCTTGTAAAAAGGGAGTGTCCTTCTGCTTGGTAGCCACCCTTCTTGTACTGGTACATGGTAGTAAGGTCTCCCCTAAGCCTTCTCTTCTCAAGGCTGAACAAGCCCAGATTTCTCAGCTTTTCTTCTTATGGCAGATCTTCCAGTACCCTGATCATCCTCATGGCCCTCCTCTGGATCCTCTCCAGCCTGTCTGCATCTTTTTTGTATAGCGGGGACCAAAACTGAACACAGTACTCGAGGTGTGGCCTGACAAGTGCCAAGTAGAGCGGGACAATGACATCTTTACCACTGCTGGTGATGCCCCTGTTGATGCAGCCCAGCACTCTGCCGGCCTTCCATGCCACTGCCACGCACTGCTCACTCACATTGAGCCTGCTGTTCACCAAGACTCCCAGGTCCCTCTCCATAGGGCTGCTCTCCAGCCAGGTGGATCCCAATCTGAGATGCATTCCTGGGTTATGTGTTCCCAGGTGCAAGGCCCTATACTTGTCCCCATTGAACTTCATAAGGTTCTTGCTAGCCCACTCCTCTAGCCTGTCCAGATCTTCCTGGAGGGTGGCTCTTCCTCCTGGAGTGTCAACTACCCAACATTTTTGTGTTGTCAGCAAACTTCATCAGGGTGCCCTTAATCCCAGCATCCAAGTCACTTAGGAAGACATTAAAAAGTACTGGGCCCAGCACCGACCCCTGGGGGACCCTGCTTGTGACTAGTTGCTATTTTGAAAATGAACTATTTACCACCACCCTCTGGGTGCGGCCTGTCAGCCAGTTCCTCACCCACCGCACAGACCACCAGTCAAGGTCGTAACACATCAGTTTTTCAAGGAAAAGGCTGTGCGGGATCATGTCGAAAGCCTTGGAGAAGATCAGGTACACTGTGTTCACTGCTCACCTTCATCAACCAGGCGGGTCACCCTGTCATAGAAAGCGATTAGATTTGTTAAGCATGATCTGCCCCTGGTGAATCCATGCTGGCTTTTCCCAATCACAGGCTTCAGTTTGGTTTTAATAGTTCCCAGATACGAACTTGTCTTTAATAAGTTCTATAGAGTTATGTGGGTTTGTCCCAAGCATCTTTGAAAACATTAGCTAAAGTTTTATTCAAATTAGAATAAAATCAGAAATTGCTAAAAAATGGCCCCTTTCCTACAAGCACTTAGATAGGTAACTTTGCTAAAGAACTTTCAGTAACACTGAGCACTGGGTATAAGAACCCAGCCAAATAAGTACTGAAGCATTCACTGAAGTTTAACGCAGTGAGGATGTGCTGTGGTACTAAATCTTTACTACATTAAGAAGTAACATCAGGATTAGAGCCCTACTTCAATATACTCATATATCTGTGATTATATTTATTGAATTATATCTTCAAGCTTCAAAATGTATTGTACAACTGAACGTAAAAATCTTGTGAGACCTTTGGTAACTATGTCACTTTCCTGCTCAACTTGTAGGCAACTTCCTAGACATCTACAACACAGATATAACTTCAGAATAGGGCAGACATAAAAATTATCAATCGACCTTTGACTAGAATTAGTTTTTCCCTTCCCCAGGCATCATAGGTAAAAATGCTGTCAACAGGGTATACAGAGGACACGGTTTCCCACTATGAAACATTTTTTGTCACAATTCAGAGTGAATGACTGATTAATTTTTTGAATGTCACCTGTGATGGACAGGCAAGAGGAATCCACACTGCGGCAAAGGAACGTGAGCCTCATCAGAACTCACACTTTGTAACTATTACAAAGTAATTCCTTCACATAATGGTTTCAGAAACTAATTATGAAATGACATTAAAGAGCTAATGGCAGTTCCTGCAAAATCTAGAACTCTTTGATTTCCCAATGAATGCTGAAAAAGCCACCATTCCACAAACATATAAAACTTTACAGCAGCTGAGAAACCTTCCTGATTAAATTAAAATGTAGAAAACATAAAACAGACAAAAATGGAAAAAAAGTAGATGGCAAGCTATGAATACAATCAAAATCACCTGGTAATAACTTAGAAAGAGGCCAACAGGTTGTACTCCTACTAGTATCATAAAGTATAACAATGGAAAAGGAGAAATATCTGTATTTGGATCAAACTAGGAGACATCTATGTCCTGCTGAGCTGCTGGCCGAACAGAAGGTTCCTCTAATAAGAGAAAACATAAAAGACCATATAGTCAAATTAAACATTTTCAGATTAGTGCTCTAGAAAACTCTGGCCAAACTGATTTCATATTTGCAATCAAGGGACAGTGCAATCTTTGTCCATAAAGTTTATTAAAAACTCCATAAAGGCAATAGCAAGCAGTAAAGAAAACAAACATCTAAGGTGCCTGGAGATAAACCTACAAAATAAATTCTGAAGATCACAGCATGTAAGACACTGCAAGTACAATCAAGCATGACTTCAGCTCCTTACCTGCAGAGATCAGGAGAACTCTATTTCTTCCTTGTGGACAGCTGCATCATGGGACTTTGTGGGTTTGACCTTCCTGCGAATCAGCATGGACTTGGTGCAGTTGGTGCAGGGCAGAGAATCCCCGTAAGATCTGGCTGCTGTCTCTTGCTGCTGGGTGGCTGGTCATGGAAGCAACAGGTATTAGGCAAGAATTGGCTTGGCAAGAATGTTGTCATCTTCTGCATTTCACCAGCTTGGAGCACAGCTCGGCTAGAAGCCACAGGTGAAAGGGGAGGGCATATCTCCCCCAAAAAGCTCCCTGCCACTGCAGGTAGTGCTCTACGGTACATTTACTTCTCTTGTTAAAAGTGGATCACACCCGGACAGACAATGACTTCTCAGGTTAAACCTTGGCCTTGTTGGGAGTATGACAGAAGATGAACTGACAAACAGTAGAAACCTGTACATGGTTTTAATGCGTGAGGTCCATTAGTGGCTTTTTGAGACTGGTATCAGCCACACGTTACACAGTTTATGGACACAAAGTTGAGTTCCCAAAAGACAACCCTGTCCCCCGTGCTCGCTGCACTGAGGCTTGTCTGCTGTTGACTTAGTGAACATTTTGTAGATGCTTTCTGGTGACCTGTAATGTGCTTGAGGCCATTCTGGCAACACAATCTTCGGCCCTAAGCTCTAGAGAGGATCTGCAGTTAAACTGATGAGTTTACTGAAATCTGTACTTCAAAAAGATTGATTTCACTCACAGAAAAAAAATATGTTTCATTTTAAAGCAGATTAAATGTTTTTGGACATTTTTTGATACAATAAATACTTGCTCTTGGCATGTCTTTCTGTCACAATGCCCAACATTTTTTGGAATCAGTGAACTTCTGCAGAAGAAAAGACTAAAGAGTATTCTGAGTGGGAGGAAGATAAATGTGTAAGATTAATATTTTTAAATCTAGCAATAACTAATTCTTGGTGCATGTTTAAACATTACAAATACTCCATACCTGTGCATAATTTTATTTACAACAGATTAAAATGCATGAGATTCTTTAGAAATAAATGAAAGTCCAGCAAAGAATTCATGCTCATGAAGACCGTTGAATGAAGCTGCTGGTACAAGGTTCAATTGATCTAGCCCAACTGACTCTTGCCAAAAATAAAGTCTAAAATTAGAGTAAATTATCAAACCCATTCTGTAAAAACAGGAACAAAGTAACCCACTGCTGTCCTCTAACATAGTATATGAGGAACCACAACAAAAATACCACTGCAGAAGTATTAAACTGGAGGTCCTTAGAGGAGAGAGCTGATGTTAAGCCATGTTTCTGTCTTGGAAGGTAAGGAGTCATTTAAAACATTTGCTTTAAAATGAATGCACAGCAAAAGCACACAGGAACAACTAAACAGATAATTTAAAAAGAATTATTCCATGAAGCTTCTATGTGTTTTTTTGCAGTGTACAATTCAAAAAACAAAACCTGTTTCTAATATGATTTATGGCTTTATCTCACAATACTGCCATAAATATCTTTGCTTTTATGTCTGTGCACGTTGTTATCTTTTTTTTATAGATAATGTCATAGCTGTGAATGCTGCATGTCTCTTTTATAATACCTGCATGACTACAAACAGCCTCCCGGCTGTCAGTGACAAAGCACAGATCAGGAAGGTGCATGTTTTCATTTCCTAGAGCCTTCATGTTTTCAGATTAGGTATAAAATCTTCTTCTGCATATTACTATATAGATAATTATTCCTATAGAAAGGTGTATTTTATGAGACAGTTATATATGAATTGTAAGGTCTCCAAAGACTACAATTTGAAGAATAAACAGACAACAGGACTTTTTAGTTGCCCTTGTCATGTGGCGAGGCTATTCTTTATAAGCAATAAATGAGAAGTAACACCACAATGAGGTTGTTGGGGCTATAGTTACTTGAAGAAAAGGAGAGAGAAGATATACAGCTAAACTGCTAGAAATCATGGTGGTCAGTTAAAACCAGCTAATTTTAGTTAAATTTACAATGCAATTTTGACTTTAAAAAAAAAAAAAGTTTTCACTTGGCTCATAAAGCGAAGGAGGAGGTGTCACAGTTTCCCACAGTAACTCGAGTGTGATATGCACCAGGATTAAGGTATTTACTGTAATTCCTTTTTTCAGCTGCCAAACTAAACCCACACAATTATTCTGCAGTTCTGATTAAAATGAAATATAACAAAAATTTGTAGCATTGACTATTGTTCATAACAGCAGCAACAATAAAGGATTACTAACAAATACATGGTTAAAATATTTATTAGCTGCTAATAAAAATAGAATCCAAGTTCTAGAAGTTTGCTTTTATAAGGCAGAGATCAGCAAAATAAATATCATGCAGCAGTTGTCACACATCATTACTATAACGTTGATGAATACATATTCAGTAGCAGTGCCTTGCAGTACGCGACAGTCTTTGCAGGTGCATGTTGTGGTCTAACCCTGCATTAACGTTGGCCCTTATGATAGCTTTTCTTGGAGGAGGGGGGAAAAAGGATAAAAATAGAATAATAATGTAAAACCTCATTTCCTCAGTTAGAAAAACTACGTAGAACGGCCAATGCAAGGGCAGTGACAGAGTTGCTCTCCAGCACAGAAAGAGGATCCTGCGGGAGGCATGTCCAGTGCTTGCTGCCCGGCTATAGCAGGCTGGGAAGAACCAGTGCCCTGAGCAGCTTCTCCCTCCTCTTACCACCACACGGCAGCTGCAGCTCTGCCACACAATCCTGGCCATACATCTACCTCAGAGTCGCCTGCTTTAGCCTACTGTCCTAAGAACAGAAGGCATATGCCAGCCTCTCCGAAGAAATCAGACGTGTGCTCTACAAACATTCATGCCAAGTGACAAACTTAGAACAAATCTAACAGATGTAAAAGATATTTTATAGTTATTTCATAAGCAAAAAATTAGTAGCTGGATAATACAGGAAGACCTAAATTGGAAAAGCCTGTACTGTGAGCTCAACACATGTGAGGAGGGCTCCACTGGCCAGTCCCCAGACACAGGCTGACCAGCCTCTAGCTGGGGAGCTAGAGGGAGCAAAGGATATTTGGGTTAAGGGGTTACGGAAAACCTGGATGTACTGGAAAGAGGTGGTAGGGATTAAGAGAAGGGCGATGGGGCTACTGCAGTGGCATAGGCTCTCTGCAGGAAATCACTCTCTGTGAGTATGACTGCTGATGGAACAACCTGAAAATTAAGTTTTCAAGATCAGAGAATAACCTGACCCTTGGACAGTATGGTACGTGTGCTCACTTTCCCACGCCTCACCCAATTGGTATTTAGTGCTTCATGAGTTGCTGAGAAGCTTTAAAAGGAAGGCTTGACAGCAACTCCTCTTTGCCAAATCCAGTGAGGCCCTGACTAGAGTATCGATTAGTGCATTCACTCAGATAAAGGATTTGCTAAAGCAGAGACCAAACTAGATCTCATGGAAGGTGTGAGTGATAGATGAACTACTTACACAACAAAGAGTAAGAGAATTAGGTGGATGGTAAAAAAACTCCAAACAATTGTGACAAAAGGGAGTAATGAAATACTTCTGTGGTAGAGGTGGAATGTGGACGTCCAGGCCACGCGCAATGTAACACGGTATTGTTTTGATCATGGCATAAATGGGGCAGGAAGAAGCCAGGTGAGCTTCTCATTAGCCATGAAGGGACCATTTTGTGAGTGTCTTGTCACAGTCACATGTCCTTTATCTGCTTGTTGGAATAAGCAATTCAGGACCATATTTTACAGACAATAAATCTGTCTAAACCGTTGCTACTAAGTGGCGGCTGCAATCATTCTACACCGAACAAGAACAGTGGGAGTGCCAGCACCCCAACCTTTGGTCTGTTTTTTTGGTTCGCTCACTTCTAGCAATCAGGGCATTTTTTTAGACAGGGAAGGGATCCAAATTCGTGTTCCTGCAGACAAAACTGAACCGTACATCTTTATCTTGTACATCTGAGTGACTGTTTTCTGAGGAGCCATCAACATAGAAGGAAGTTCTTCCAGTTGTGTTTCGTAAGAAAGATCTGAGAGCAGCCTGTAACAGGACTCAAGGCAGTAAACACCATTTAGGATAAAACCGTTACAGTCCTGCAACGCAGAACGAAATCCTTACATTCCTAAAAAGGGAAAGTCTACACTCTTCACTTCCACAGCGCGGCGGGCCGCGGCCACCCCCGGCCTCTGCGCATGCGTCAAAGCCGCGCTCGCGCTAACGGAACCGTAGCCGCTTGTGGCCTCAAACCCGCCCTACGGGGCGCGCTTATTGGCCAGCGAGCCTTTCTCCGGCGCCTTTCGCCAAAAGTCGGCGGGTCTGTACCGAAAGTGCGCGCTGATTGGCTCGGCCGCCTCCCGGCCGTGGGCGGAGCCGCCGGGGCGGTGGAGCTTCCTCGCCTCTCGGGGAAGGGTCGCAGCGCGCCTGCGCGTGGGCGGTGGTGAGGGCGGGGCTTAGTGGGGAGGGCGGGGCTTAGT
>VWZK01010323.1:44106-128724 GCA_013396935.1 Baryphthengus martii | reverse complement strand
GGGGGGGTCGGTCCGGGCCGCTCCGCTCCCGGCTGCTGCTCCGGGCCCTCGGCGGTAGTGGGGCGACCCGAGCTTCTTCTGTGCCGGGGGTGTCCTGAAACTTTGGGTATCGGGGACTTGGGGAGAGATTCGTGGGCGGGTGAAACGCTCTGCTTCCGGCTCCCGATAGCACCGTAACGAGCCGGGAGTGTGTTCAGGAGAGCCCCTGCTCCTCCACACCCGCGAGACTGACGTGGGGAGCCGGGGCTCCCTTCTCTCTCTCCCATCACCTCTGGGCCTGCACCGCCCGCAACACTAAGTGTTCCTGTCTCTGACAGGTGTCATTCTGGCACTTGAGGGATGAGGAGACTTTGCCTCCCATCTCTCCTTGCCTCTTTCTGCTACTGAAGCAAAGCCACCAGCCAAGTAGTGTCTCTACTGGTTTTTGAAAGAGATGGGGTGATACGAGCCTGGAGCCACGTGTGGTTGGTCTCTGAAGGACAGTAAAGTAATACTGTGTGACAGATATAACAGTATCATACTTTGAGTATTAATGTGATTGTGTATGCTTCCAAAATTGTGACAATAGATTGTTATTGGTATGTTGCATTTGCTGTTGTTAAATTACAGCAAATAAAGCATCCCAATGTCAACATACTGTCACAGTTCTGGAGAACACATACATGAAGACTAAGGCAGGTAACTTGCCTTACTTTTGTGTTGATTAAGAGTGGGTGTGATGTTATGGTACAGCTGATACACAGGGAGTTACTGTTGTGGTTGGCTGTAGTGTGCCACAGGCTGAAATTTTCCTGAATGTGTGATGTAATGAGCAAAAAGCAAAATCTAAACGAACCAACTTTCTTGAAACTCTAACTACGTCCTGACTTAGCTCTTTATTGTGTTTGTTAAACTTGATAACAGCCAGGAGCAAGTATACATAACTCTCCTTACATGATGGAAATGAGTTCAGCAAAATGCATGGCTCACTCCCACCTCACCCCTGTGTGGAGTCTATGTTAAATACAAAGCTACACTGTGTTTCTGTTGAATGAACAGTTATTTGAGACAAAGTAGTGTTTAGTTCATGTTAACTGCAGACCCGTTTTCAGAACTATACTTATGCCTTTCAGATAAACTGATACATTAAGATTTAGCAGGGGGACTGGGTGCCCTTTTCAATTTGAGATATGGGATGGGAAAATGATGACTGTTCATCTGTTCATTTAATAGAGACCTACCTTTTTGCTTTTTCAGTTACTCTGCACTCTGACATTCTAAATTGGTGGGGTTTTTTGGCTTAGGTTTTGTTTTATCCTCAAAGTGTTTGCTGCCTTTCAGTGGAGAAGGAATGACTTTTCCAAATATGCTGTTAAGGTATTAGCCTCTGAATTTTAGCTAGTGGTTTCAGAAAATATTGAACTTCCTTATTTTCTAACCCTGCCACCTGACTTCTAATGAATATCTTTTCTATTATACACTGGGGTAGTGGGATTTCTCTGGCTCTCAGGACTGGCCGGGAAACTAAATGAGTCTGGCCTGATGCCTTTGGACCTAGATATGTTGGATATCTTTCCAGTGCACTGCAGTGTTGAAGCTCAGAAATTGATCATTGTTAAAAACAACTCTCACGATTCATGCCCAGTGACTCTTCTTTCACGGCATTTTGTCTTTAATAAGGGCCACTAGTAGTTGCTTAAAGGTAAGGGTAGGCTTAGGTTATGATTGGAGGGAACATTTTGGTGATATTTTCTCAGTTTTCAGCTACGTGAGGTTTAAGCAGTTACTAAATTACTGTGTTCAATAGCCCCTAATAGGAATTTTGTCTCATGTAATTATTTAATGGTTATGAATACTGGACACTGTAGGAGGAGTAACTTGAAGTAAGCTGCTCCCTGTAGTCTTGGTTATTCTTCAATAAAAGAACCAAGCCTTGTCCCACTGCTTATTTGAGCACTTGCTGCAGTGTGACTAGTGGACTTGTGTTTAAGCTTTCTTAATTTAATTCCCATAGAGTTAAAGCAGACGTGAGAATTTGGAAACAATGCACTATGTAGCATCTGCTCAGCATGCCAGTCCTCTTCCTTCAGGTGCAGACAGACCTGTTCTTGTCGTGTGTGTTTAAGAAAAAATAAAATTGTAAGTGATCACAGAAAACTGGTGTTATATGAGGGCAGAAAAGAGAAAACAAAAAAGGGAATATGTACTTTGGCTTGGAGAGGATTCTCTTCTGGCTTCTCTTCAGTCAGTGAATGACTGGCTACAATTCAGGGCAGTCAATCGTATTTTCTTTTGCCTTGACTTACACTCTCTGTAGCAGTTGTGGGAGAGACAAACCAAACCGAACTTGCCTCTGTGAAATACCGGTGTCTCTTTCCAAATCACGATGAAATACTTTTCCTGCCTGGATGGAGACTGACACTCTGTATCTGAAACTGTCTTAAACTAGCTTAGACCTAGAACCTCTACATATCGTCCCACATTTGTGTGTAGCAAAGGGATAGTGAAGTTACTTGCTTGTTGGTAATGTGGTCTTGAGATTCACAAAGAGAAGTTCAGTAGTCGCTGAACCACTGCTTGCTCAGGAGTTCATTAATGCTAATAGAAGTTGAATTCTGGTTTGGAATGGTCTTTGAATCCTGGTGTTTTCTCCTGATGGTTTAAAGTACAGACTAGAATTGTGCTACAGGCCTTCAGAGCATCTGAATTTTGGAGACTTTTGGAAATGTAGTATGGAGAAAACTATTTTCAGAGGTGTTTCGTAGAAAAGACATTTCATTTGAGACTGAAAATATCCCCTAATCTAGGTGTTCTGTGCTTTAGCTCATCATAGTAACGCAAAAACCATGAGGAACAGTTTTAAACTTTAAAGGCATTTCTTATTATTCTGGCATATAATGGAACAAATGTGCTCACAAATGGTATAACATCTACGCTATAGTTGTGCAGCCATACACTAACAGTTTTAAAAAATGTCTTACCCCATGGGAGTGTTCTAATATGTTGGTTTGTGGGGTATTTTTTAATTCCATATGGTGAAATAAATAGATCATATTTGTTTACAAAATACACATTGTGGACAGGTAAGTGGTAGAGAGCATGACTAGCTGTTCTGTAGGGTGAGCAGTTGTGTTCAGCGAGTAGGGCACGATGTGCCTTTTCCCTCACCTGGTGGTTAGGGCCTGTATCGGTAGGACTTTAAACAGCCATCAGCAATTAGGGAGTCGTTCTTGGATCAGGGACCAGGCTCTAATCTCTGATTTATGTATCTTTAAGTGATCGGTATGGGGAAGCTATGAGTTAAGCAATTATTTTGCCCAAATAACTTGAGACATCTGCTGCTCTGTGATCTTATTCCTTCACTGACAACATTGGATGAAATCCTATTTATTCTGTAAGCATTAATTTGCTCTTGTTATCAATCCATCTGTAAGCTATTCATATTTTACATAAAGTACATGCTTCTGTGGTAGGAATTAACATGCCTAGAATTATTTATCAGAAACTTAGTGTTGTTGTAATTGTCTTCTCCTAAAATAACCGAACCACAGAAGATGGAAGGGCCAGCTACTTGTAAGTCGTTTTGCATGATACTGTCATGCTTACCCCTCATTAACTTCCTCTGGTGGGACAGACAGTGCCTTGGCTTGGTTCAGCAAGACCTCTGGAGTCTTACTGTTGTTGGTTTGTTTGGGTTCTTTTTTTCCTTTTTTAAAGAAAGTTAAGTTGTGACATCTAAATATTTTATGTAAAGCTAACTTGCAGTGCATGACACTTTGAAAAGGCTTAATACTAGGGCCAAAAGGAAAGGGGTTAAATATTGTTCCCATGACTCATTCCATTTTGAAGCAATCGTAGGGCTGGGACCATAATGACAGTTTGTAATTAGTAAACAAGTAAATTGCTCTGGCAAATGGTAATATCCTGACCCTCAAACTTCTGTGTGGGTATTTGGTGCATTCTTGAAATTAAATTAACCTATCACCTGTATGCTGACTACTGTCATGTTAATGAGGCACTTCAGATCTGCAGTCCTCAAGAAGCTGCTGCTTAGTGTCTAGGAGCTTCTCTGGTGGCATCAGAGGGAGGTTACAGTAATTCATCTGTGGCAGTCATGAAGCCCTTTGAATCTCAGGGGTCTGCCACTTGGGTGAATCATCTGAGTAGTCCTCAGAGTCCTGCTAGTTGTGCTTACCCGAGCTGTGGTATGTCCAAAGCAAAGCGGCCCCACCAGACTCCCTTCGGCCTTCTAGATGTTGCTTAAGACAGATGCCTTTATCAGAATAGCTGTTGTTTAGTTGTCATGCAAAATTAACTTTATATATAGGATGAGGAAAGCCACAGTCCACAGTTTCCAGAGCACAGTCCTCTTCACAGGAGCATGTTAGTGACAGTGTAGTGAAAAACTTGACATTTCTGGGTGTGGGTGGTGTCACACAGGCCAGTTTAATGTCAGCGAGCAAATTCCCCTCCTTGTAAAGAGTGATCAAATGCCACTTTATATCCAGACTCCCTTTCTTAAAATTCTTGCAAATCTGTCTCTGAACTGATAGTAGCTTTGAACCTTTCGAGACTGAAAATCTTTTTGTCTCGTTATGGCTAAAATGCTGCTGGAGGTAGTCTGGACTACAGATGTCTAAACCTTTGCTCTTCTCAAACTAGTATCAGAATGTTGCCTTTTTTATGCCTTCGGGGATGTCAGCCTGCTTTGCCAGTCAATGATGCAATGGGATTCTTTGTCATGCATCTGGATTGCCTGAGGTACTGGAGTTTCAGAGGAGCTCGGCTTTGGTCGAATTTGGGTGGTAAAGTCCAGATTGAAATATACTTGGTCTAGGGGTTTTGGCCTTGAAATTTTTAGCACGGGGACTTGGTTTCTTCTCATATGTCTATACAGGATAAAACACTTCTGAAAACAGACTCAGTTGAAAAAGACAGCAATGTGACAAATACGGATAGGGAGTAGTGAGAATAAGCACTTGTAAGCTCGTCTTGTTAAAGGCCTGTAGTACACATGGCTTGATGGTTTAGTCAACAGGCTTACCCTTAAAAACTAAATAGCCAAGGAACTTTTTGGTTTTTATTTTCAGCGAGAGTTTGTTGTTCAGAAGATGTCAGTCTGTATCCCCAAAACTTAATTCCCCAGTGCAAGCATCCTCACTTCCTATGTACAGAAATGATGAAGTCATGGCAGGAAAGGTTCGCCATGTGCATACACATGGATTAGATCAGAGTCTCTTTCAGTTCTCTGTTAGTAAACCACTTCCTTTTCTTACTCTTTTGTTTCTTTGGTCGGTTTGTAAGTGATCCAGAGCAAGTACTTGCGTATGTGCTGCTGTACGGTGCTTACTGCAGTTCAGTGACTTTGTATTTCTGTAATAAAAAGAAGTCGTGTGCAAGTGATGTCTCCTTATAAGCTGACTTCTTGCAGGAGATGCAAATATTTTTTGGTATGTGTTTTCGTCTTGAGCCTTTCCTCGTGTAGCTTCTCAAATCAGTCTAGCTGCTTATTAAGAGGTACATCGTGGGGATTGCTTGCTTTAATGTAATGAAGTGCATTATGGACTCCAGCAAAATAAAGGACAGATTATTGGAATTTTGTATTCTGTCCTGAAGCTGGCAAAGCTCTGTGAAAAAACGGAATGAACTGGTCAAGACCACAGAAGTGTGGTGACTGCTTTGGTCTGTGTTCTGTCTTAACAAACCGAAGGAAACATCAGCTTCAAAAGAAGAAAGAAATAGTACAAAAGTTCTCTTAGTACTCAGTCTGTGCCTGGTTGCCCGATTTGACTTTCCAGTCCCTGCACCTGTAGCCCAGTGTGGATGTTGCAGACCTTTGCCTGGCAGCAGGGATCTCACCTGGTAGGAGTCCAGTTGTCCGTCATACTCGTGGTGAGATGCTCACTTCTTAGTAAAGAGCTGAGGTGGTGTTAATGGGTCTTGTTCTGTCACTTCAGCTTCTCTGCTTTAAAAGCAAATCTTGAAGTGAGGTGGAAGCAACTTTGTACCGTATCAAAAAATAATGGATTTTTTCTTTTTTTAAAGCAGATCAAACAAAATCTTTACTTTCCAACACCACTGTCATGGGAAGGGCGAAGGAGAAATTCTGAACTGTTCGTGTACCCCAGATATTCAAGAACTAAGCTAGAATGCCATTTCTTGATTCTGATGCCAGGAGTCAGTGCCCTGCTCTTTGTAGTGCTCCACACTTTAGCCTTAAAGGCATCTCCAGTGTCTTTAGTATGTGTTGTGTCATGTTGTGTGCTCTTTCCAGCCTTTTTGATAAGTTAGTATTTGTTTGAAGACTCGAAGCTTGTGGAAGATACAACTTGACTGACTTGGCTTTTGAGGAGGAGAAGGGCCCTCATGGATAGGAGGACATCATGTGGATGGGCACACAAACTGAGTTGTAATGCAGAAGGTACTCATTACTCTTCTTGTGGGGTGGGAGGAAATGGGCTGGGGCAGAGTAGGTAACTCCGTGGCCTGGTAGGAAAATCAGTGTTCCTATTTCAATACAGTAGGGCAAGGCTGATTTCTTGTCGATGCTGGTAAGTCTAGGCAAAGCCTCAGAGCTTTAGAATGACTGGATTTGTAAGTTACATGCAGGAAAAAAATAGTTTTGCTGGCATTCATCATGTCAGTTTGGATCTGGCTCTGATCTGGGTTAAGTTGCCTTGGTGCTGGAGATGTCAGACTAGCACTTCTCAGTATGCCCACTGGTAGGGTTGGTCTTTTGGTGGTTGTGTTCTTGCTAGTCAGGCTTGAATGTCAAGGGCCTATGTAATGTTGACTTTCGGTGATTATCAACAGCTATTAAAGTGTCTACACCAAGAGAAAGAAATGCATAAGGAGCACTTAGACATTTGTGCACAAGCTTGTAGCTATCCAGCATCTTCTCTTTTTTGGTGTAAATTACACTTCTGTATTTAGCTATATGTGTAAGTAATCAATAGTGATAAATGATTGCTTATGGGTCAGATGCTGATACGCCTTTTATGTTTCAAAGCTTAGAGTTCTTTGTGGATGCTGCTGCTCTTGTCTGCTCTTCAGCACTGGTTTGCCTACAATACCCTTACAGATTTCCTGTGCGCTTCTTGCTCTGTCCTTTTGCTCTGCCTCGTGAGGTGCTGCAGGCAGTGCTCAGAGCGCTCGTTTCAGGAGAAATGTAGGGTGAGTGCACTGGTTCTTCCTTTCTCCTCCCTGCCTTTCCTTCCTCTGCAACCTTCAGTTATGCAGGGAATAGGTGATGCTTTTTTCATTTTTACACTAAATTTTTTGATCTGTTTCTGCCTTTGAGTGACTGCTTTTATTCTAGCAGATTATAATTGCCTGTAGTAAGTCATGAACTTTCAAGGGTTAGCTGAAACAGGTTTCTGTATCTGTAAGTAGAAGCTCTCCAAGCTGTTTCCTCCAACTTGCAATTTAGTAAGTATTGATTAGCCTGGCCAGTTTTCACATATATGCTCACCAGGATACCTTCATTCCCTACAGAAGCAAGACTCCTGTGGTCTGTTTCTGGGCTAAAGTTAGTGATGTTTGTTGTTTGAGGAAAACTCAGGGATGAGACACACAGCACTACAGCGGTTGCTTATGCAGGAAGAGTTCCCAGCTGCTTAGGAGGGGCAGCAAGGTAGTTTTTAGAACTGTTTTAAAGAGGCTAAACTAGAAGTAGCTGGAGGAAAATATCTCCATTTTTATAGTTCCAGTAAAACACAACAAACTTTTTACAGGCAAGGGCAGATGTTTGAGAACTCCTTCAATGTGTGAGTTTCCCTTCTGACCGTTCAGCGTATTTTTCTAATTGGATACTGTTGTCAGTTGTGGGCTGTGGAGCTCCTAGGGAAAGCAGCGGTGGTGTGGAAGATGGAAGTAGGCAAGAAGTAATGCAAAGGATGAAGTGTAGGGAGAGTGCCAGTCTTTGTACCTGCCCTGTGACCCACACTTGCTTGTTCAGTAAGGTGGGTTCTGAGGGGCTTCAATCAACCAGAGAGAATTTAGTTAATTTGAGTAAATATTGCATGTTGTCACCTGTCCGCTCACCACACAACAATGGTGCTCATCCGCTACAGTGCTTCGTGGATGTGAGATTGTAAATGCAGTTATTGATACTTAGGACTTAAATCTAGCAGTGACTTGGAAATGAGTCAGGAACATGTGGAAATGTGACCGCTTTTGCGGCATGTATTCTCTTGGAATAAATGTTGCAGTACCTGTCAGTTTTTCCTTGGGGAGGACTCAGAGGGTGGAAATGAACAAGGTGTTTGTGTGCCCAGAACCACTGTACTGGCAGGCACCAGGACTGCCTCGCACCTCGTGTTTGATGTGCTAACAAAAACGTGAAGTAAAGGGGCAGAGGAAGGGCTGGATATGTCCTTAAATCTTGAGCTTGCCTTGGTTATTGTGACAGTGCACATGAATCTGGAGTTACTGAAACGGAGAGAATAACTTGTATCTTTTTTTAGCTGAAATAAATAAAAGCTCTCAGTTGCCATATCCGTAAACTAACTTCTTTCTCTCTTCATTTGCAGTTACATTGTCTCATATCACACAGCTGGTTCTGAGTCACAACAAGCTTACCAGTAAGTATAGTCCTGTTTTCAAACTTCATTACAGGTGATTGAGCAGTATTAAAAAGCTGAGACTGATAGTTTGTTGGATTTTGTTTGATTTTTTTTTTTTTTTTTTTTCTCCTAAGAGAGCTCAATGTCACTTTTAAGAGTGCTTCTTGGTTAAGCACTTTAATACAGGTAAAGAGATGGACTATGTGACTTAGCAGCCAAGTTCAACATGCCTTCCCAACTTCGGTACAGTTCTGCCACAAACTGGAAGATCTGTAATTCTCAGTCTTGTTACTGGTTCAGCCAAAAAAAATCCATTCCCTTACCATGACTCTGAAGTCATTCTGTTTGGGTGAGGACTCTGAAATATTTTTTTTTTAACCGTATCAATTTGCATTTTAGTAGATGGTAATTAATTTGACTGAAACAGGTGAAAATAAATTACAGCTCAACTGCATTATATCTATAGCCAAATGTAGGTGAACAAGGCCGAACTAAATGTGAGCTTCTGGCATGAAAGTCAAGCAGTCTGCTTCAGTCAAAAAAAAACATCTTTTGCGTATGAGTTCTCTTGCTTGAACTGCACACACCGTCTTCAGTTACTACCTGTGGATCCTGCTTCCCATGGTGAAGAGGCCCTTAAGTGAGGTGTTGATGAATAGCATGTTATGAAAGCAGCATAAACTGGAGACTTAATTTAGCGGAGGTCGATATCAGACTAACTTCTACATGGCAAAAATAAATATTTTTTGGTAGGGGAATGCTTCAGGCTTACAGTCTCATCAGCATCTTGTACAGACATTTCTATTTCTTGATTGTTGAAATACAAGCGATGAGTTTTGTCTGATCTGTTACTGTGCATTTTCTAAAGAGAAATGTTGGTTTTGATGTTCTGCTTGTCCTTGTCTGCTCTCTGCATGTGTCAATAGATTTCTATCTCAACCAGTCCTCCTCTTTTTGGAACTGAATTTTTTAAGAGTGCGTAAAGTGGAGAACGCAGTGGAACCAGCAATGGGATGCATGTTGAGGAGATGACTGAGTAGGTGCTTTGGCATGTACCAGGTTATACCCAAGGAAAGTTTTACAAATTGAGATATGTTTATACAAAAACAACCAAACAAAAAAAGCCTAACACAAATGAAAACCCCTAACAAACAAACTAATAAAACCCAACCTGTCGAACTCTAAACTACTTGCTGCATGAGCTTTAAAATACTATGTGTTATTCAAAACATAGGTATTAGTGCAAAAATCTCAATTAACGCTCAGCATTTTCAGAGGATTAAGTATGAGGAAACAGTTGAAATATTTTTAGATTCTAGCACATAAACGTTTCTCTGGATGCAGTTTATTGGGTACTAATGAATAGCTTAAAGGGTTTGTAGTAGTAGTAAATAGGTAAAATTATGGGCACTATGCGAGTGGCCTTGAAATTGTTTATTCTATGCCCTGCTTCTGATTGTACAGTGTCCTCTAGACTGGTATCTTGCTATTTGTCCCTATTGTAGCTTTCAAAAAAATTTCGATTTATGAATCTGACTAACAATTTCCAGCCATCTAACATGTAAATAACCACCGATGGGTAATTTCATGTGCAAATTCAGGAAGGGAAAATTATAAGTTATAAGGATGACTCTTGGCAAACCTGGCAATTCTTTCTCTGGGATTTGTAAAAATCCTACAACTTTTGAAAACTAATGGACTTGCAAGGACTTATCTATTTCATGTAACACCTTACAAATCTTAAATGTAGCTAAAGGATGAGTTCAGCTGAAGGCACAACTGGTTGGGCAGGTAGCAGATCTCTACCTTGCTCTGTGGAAGAGAAGACAGATTGAAACTTCTTCAGGGAGACTTGAATCCCACTGAACTTTGCTATCTGAGAACTGAGCCTGGGGAGAGTGACATGGTTCAGCATGAGCACCAGAGTTAAAATTGAAGTGACTATACCATGTCCTAGCTATGAGTCATAGCTGTAGACTGACTTGGGGAGGAAAAAGATCTAGTAATAAGAGATGTCCAAGGAGGGTATATTCAGGTTGTCTTAAAGTATTCAAGAAAAATCCAGAGCACACCATTTTTTTTTAAAAGCAGTTTTAGTTTTCAAAATAGTAGCATAAGGATTACCACTACTTCAAAATTGTGTTATATTACATCTCATCTTGTAATTACTGCTTTCTTCTGAAGTTGCCCTTAGATCAACAGGCTGCAAGTATGTCTGTTCTCTAAGCCAAGGGATTTTGTCAGCCTTTCTAATTGCTATGTTTGGGTTTCTTTTATAGGAAGGTAAAACCACTGCTTTTCCTCAGAAGTAACTCAAGAAGTCTGAAACTTACTATTTTTTCACAAATTGATGTAGACATTTAAATAGACAGCACACATTTTTAAAAGGCTAAATTTCAAGTTCATATTTTCGTATTTGACACGGTTGACCTAATCTTTTAAGCTATGTAATTAATTGTCTTAGTAGATTGTTCTTAAAATGACTAGGGAGCCGGTGGCAGTGACACTTGACATGCTACACTAAGGTCATATTAGCATCTTGTACTGGTTTTCTGCCATTTAAATAAGTGTTCGGTGTGCTATTTTTTTTCTACTGTTTAGAGTAAATATGTCTATCTGGAAGAATAAATACATATAAAAAATGGATATGCATTTTTTTTGTAACCATAGTTCGTATTTTTGACAGCAAACTCTACTGAAAATAAGTAAAGTTCCATTAGCAAGTATGAGGACCGCACTGTTATATCCATCATACTACTTAGAATGTTTTTGTGGCATGGTTTTTGTTAATTTTTTTTTAGTAAGCCATTCATAGTGTCGGTGCTTTTGCATGTACATATCTAAATCATTTGTTATCAGAAGTACTCAAATCTCATGTACTTGAAGAAGGCCTTCTTGTTGTCTTTGACATCTGTTGCCAGATTTAATTCCTAGAGGGCCTTGGCCTTCATCGTTGTATCCCTGCATGCTCTGGCAACGTTCCTATATTCTTCCCAAGTGGCCAGTCCTTTTGCCCACATTCTGTAAACTTCCTTCTTCCAGTTGAGTTTTTCCAGAAGGTCCTTGTTCAGCCATGCAGGTCTCCTACCTCCTCTACTTGATTTTTTTACTCATAGAGGTGCACCGATCTTAAGCTTAGAGGAAGTGGTGCTTGCATATTAACCAACTCTCCTGGCCCCCCCCACCTTCTAGGTTCCTAACCCGTCGCATTTTTCCAAGTCTTTAAAGAGGTCAAAGTGAGCTCCCCTGAAATCCAGGCTTGCAATCCTACTTAATGCCCTTATTGCCTTATGTCGACATACGGGCCAGTGTCTCCATATATTGTACTGGAAGTTTTTCATTCCATCGCTTAGCAGTTTAAAGCCTTCTATCCTGTATACAGCTGAGAAGCTAAAATAAAGATGGTCATTCTTATGCTATTAACCTGCATAGGTTGTCTGATCCTGACCCAAGTGTCTTTTGAACCCGTTGACTAACATAGAAATAAATGGAGCAGAAGTCCTGACAAATGTTCCTCAAATTTCTGGCAATGAGTGTCTGAATGATAGAGATCGGCCCTTCAGTGTAGTGCAGTAAGTTGAGTAAATGTCACCAAGTTGTCCTTGTTGTATGTTATTTGATGGTAGCTGAGGGACGTATAGGTGACACTCACCCCCTGCTCAGTGAGATCATTAATAGAACATGAATAGTGGTAGGGAATTCGAGAAGCTGTGCTGGAGGGATATGGAGGGAGTTGGAACCACAGGACATACTTCTGTAGAAACCATGCTTGATCAGTCTGGTCAATCATAAATGTTGTTTCTGCTTCTTCTGTGCAATGGTAATAACTTTTACCAGTATCCATTCTACTATTTTGTGCACTTCTTAGGACTGCTTCACCCAAGTTCAAGTATAACATAACTTCTCTTGAAGTTGGCAGCAGTCTTGGCCGCTTGCTCTTTCTGACACCCCTGTGCCAGGTGAAAGTGAACTGAAAGCATTTGTGTGGATCTGCACGTTTTGCGTGACCAACCAGCATCCTTCCACTTATGTTGCTGCTTCAATGTTCAGGCTGGGGTGGCCGCGCCAGTTACATCTTGTGCCGTGCTTGGTTTCCAGCACTTTGGACTGTCATGAGGCTGCTGAAGTTTTGTGTAAAGAAATTGATCACAAGTTTTTGAAATTAAACTTTGTCCTACTTTGTTTAAACCTTATCAGCTACAGTTTGTGGTTTCATTATGGTTCTGGGGAATAGGTTGGGAATTGAAGAAATGCTGGATGTCTGAGGAGCCCAGGTCAGGCAGAGAAAAGGCATAGGAACAAGCTCGCCTGTCTTTTCTATTCTGGTGTTCTCCCCGTGTCATTTCAAGCAGAATTGTTTGGAGCTGTGGGAAACAGTAGTAATGTAGATGAGTATGAGGGGTGGTGTGTTGTTGGGGTTTTATTGTTTTGTTTTTTTTAGCTATGTATCACAGTGGCTTGAGGGCTTAGAATTTTTATGTAAATTGGTTGCATTAGAACACCAAATGACTGACTTTGGGGGGGGAAAAAGTAGCTTTGCAGACTCAAACTGAGGTCAACAAGGTTGATTTGGCTTCAACTTTTGGCTCCCTTATGCCACTAGATTTGTGAGTAGTAATGGAAGTAGAGTTAGCAATAGAAAAACTCCCATTTTTCAAGGAGACTGAGTGTTTGAATTGTGGCTTATGCCTTATCTGACTTTTTTTCTCCTTGCATACAGCTGTTTTGAACTATTTTATCATTATACTTCTAGAGTTTACCTAACTAGGGTAACTCAAGGTATTCTTCACCTACTTAATACTTATACAAAATTTCACTTCCTAGGATCGTCACACTTAATATCCTTACCTTGCTAAGGATATTACTGGTGAAGTTTGGCAATTAAAATCTCTCTACTGCACCATAAATAGGAAGTATACTTGAAGAGATTTCGGAAGCTCAGGCTAACAGTGGTCCAACCCAGGAGTGCACAGAGAAGACGTGACTGGAGAGCAGGCTGGGCACAGATATTAAAGGTTACTTCAGCATTGACAACGTTTACGAGCGCTGACCATCAGTATTTGTGCAACTATTATGCTGTCAACTTGACATGTTTTATTCTTACTTATTTTGGAGATATGCTGTAAGTTTTTTGACTTAACTATCACAACTGTTATTTGACTTACCTACGTGAGATGATTAATTGACTTTGTAACCATTTGGAGAATCTATTTGGAGATTCTTGGTTTCGTCTCATTACTTTTTTTGTACCTGAATCCATGAGTGTTTCTGCTGTCAGTAGAATACCTGTATTGTAGGATTCGTCCATTAGAGGTCACTGTTTAAATAGCTTTAGCAATTTCTTTGCTAAGAAGAAGCTTATGCTCCTGATAGGAATTCAGTCTGCCTGGTCGGTGATGGTGGACAGCAGCTTAGTTTTCACTGTTCTCAAGCCTCCTTAACCTCAGGTGATCCTGTGCTCACCAGCTTCACCGTGTTCCTGCACACTCTTTAAATGTTCTCAAAACTTGTGTGCTGTTCGTAGCTTATCCCTGACATTTTTTTCTATCCTTTTGCTCTTGTGCTCTTATTCCTTGCCCAATATTATCAGATGTCTTAGTGATGAGAGATCAGGAACAACTAATTCTTTTATTTTCTCCTTGTACTTTCCCTGTGTTACCTGATGTTGCATGTTCTGTCCTCCCCCCTTTCCTCTGAGCTGTTGTCCTGTACTGTCCTCTTTCTACTGCTACTTCCTTGATTCTCAAGTGTAATTCTTTACTCATCTTTACTCCTTTCCTTTTTGTGAGGTGATCTATCGTTTTTTTTGCTTCTGGTTCCCATTTCCACACCTGCATTTTGTTTGAGTTCATTTTCTGCTCCTGTCAGAACATGTCTCGTTGATCACCATCCTTTGACGGCCATGTGGTCACTCATTATCATTCTTGTGCATTTTGCCTTCTTCCAGCAAAACAGTTTAAAACTTTTCTCTTTTTTTTTTTCTCCTGCTCACACAGTTACTGCTTCTTTGCTCTACCATCTCCTTCTAAATTGTGTTGTTGTCCATGTGTGACCAGCACAGAAGCTTGTCCCTTCATTGCTGTTAAAATCAAGGACACAGACAAGAGGGTTATTTAACATGCTGCTGAAATCTCTTGGTATGATTTTTATTTTAGGGCACCTCCTCTATAAGTCACCTTTCTGACTATACCTAGATGTATTGGAGGTAGTCCAAAGGCAGTTGGCAACACTGCATCCGTCTGTCCTGAATTCCTTCACAGTCTAGCTGCTTTGTCTTCTCCAGACTGCTGAAATGCAGGATGGTGTCTCCCACTGGTATTGTCTGACACTTTGCATTTTGCCTGTTACCTGGTTATTTATATAGCCAATTTGCTGACTTCTGGAGGAAACTAGATGCCTGTATACTCTTTGTTGCTTCTTGTGTTCTCCTCTTCTTTGCTTCTGCCTCTGCTTCCTTCTGGGAAGTCATTCTACACGATTGTACTGACATGATACACCCCAAAATGGTGCACATAAGCTGTCTGCTTAGTGAAACTGGGGTTCTGTCCAAAGCACAAGACTTCTGCCAGTCAGTGACCTCTCAGCTGTGCTTGGGAGTGATGCCTTCAATTAACTGTAAGCCTTTTATTTTTGTTAATGTTTTGATTTGGTTTTACTTCCTGTTGCTGGTGCAGGGATCGCTAAAGGGAAACACGTTTATGAATGCACTCAGTGCACAGGAGTACATAAGGAAGGAAAAGGAGTTCCCTATACATGTCTTACTATTTTTGTGACATCTGAGTTGTTTAATCTAAACATTTGTGTATGCCTTGTTAGCTTTTTTCTGCCTGAAAAAACCCAAACCTTTGGTTCTGAAAAATACAGATGGTAGGGCATTTTAGTTTTTAGAATATAAATTTTGATGTTTAAAAAGCTCTGGGGGAAAGAAGCAGAATAATTTATGAAAGTTATGTGCTGTAGTGGCATAAATATGAGTGCATGCTGAAACTACCCCAATTTATACGTAAGTTATATTGCCAAAGTTTGTGCTGTATGGCAAGGAGATCAGTTTTGCATCATAAGTGTACATACTAAATCCAGCACTAGATACAAATCGCTTGTCTTACAACTATTGCAACATAGTTCTCAGAAGCTGTTGTTATCTTAGTTAAGGGCATCTGCAAACATACTAACTTCTTTTTCTAAGCTTCAATGTTTTCTGGCATGTTTAATTACAAATGTATTGTGTCTCTACTTAACTCCCAGTGATTTAAAATAGCTGATTTTTTTTTTTCTTGTGGAAGCTCCATATAAGTGATCTTTCTCCATTTATACATACTAGTTGTAATGTAAAATTGTTGGAAATCCTCTTGCCAGATATATAGACTACTTTGAAGTTGACGTTTTCAAAGCTAGTGAATGTTACACAAGTGAACTCACTTCAATAAAGAGCTTAATTTTGTTTCATCCTAAAGAACTTACTGTTTGACAAGCCAAGTGGAATTTTTGTGTTGCTAATATTGAAGGACAGAGGTGAGAAGGTAGATTTGGTCTAGATTGAGGGAAAGATGGATTTAGTTTTGCACTCAATTTTCTATGTATTCCTTTTGTTCTTCTCATAATCAAATGTGTTGATTTGAAATGCAGAAGGACACAGCATTTCCCTTCAGACCACTCACTCATCTGACCTCTTGCCCTTTCCCTTGGTGCCATGTGTCAAAAATACTGCAGAGTGAAATAACCCTTAGGGTGAAATAGTTTCCTGACCTTTATCTAAAGGATGGACAATTTGTGGTAACGTGGTTTCTCCTGTCTAGGAGGAATATCTACTGTAGCTGGAAATGAAACACATAGTCAGCTGAAGCCTGGGATCAGCTAGCCTAGAGGTGCAGGGAGGACTCTACCACACAGACTCAAAGAAGTGACTTCAAGTTCCAGATATAGGGAGCCCAGACTAGGAGGGAGCATAATTCCTTCCCAGCACTGAGGACTGGAACAAGAGTAAACACGTGTGCTGACTTTGCTTTCTAGCAGTGGGCTTTTTTACTGCATCCTCTTCCTGTGTATGTGTTTAGAGGATGGGCTGGTGCCTGCGATAAGCAGTGCCAGTGTCGGGCAAAGAGTCAGATGATCCAAGCAGCGGTGAAAAGTCGTCCTGCAGGAGTTCTTAAAAACATTTCAGTGATATAGAAAGTGTGAACTACTAATACTGTCCAATAAAATTAAGTGAATTTGTCAATTATTTGTTAGATACAGTGAAAGCGAGATTTTGTAAACAAGCATGGCTGAGCACAAGAGTTGATGGATATTCCTGAGTAAGAGGCTGAAGTGACTGTCACGGGTAACCTAGAGTATCTGTTGAGGACCTGGTGTTCAGACCATCTTTGGTTCGTCCCTCTTGTAAACCGCAGAAAGCATGTTGAATAGGGTGAGATAAAGAGAATATTGAGAGGGGGGAAGGTCAACAGGCTGAACTTCAGCTGGTGTGATTTGACTAAAGCCAGCTACTGTGCAGTTGTGTGAAACTCTGGAAAGACCATGCTAAAATGACTTCAAACACCTGAAGGAGACTCATTGGGATTTAATGAGACCATTTGCAATTGCATTTGGTGAAAGCTTAATAATAAGTCTGTTTAACACTATCAGCTAAAGTTCTTTAGTTCTGCAGCAGTTTCTTTTGTTAATCATTCCCTGATGTTGAAATATCTAGCCATCCAGATCATCTGACCTGGAACAAGGGGATGTAGCCTATATTCTTTTTGCATGGTGTACCGCATGTTGTGTTGTTTGTTTTTTTTTTCCTGACATAAAAGTAAGATAGCAAAGCATCTTGACTGAACTGTGCACTCCTCACAGAGCAATTATTGAAACGGAAAATGCTGTGGTCCGCTATAGCATTTGCATGCCACACCCATTCAAAAAGCTTGTCTAATATTCTGTTTTCTTCAAAATTGTTTGTAGAAATGAAGGGGCATGTTTATATACACACTTTTATACCCATCCTCACTTGAACACTACTGTTCCTTGCTACCATAGTTAAGCTAACAGACATCAGATTTCTGTGAGCTCTTTTGATGTGATTTCAGTTCTTTGCTGCTAGGTTATTTATTTTCAATCTAATAACCCCTTCCTAACCTTGGCCCCTGGTTTCTAGTATTTGTTTGCAGACTCTGAAGTCCACCTTAAGCTTTCTTCTCAGAGCAAATTTGTCCTTTGTCTTCACTAGATGTCACTTGATTGCCAGTGTTGCCTCAGCCTTTCTTGTACTCGCAGCACTTCTCAGTCTCTGGCTTCTAAATTAAAACTGTTTATTGATAAATTGCTTTGTTAGCACAGTAGCACATCAGTGAGCTATAGTATAATTTAAACATGTTCATAAGAACACTTTCGTAACTGCAGTGCTCTGTGGATAATTGCAAAAAAGAACTCTGCTATTTCTTGAAGAACTGAAGATTAAGGGTACAAGTTTTTTAATGTTTTCAGTGTGAGGAAAGTTAGTATCCATGTTTGGAAGAGGATAGAAGGAAGGCAAAAGGGGAAACAATTTACACATAATGTAGTTTAAATACTGCATGCTTCACTTGGGGTCAGGATTCTCTCCAGTTAACTGCCAAGTATATCAGCATGCCTATGAATATTTAAAACAAAAACTGGTGTGGTATTCTGCTAATTCCTCTTTCATTTTGGCGAAGCTGATTGCTTCTCTCTCAGTCTAACAGAACCCTTGTCAAATTAATCTAAACATGACTCCAGCTCTGAGTACAGTTATATTGGATGCACAGAATGCATTATATATTTAGTAGTCTAAATTCCTCCTCCGCCATGAAATGTGAGTAACGTTTCATGTCTTTATGACCTTTACTCTAAGGGATCCTTACTCATGAAAAGTTCCTGTTGACGCTAACTGGATTAGCAACAGTCTGCAGAACTTAGTTTATTATGTTGTGTAGCCCACAGGTTTTATTTTAGGCTTAAGAAGTAGGTCCTTGCTCTTGGCAGAAAACTTTACCTGGATTCTACAATAGACTGGTAGCACTCTCAAAGGTCTGTATTAAGTTCTCTTTTACTGTGTATGACTCTTGACCAGCTTTTAAGTGGAACAGTTTAATGAAAAACTGGCATAGTCTTATAAATCTGTTCTCTGACAAGTGGTGCTATTTTAATAGCTCTTCTGGATAAATATTCCCTTAGAACCTGTAAAGGCTTCAAGTACTACTGAACATCATGTTCCTAGGTGCTGTGAAATTACTTCATTAACTAAAGAAACATTTTGAAAAAAAAATAAATTCTGCAGCTTTAAGTTTCCAAAGATGTGAATTCCAAAGAAACTAAGCATATTTTAAGTAATTAAAATTCTTATTTCACTTGGTGTCTGATTCAGAGGCCATTGAATTAAATGGGAGGGTTTCTGTAGCCTTTGAATCACTTCTTGAAGAGGTCATAAGCTTACTCGTGCACAGTTCTGTGAACAGGGAGGTGTTACACATACCATTTGCCAAGCAGCAGTGGAACAGTGTTTAGTTTGAACATTTGATGTTAAGCATTTCAGTTTATTTATACTTAAGTCAGTTCATGTACCATGTGTTCCTCTCGTGGAGACTTAGATTTTTGCTAAATCATTTCACTTGTCCAGTTGGGTAGTTTATTGACTTGTCATGTTTTTCATCTCAGCTTCCTTGTCTAAAATGTTTTATATGTTAGTTTTAAATCGTAAAGGAAGTTTTGATGTGTGTCTCTTAATAAGAGTATCTTCAGAAATGGTTGACTTAATGTTAGTCCCTACTAAATACAAAAGAACAGACTAGATTTCATCTTTCAGATGAAAAGCAAATGGAGACTTAATCTTGCAAACACCTAAGTGAGTTTGCTTTAAAAGTTGTGAGGATTCCTGTTGTTTTCCAGTTCTCCTGTTGTGATTTGAGCCCACCCAGCTCGCCACAAAGCACCACTCAGCTGCTGGCTCACTCCTACCCCTCCAGTGGCATGTGGAGCAGAAAATACAACAAAAGGCTTGAAGGTTGATGAAAGGGACAGAGAGGGCACACTCACCAGTTATAGTCACGGGGAAGAGACAGACTTGACTTAGGGAAATAAAAGGTATTTAAATTAAACAAAACCACCACCAATTTACCAATTGAATCAGAGTAGGGCAGTAATAAATAAAACTGGATCTTGAATACATCTTCCCCCCACCTCTCCCATCTTACTGGTCCCAGCTCTGCTTCTGATTCTCGACCTCCTCCCCTCCCTCTAGCGGGGTAGGGAATAGGGGCTGCGGTCAGTCACAGTCCATTCCATGTTTCTCCTGTTCCTTCCTCCTCAGGGAGGAAGACTCCTCACAGTCTCTCCCCCGTGGCAATGGGATGTCCCTACCACAGGAGACAGCCATCCACGAACATCTCCAACTAGTGTGGTTCACCCAGCAATAGACTGCTCCAGCGTGGGCCCCCCTCAGAATCATGGACTACTTCAGGTTCTGGCTCCTTCTCCATTGTAGGGTCCTCCATGGGCTGCGGATGGTATTCTTCTCCATTGATCTCTGCGGCTGCAGGAGCTTAGCCTGCCATCTCACCATGGGCCAAAGGGGAATGACTGCTCCAGTGTGCCTCTCTCCTTCCTCACTGACCTGGGTGCCCCATGGTTCTATCTCTTTCCAGTCCCACTTTTCCTCAAAACAAAACCACTTTCCAAACAAAGGAATTTGCCTCCCCCCTCCCTGGTTTTCTCCTTTTAAATATGTTACTGTGGAGGTGCCAATTGGCTTGGCCTTGGCCAGAGGTGTGTCCAAATTGCATCTGGAGGATCTTCTCAAGGGTTTTACAAGAGCCACACCAGGACCAACTCCACCCGAGGAACAAGCCCAACACAGCTTCACAGAAGTTTTAAGAGAAACAATCTTGGAGATCATTTGCAGAAATAGAGACTTTCTGAAGCCTGTGCCTTCTCAGCTGTATGAAGGGCCCTGCCACCACAAGAATTGTTTTGAAACCTAGACAAATGAGTAAAAAGTGGCAGAGTGGAACTGGAGGGGAAAAGAGCGCACCACTTCTCCATTTTCTGTGTTCCTTCTTTGTCAGAGGTGGGTGTACAAAAGGAGGTGGCTCTAGATGTCAATTCTAGGTAGTAGTATGAGAACCACTTGACTTCCTACTTAGAGACAAGATTACATCTGAGACATTTAACTCCAAACTGCTTTAACTGATTTAAATGTTCTTAGCCTGTTGCTCTGCATGATAGCTGTGTTGGATAAAAGCTTCATCTAACCCAGCATCTGCTCTCCAACAGAGGGCAATATCAGACCTCTAGTAAAGATAGATGTCTAGTGTTGGCTTCTGGTTCTTGATGTGGAGAGAGAACTAAGGTCCGGATCCAAGATACTTAGATGTGAAGTTATATAGGTATTGAATAGTAGCAGTTAATCCTCCTTATATGTATTTTTGAAATTATATCAGAACTTTTGACCAGCTGCCGGTTATGTAGAAATAAAATGTAATAACTTTCCTTCAGTGAAAGGCTGCTCTGATGAGAATATATTGTAGTTCTTAAAGAATTGCCACTAGCTTCAGGGCAAAAAAGAGCCTATTTGTTTTTAAATGCTTTGAAGTATAAGAATTTGTCAATCCTTATTTCTAGGAGCTCAAAGTCCTCTTATTCCTTAGTGTGTAGCCTGTAGACGCTCCCTTTTGTTCTCAACCAAGCTCTTGAAATGAAGGTGAAGTCCTATATCTGTCATAGTGAATCACTCTATGCAATTTAAAGTATTGAACAAGGGGAAGGGAGCTGTTCCTGGTCTTGTGAAGTGAGGCTTAGTATGAATGGGGCTTCATAATGTGGCTGAAGCTTCACTAGGGGAATGCAAAGGCAATGGACTGCCAAATTTTACTAGCGTTTGCTGAGGAGGAGTTGTTAATGACACTGGGCAGCAGATGGTCTTAGAAGAGTTGTTAAGACACTGTGGATCATTCTGTAAATATGTGGGTGAAAGGAACCAGGATGCTGACAGTTCACTCACAGCTCATCATGAGAAGGTGGCTCAAGTGGAATTAGATATTGCCAGAACATGAATTTCTTGGTATTTGGCAGTCTGCTATGTATGTGGGAAGAATTCTGCAACATAACAGTGAGTTGGTAGTCAGGACATACTTAGTCGTGTGAAGTTCTGAATAGAGAACGTTATGTGCCTAGTCAACCTTGCTTGACCGCTGCTAATCTCTAGACCCAAAGGTACTGAACCTGTGCAGTTCAGTGCAGGAATTAATTTTGATCTTCTGTTTGTCTTCGAATCCAAGAGAGCATTCATTCGTATTACAAATTAATCTGAATTGTTGAACCAGAAAATAAGCTGTCACAAGAAAAAGTCCTCTCTCCTCTACCACAAGCCTGGTCTTACCTACTCTTCTGCTTTTCCTTTTCACGAAATACCTCTAGCCCTTCCATCCAAACCAAAAAATACAATTATGGACTGGGGTTTCTTTCTTTGATTCAACAGAGTGAGACACAAAGCATTTCATCTAAATCCTTTGCTACATTTTGAGCCTTTTTCTCCTCTCAACCTGCTTACCCATGCAGCTTTTAGTATGGCTTGAAGAAGATAATGATATGAAGTATCACTAAGGACAATGCACAACATGAATTACAGTATGTGGGAATTATACAGGTATGTTAGAAACTTAGTGGACAGTGTGCAAGGACAGAACTTCTCTTGTTCATTAGGGACACTTATACCTCTGCTCTGACAAAAAGAAACCTTATTGAAAACCTCTGATAAACTAGCCAGTGGAAGTTGGTTTTGCCCAGTGTTTGCAAATGAAATGAACAGGTACAATTTAAAACACTTAAAGTGTGTAGTGATCCATTGCAGCTAGGGTTCTTTTTGATGCTATGATCTTCAGTGCAAGTGTAATCTTCATGAACAAATCTCTGGAAGCCATTTTCTTCCTGCCTTGGCATCTAGGTGTCATTTTTTTCTGGGTAGTTTCATGGGTTTTTTTTAATTGTTTTCTGGTGGTATTTTTTGTTTGTGGTGTTTTCGTTGTGTGTTTTTTGTTGGATTTTTTTCCTGTTTTTTGTAATGACTGTTCACTTTCTTCCCTGAAATGATTCTTCTGCTCTCCACAGTCTCCTAGCTTAAGTCAGAAGTGAGATACAAGCTTAAGATTTCATTTATTCTTGAGAGAAAACAAGCTTGTTTGGACAGGTATGTGAAAAGACACATCTGCTGAATCGGTGTTGCTAGTTCAAGATAGCTCTGTAACTGGGTCCAGCTTTTTGCTTTGTCAGTTACTGATCACTTTGCTTTCATCACTTATTGTGTGGACTCTTTAGTTTTGTTGGAGGGTAGTTGTCCCCATAGCATGTCCCTGTAGCATGGTCCGTTGACAGATGCAGAAGAGCTTTGCTACTAATCCATGATGCCGGAGGTCACTGGGTAACGACATCCGCTGTGAGTAGGACTGACTAACCTGCTAACCAGCGCTGATTCAAGTGAAGCGCACACAATGTATTGTTGTGTTTCCTCAAATGAGGGCAATACTAACAAATCATCTCTGTAGTCTGACAGCTTCTGTAGTCAAACCTTGCAGCAAGATCAAAAAATCTGGGGGCTTCCTGTCTTTGTAGTGATACTATTGTTCTTGGTGTAAGATGTGCTTTTTCAGTTGGCTTTGAGAGCTTTCAGTATCTTGGGTAATAGCTTCTTAATCTCTTCATCATCTTGGTTTTCAGTCTGAATGACTGAAATATAGAATTGACAGCTAGGGAGCCAAGCTGACTGTAGGTTTAAGTTTGGCCTCCTCAATGTCAGGCTCTTGTTTCTTGTTGTTCCACAACAGTGCTCTGCATTACCTTTAGCATAACCGGTGATGTTAAATTGTACTCTTTTGTTCTAGAAGTCTTTTATACTGTCCAAAAGGCCAGAACCTTCAGGCTGAGTTTTTATTAATTGCATCAATAGTGTAACTTAAGGAGAATTGCATTTAGTCTCAGCATTGTTAGGCTTTGTCTAAATCCTGCATTTGTGGATACTTCTGATTCCTAGTCTTGTGTAACGATAGTGTCTATTTGAGAAGAGCAGAAACATAGTTTGCTGGTCCATTGCATCACATCAAAGTCAAATTATAAAGTCTGATTTCTGAAAGAAAACCATTGTAATACTGGCAATTACTGTTCTGGTGAAATACTGAGGCTGGAAACAGCTGAATTATGTCAATTAAAATCCTCAGTTAGCTTCTGTTAGGGAATAATTTTCAACGACAGTAGTAGTACATTACCCTTTACTTTCTGAAGACACATAATTCTTGCCATCAGTGAGTGACATACACATGGACCGGTTGGAAGATACCGCAAAGGGAGGGTTTTTAAATGTTCAGATTTATCTTAATGACTTCATTTAAAAAAAGTCTGCTAAAAATCTCCTGCAGTGAATATGACCCTCAACAGTAATATTTATGGTGTGTAATTAGAGTATTTGTTAGGGATCCTATTATTGTTCGCAATGTAATTAGGCTTATAATCTAGTCAATGTGACGTACTATAATGTTCTACTCTGTAAACATTATTGACTCCATTTTAAGACTGAGATTGTCTCATGCCAACAAATAAAAGAAAATCATGGCCTCATAAAAACTTATAATTACTTAGATGTGCGTTCTATGGATTCCTGATGCAGTCAAATTTGAGACTGAACTGAGGTGAATATGGAGCCCAGGTGCAGGCTTCAGTACAGGTGATTTACCAACCTCCTTTTTTTGCCAGCCTCAGCTGTCTGCTTAAGTCTCACTAAATTTAAGGGGGGAAAGATGCAAATCTGCATAGGTTTTTTTAACCTCATCTGTACAGGCATATCGATATTGTGCTTCTGCCTAATTTTTCATGTGTTTAGATAGTTTTTCATGTGTTTAGATAATAACCAGTTATTGATTGGCTGGTAATCCAGTGTGGCCATGTATGTGAATTGATCAGTCATTTATTCACTCATGGGAGGTACCTGAAATTGGGCTTGGCTGAATTTAAGTCCTTGTAAATTTTGTTGTACCTTAAATGGACAAGAACTTGGATACTAAATTATTGAAGCAATAAGCAGAGTAGGCCATCACTAAAAAGTAATTTTTATTAATAAAACTGTTGTCTTAGTTGAACTACTTGTATCATTCATTTTTTTCAACTCAAATAGTGCAGTGATCTAAGTCTCTTAGGCTCTGCTCTTCTGAGACCTGTGTGTACTGTAGGAGCTCAGAGGATAGCCAGCTTCTCTTTGTTAGTCCAAGAGTATTTGTCCTTGTCTCTCTTTACAATGGTTCTTAGTCAAAATATCTCACAGTACTGGTGGTAATTTTCTGAAGAGTACAAAGTGACTGCTCTCAGTCATGAGAACAGATGCCAGATAGGTGGTTTTCTTGAAACAAACTTTGCTTTTATTGCGGTAACTGTTAGATGCTGGTTCTACTGTCAGCCACTATACAAACAGAGCAAAAGATGGGTGCTAATAGAGCACCTGGGGTCTTGGTAGCTCTCTCTAACTGCCCTCTCTCACTGTGAAAACATTCCCACAGCTGTGCCAGCAAACATCGCAGACCTGAGAAATATAGAAGTGCTCAACTTTTTCAACAACCAGATTGAGGAGCTGCCTACACAGATCAGCAGCCTGCAGAAGCTCAAACACCTGAATCTTGGGTGCGTATCTCAATGCAAAACTTTTGTGTAATACAGGTGCAGTCAAATGTTGTTGCAACTGAACCTGGAACTTCTCATTTATTGCTATAAAAGTTTGTTTTTCAAAGTGTTTGTGGTGATAACCTGGTAATCATGGCCTCAGGGTGTTTAGCTAATGTCCTGGCTAATAGGATACTTTAAAATGATCAAGTATTTTGGGTATACCAATAACCATTTAAGGGCAACAGCAACTCACTTTCATCTAATACTGAAGTCAACAATTATTTAATTTTACTTCCCTGGCAACTGTTTGCTGTGTTAAAGCGAGGCTGTATTTTCTGTCCTGCTTTGTTAAATAATAACAAAAAAAAAAAAAAAGAAAAAAACCTTCCCCCACCCCAAGCCCTGCCCCCCATACTCATTTTTTCATGTTAATATAGGACTTTAATTCCAAAGTCCCAAATTTGAGATTAAATTTCTATTAAACCTGTAAAAGTAACAGCAAATCTTTAAATGTGGTATGCATTTAGTTTAAAGAGCTAGTGTCGACTGAATTTGAGCCAGAAGCATTCCTGTTAAGTGTTCAGATACTATATTTCACTAGAGTTGGTGATACTTTATAATAACTACAGTTACAGAAGACTTTCTTGAATTAAGAAAATAAATGTGAAGCACAGAACCCTCATAAAACTATCAGAGCATATTAAAGTGTAGCTACTCAGCACTGGTAGGGTTAAACTTTAGAGACCTCATAGAAAGAATGTTTGTATTTTATAATTCAGATTTCTAAGGACTTTTTATTATTTCAGGTACAAAGTGATTTTGGCTAGGCTCTGTTTATCTTGCTTTAGATAATTCTGTAAAATGCTGGTAATTGAATTGCATCCTGAACTGTTGGAATGCCAATAAATGTTTTCATGATGATCTGTCTTCTCTGGTCTTTTTTTGGTCACTTTAGATCTTTAACATGCCTTGATGCCTGTTTGAAGCTGGAATTGCTTTTCATAGCAAATATTAATTCATGTTCAGGATTCTATATATCTTGGGTCTTCAATCCATATTTTTGGAATGGTGTAGAGATGTTGCAGTGTATGGTGGGTGGAGGAAGTTGGTCACTTTTCATGGATTAAAGTGGCAAAAAGCATTTGTGTGGTTCAAATACTGGTCTTCATTAATAGAAAAAATGCAGTGCAAAAATCCAGTTGGAGTTAAAACCTACAGTCATTTAGGTCTGGAACCACAGTTGCCACCTTCATCAGTCATGTGGCCTGAGATCTTGCAGATTAAATGCTCTTCTTTCATAATCCCTTTCCTTACCCATAATCTTTCAGGCACAGAATTTACAGCCCAATTTTAACTCTTGCAAAATGGATTCAGCCTCAGGTCCTTGGAGTCAGTAAAGAGGAAACTATTCTGCCCTAGTAGTTTGTCAGGGGGCAGCCCAGAAACAGTCTTGTTATCTGCAATGTATATGTACACATAGGGCACCAAAACCAGCCCTCTGAGGGAGGGGAGAAGCTCGAAGAAGAGCATAGCTTATTCTGGGGAGGATTTTGATGTAGAGGAGTCAAGTGGTGAGGCTGAAAGGGGAAAGATATACTGCTGCACTGAGAGCTTAAAAAAAAAAAGGCAGGTGTGGCATGGTTTTTGTGGCACAAGCTCAATGTTTGAGCTTCTGCAGCACCAAATAGTTCTGGGCAGGGACTTTCAGCTGGTTCTGTTTTCATGCCAAACAACAGATACCATTCTGCTTTTCGTTGTTTTTGTTTTAATAGGGAGAATGTTCTCCTCGTTCTTTGCTTACAAAAGGGAAGGCTATAAGGTCCACATGCTCTTTTACTAGGGAAAAGGAGCTGTTTCTTTAGTCCTATTTGATAGAAAGAACGGTTTTAAAACCAGTGACAAGTCTGCAGTAGCAATAGCGGAGAATGCCTTTCTGTATTTTAATAGCCACTCCTACAACAGTAATACTAGGTGCCTGTCCCTGGTAGGACTTTGTATGGGGGATGAGAAGGAAGATTCCATCTATTGTTTAGCTACAGAGAACTGATCTCTACAGGTTTTTATTCTGGTGGGGCTGTCTTATGCAAAAGTGGGAGAGGAAAGGTCTGTAAGAGGGATGTTGTGCTTCTCCTGCCTTTGCTCACTTCGATACATAGTCTGGAGGTGCAGCTTTTTTTAAATTCGGTGGCCGAAGAACTTTGACTGGATTTTCTTATGGATTTTAGTGTTACATCACACTTCATATATTCAGATAATGTCTCCTCTTGACTTCAGTTGTGGCTATTACACTTTTGCATCAGGAGAGTGAAATTCAGAGTATCTTTAGAGGTAACATGTGAAAAGTCCTGATTTTTTCCAATCATCACATAATAAAATCCAGCTCTTCAAAATAGTTACCTCAATGTGCTCTTCCTGAAGATGCCTATCTTCTCTATTCCACTTTCAAACCCAGGTGTCAACCAAAGCAAAATCCATGTATGCAAGCAATGTTGTTTGGTGTGCATGCAGGAGTATGAATAATAAGCTGGTAGTTCTTTTTTGATCATATGATAAGCAGCCAGAGCTCTAGCTCATACCCAATTAGTAAGGTTCTATAAATATAGTCTCCAGCTCCTTGCCTTACTTCATTTCTGCAGCAGCTCACCTTGTTCAAGCCCTTTGAGGTGAGAGAAAAGTTACTGTTTTCTGTAGCTTGTCTGCTCGAGGTTATCAGAGAAACCTTTTGCTTCAGTTAGCTTTCCCCTTGGCCTGACTGTTCTGGTGGGAACTGCTGTCCTAAACCCTCTTAAGACTGGCTGAACAAGGTATATTTAGAGTAAGCCTCATCAATCAAGCAACAGAAGTTTTATTTCCTTCATGCTCCATGTGCCTCCATAGTTATCTAGTGACACAAATTTGCTGTTCTTAAGGAGTTTAAGCAGCAATTACCAAGGAACATAAATAACATGCAGTGGAGACATTCCTTGTATTTAGTACCGTGGTGAAGAACTATCTGGTACAGTGGAATGGTTTTCTCCATGACGTACCATTTAAGCTGAGTGTAGCACTATAGCACCTCTCTCCCTTGTGCTTCATGTTTCAGGTGTGGCCGCGGCCTGACATAGTACATGGGATCCCTTGCGAGTACATATGTTTGGGGCATATTTATGGGAGTGAGAAATAAAAATTCTGCATTGCAAAAGGCTTGCTCAGTACCTTGCAGCATCAACCCCTTTACAAAACAAAAGGGAAGCTTGGTGTAGATCACATTTTTTAGAAATGAAACACTTATTGCCTGTATTATTCCTATTAGATGGAGTGAATACTGATGTCATTCTGTTTTTCTCTTTACCGACAGCATGAACAGGTTAAACACCTTGCCAAGGGGATTTGGCTCTTTACCGGCTCTAGAGGTTCTTGACTTGACTTATAACAACTTAAATGAAAATTCCCTACCAGGAAACTTCTTCTATCTGAGTAAGAAACTTTTCTAAAAACTCTACAAATCTTCCTGATACGGTGCTTTGCTTTCTGCAGTTGAAATTTATTTGATGGAGACCAAACTTCAACAGAATTCTTCTGATATTTATGTTTTACTCTGAATATCTCTTGAATATTTCTACATTGCTCAGCAATATTTATCACTGATATACAGTCACCTGGCACCATTGGACACGAGAAGACTTGGTTAGTAACGGTATATTATTTTTTTCTGAGTAATATTTCCTGGGGTCTCATACGCGGTTAAAAGTTCATAGAAGCTTGCAAGCCTTGGGAAAGTAAGCTGTGTTGCAAAGCAACTGTTGGGTGTTAACTAACTCTGGAAACAACTGTGTTCTTGCTGGTTTATTACTGAAGTAGTTCTACCAGCATGTGGATGTTGAAGTGTCCAATATGTTAAAAAATATGCTAAGGTTCCAAATCTTGGCACAGGAATGGTAGAACAAAGCTGACCTTTACACACGTTAAAAATACATACTCAAAGAGTTAAAGTAAAGGTATTGTAATGCATATGTGCAAAAGGGCTACATTATGGTTGCCTAAGCAACTTGAATTCTGGCACTTTCTGGATTTCAGTGATTCTGCTACCTTACCAGTCTTTGCAGTGTACTTCAGGCTGAAGTGACTTCAGGATCAGTGCGTTTAGCAGCAAAATTGATAGGTGAGGGGAGAGGAAGAAGTGCCACTATCTGAGAGATTTCATGATTCAAACCTGACAGAGGGAAATTTCAAAGTCAGTGTTATTAAAAATGGTCACATTTAAGGAAATGAAAAGAGGAGGAAGAGTAAACTGCGTGAGGCAAATGGAATCTCCTCTCTGGTGGGGAGGAGAGGTTTTGCTGACTTGACCACCTTCCTTCTGGCTGCACCCAACAGTTCTTTGTGAGTCTCCATTTTATTTTTATTTTTTTTTCAGACTGTCAGACTTCATGTATGTTCATTCAATAATAGCAATCTACATGTTTTTGCTGGGTCATTTTTTTTTTCTGTGAATTTTGTAGTAACTAAGCATGGAAATCGCAAATTATACAATTTGAGTCTTCTGTTTCTGTCTCTTTTAAGGTCTCTTTCCCAGTAATAGACTGTTTTCTATAGGGCTTAACATATAAGTGTAATTTCCTAGTAAACTTAGATAATTTTTTTTTTTTAAGTTTACTTAGGATGCAAATTGATGTAATAAGTAAGAGTGGGGGGTAATAAAGCATAATGACTGTATTCTGACAGCTGAGCATTGAGACTGTGTGCCAGAACCTGCCGGAGTGTACTATTGTAGAAATTGTTAATCGTTCCAGTCCTTTTGAATATAGATGTTTTCCTGATCTTGCCAACGACACAATAAGCCAGTAAATCTAAGTTTGACCTGTTTGTTGTTATTGTGAGCCCTGAGTATGTCAAAGGCTTTCCACCAAGTCAGGATTATTAATCAAACCTGACTCCCTTTTATTGATTAGATCTCAAATGGTTGGGTTATATGCCACCCTGTTTATATATTGCTATTTAATTTGCAGCCACCCTGCGTGCACTCTATCTAAGTGACAACGATTTTGAAATCCTGCCGCCAGATATTGGGAAGCTCACAAAGTTGCAGATAGTAAGTAATTTATCTAAATTCTTAGAAAATCAATTCAGTTTTGCAACGCTTGTAGGAATAGAATCTAGTCAATTTGAGAAGTAGTAGTGTATGCTTGTAGGAATAGACCACTACACTGGAACTGCTTCTTATTTACCAGCAGACACTTGTAAATAAATTGGAAGAATTGGGCATTTAGGAAAAAGGTAGGGGCAGAGGGAGCAGAGTTCTGATTTAAGCTGCTTTATGGCAATTGGAAATTGTTCTGACTTCTTTATATTCACTCTTAGCTGAGTCTCAGAGACAATGACCTGATATCGCTGCCTAAAGAAATTGGTGAGCTCACTCAGCTTAAGGAACTTCATATCCAGGGAAACCGTCTTACTGTGCTACCCCCAGAACTAGGTAAGATTACGGATGGTCATTTATTTATTTGAATAATAATGATAATGATGCACTGTGTTTCCTCTGAAACAAAGCCAGTGGTTAAACTCTTGGAAGTGATTATGCTCAAATCATTATTGCTGCTATTATTTGCTTTCACCTGAGAAACATGCATTTTCCACTCTTTCTGGTTATGAAGGAGTGGCTAGAAGATGTGTGTTTGGTTTTATTAGCTTTTTCACATGTTACATTCTCTGTATGTAGTAGTACACCTGACTGCCACTTCGTGAATCGCATCCCGTTTTATGTAACGTGGCATAACTATTGGGTCTGCAAAGCTATTCGTGTCTCTGGCTGGGTTTTGAGACAACTATTTGGATCAGGCAAAGTTGTTACAAACAAGAATGACAATGGTATATGTGGCTTTTTTTTGTGATTATTCATATAAAAATAGAATTTTGATCAACTAGAGTAAAATACAGGGAAATTAGAGGAATTTTTTGTTGTTCTGTTTCGGTAGCCTACCTTCCTAGTGAGTTGACGGCTTTTTCACTTAAAGCAGTGGAGCTGGTTGATGTACTTTCAATTTGTCATTTTGGCCATGTAAATATCATTAGCAATGATTTCTTTCAAACTAAGAGAGAGTTTTTCTCTGAAACTTAAGGATTGGTTTTGCTGACTTTGTATTGCAATATTCCATTTTGTGAGGGGCATTAGCTTCAGAAGTTGTGCCTCCTTGCCCCAAGGCAGAATTTGGTTTCAGATCTTTTTACAGAATGTCATAAAATACTTTTAATGGCAATAATGTAGCAGCATCAATTAACATTGAAGCACCTGTTACACAGGGTTTATTCATTGTTTCTTATTGTTGACTGTTATATAGGGAAGCTTCTTTGTTTCTACTAGTACCTTCCAAACAAGAGTTCCCAAAACTCAGGAAAATAGTGACTAAAGTTAGCCCGATAAAACAGAAATATTTGTTGTCATAAGAACTTGCAGCACCCCGTTAGAGAATGTGGCAGCCATGTGTATAAACGTGACAGTCTACAATTTATGTTTTTTGTTGAATGCAGCAAAGTGTCTGCTTTTTACATTGAGGCGGGGGAACATGCTTTTTTGACTCTTATTTGTTTAGCCACCATGGGGTTTTTGCCTTTATCAATCTAGTGGACTATATGATGCTGAGCAATTTTTTTAATTTTAATTTTTTTTCCGATGAAAGTCGCTCACGTTTCCTTAATTTCAAATGTTTATTCTTTGACACAGGTATACTTTCTTTAGCATTTTGTTGAAGTCTCTTTTAACAGCAGTAGCATTTCAGAAGCATGTATTATCTGTAAATGTACTTTTATGTGGCTTCCTAAATTATAGATTTGTTTTTTTCCAGAAAATGGCAGTTAAATGCTGCAGTGAGTCTAACCACCTTCTGAGGCTAATTAAATGTTCTAAACATACTGCTGCATTATGAGCATAACAGCACATTCACTATAAATGGTTTTACCGTTATTGTCTGAACCAAATGGAAACATTTTTTTTAAATCTTGAGTTTTGCAGGTCAGTACAAAACAGGCATCAGGATGGTCAAGAGAAGCATTTCTCCTTTTGGTTAACTTTTGTTTGCATTATAGAACAGTATCACCATCTGGTAGAAAAAGGACCTGTAATTTTTACCCACCTGATCAGAATGAGGTGAATTGACACAGCTTAAGTCCTTGTCACTTGCATTCTTTATTACTCAAATGTTATTCTGTAAATTATACTTTTCTCTTTGTGCATTAATTTACCAGTTTCATTATATGGTTTTACTCAAGATCCTCATTTATGACAGTTGTTGTAATTTCTCTGACCTCAAATATTTTAACATTTCCAGAGAACATTACACTGGATTCTGAATTTGTAACTTCTGCAGCTTGCAAGCATATTTAGGTGCAACTTACTGCAAAGCAGTGTTCTTACTTGTTTATTAAACATCTAGGCAAACTTTTAGGGAATGGATTTTAGTAAATGGAGCAGCAGGGTGGCCTTTGGAGGACTTGTTTGAGATCAAGTAGGAGCAGGCCACAGGCAAGTGTGAATCTGCCTTAATGATTAGAAAAAGTCACTTCCTCTCTGTAGCCCTATTTTCTCTTCTGCAAACCAGAGCAATTTAGAGAAGCACGCCTTTGCAGACAGTTTTAAAGTCTGCCAATGAAAGGTGGTCTGCAAGTGTTACACTCTGAAGAGACTGCTAATTCCATAGGCGCCGTCTGAGGGGAAAAAACAATTTTATCTGCTTCCTGAGTTCTCCCTCCTAAATTTTTAAAATTGAATTATAATGTAAGGAGAACTATCCAAATACTTTGTGCTGTGCATGTTGGATAAATAGCATTTCAATGAGCAGGTCCTATTTGCATTAATTGGAGGTACTGCTGTTCCATTTAAAGTAAACAATCTTTCCTCTCTCATTATTGCTTTCATAATTAAAGGTGTTGAAGGCTTCTGACTAGCGTAGTTCAGGCACTGGTGGACAGCAGAGAGTCATTAGGTGTTCATTTACCAGGGAGATGGGTGCAATATAAACACCAGAATAAAACAGTATAGTCAAATGAAGAGAAGGGGAGAAGTACATTAAATTGGTTTTTAAAGGTGATGGAAAAAGATGCAAAAGAAGGCATGGAGAGGTGGGTGTCAGAAAAGGCAGGCATTGGCATCACAGTTTTGGAATGGGGAGAGAGACCCATAAATGAAACCCTGCAGTCTGCTCTTAATCTCACCTGATGTGATTGAGTGTGGCACATGTCAGTAAGAGGGCTGGGGGAGATCAGTATTATTCTCTGTGTTTAGCAGACAATACCTAGCACTAATTTCAGAAAAATACTCTTGCCCAGGAGGAAAAGAGGGATCTAGAAGAATGCCCTGGTGCTCTGGGTGAGAATGCTTGTCTGTAAATACAGTACGTGTGAGTGATGAATGCAGGAAATGGCTGGGAGTAGGTGGGTGGAATTTGCAGCTTGTTTTTATCATTTGTCTCTCAAAAACCCGTTCATGAGGAATAGTGGTGGGTAGTCATATATAAACTTTAAAGAAGCACTGGCATTTTTTTTTCCTAGCATTTAAAAGGTTATGTGCTGCATTGCGAGACAAATAAATCATGATTCACTGCAACAACAGAGTTGCAGTCAGTTATATAAATTGCCAAGGAGGCACTAAATCTGTCACTTTGTGTATTCTAACCGTTTAACAATTGGAACAGTGTTGGGAAAGAAAGCGAAGAAGAAACAAGAACCACATAAAGTGGCAGATGCAATTAGTAAGATCAATGATGGTGTTTTAAGTATAGTCATCTGGGTGGATCCATATGTGCCATATAAAAGATTTTCTTAGTGGAGTCAGGAGCGTAAGAGTAGTATATGGTACAGAATATTCACAGAACTGTAGCTAAATGTAGATAGCCACCCAGAGAATGTAACTAGCTTTTCTGTAGCCTTTTGGTTTTGATGTTAAAGCAATTGGCAGGATTTTTAAAACCCGGATTCTAATGTTGACTGTGTTCATTACTCTGCCGCCAGCACACATGTGCACACACGTACACGGAGTTCACTTGTGTTTACGCATGTGGGAAGATCAGTGATTTCTAAGGATTAATTTTTAATTACCATCTTCTTTTTCCAAAGCTGAATGTTGGCATCAATGACTTCTAAGTATGCTATTCGACACTATTCTGGTTTATCAAATAATTTTCTCACCTAAAGGGAGACATTCTTAAAACTGTGAAGTTAGGTATGTATCTGAAAAGTGAAAAAATCAAGCTCCTTAAAATAAGAAAAGAAAAAAAGATGGGGTAGGTAGCCATGTTCCTTATCAGGGAGGGTGAAACATTTTGTAAATTAAATTTGTATGTTGGAATGCCTAAGTAATTCTTTCATCACTTTTTAGTTTTGAGCAGCTAAAATATTTTTTAGCTTAAAATAGAAACTTCAAGGAATCCTGCCAGAAGTCTCGATATTTCCATCACAGGAAGACATTTTAAAATTTTGGGTTTTGAAATTACTCTAGAATTTGTGAATTAATATTATATTAAGCAAAGCAGTTGTTGCAGTTATTTATTCACATTAATATTAATTGAATTAGCAGTTTACTTAAGTAATTATAACAGGCATATGCAAACATAGGAATCACTTCACAAAAGATATTTCTTTTCAAAATATGCTTGACGTAAATGCCAAACTTCTTATTTATGTATAAACTGTCAGTGCACTCTACCTGTGTCACAGCACAGTGCTGCTTATACCTGCAAATACTGGTCTGTGATGCTTGTTGGAAGCCTGAACATCCCGGGTCTCTCTGGACACCAGCTCTGAACACTGGAATGACTAATGTATACCTTGCAATTTAAAAATAATTACTTATTTCTACTTTTTGAATCAAGGCAAAGGTGCTGTAAGAAAATAAGGAGCTTTACTAACCTTCCCAGTGGATAAACAAAATAACTTGTTCTCTGGGACTACTGATATAGCAGTTATAAATTAAGGAATAACATAACGACAGAAAAATATATGTAACAAGACATGGACATAACATGGACAGAATATTTATGTAAGAATTGTATCTCTGAAAATCTAAGAATATTATAATTTTGTTTCTCATTTTAGGTTAAGTTAAAAACGTGAAAAAAAAACACCACCACCAGACCACAGCACTTTTTATGTAGTTAGAAACCAGGTGGATTCTACTGAGTACTTTATGGGAATTAAGGTGTGTGGTTGGATGTGACAAGTCTGCAGTTTCATTATACACAGAAAGATGTTTTCCATGTCTCATCATTTAGATTTATACCACGGGCATTAATTTCCTCAAACCACTGTAATTCTTGCCAAACTTCCCAAGATTCAGACTTGATCTTACATTATTTTTTTAAAATATGCGAGTCCTACTGTCGCTTTTCAGATGACTACAGTATGTGTGTAGGCTTTCCTAATGTTGACTGTACTCTGAAAAGTACCATCAGCATAATAATGATGTTTCTGTCAGCAAATATTTCATCGGTTCTGTCGGAGCTGTGGTAGGTAAGCATACTGTAATTAGAGCAAATCTGAGCAAATGTTGTATTTGTTGCTAAATTTGGTTTATTTTACATGTTTCATAGTACTTTAAAGTGGTTTCGCACTTCTGAGTGCTTGGCAACCTGTGTTTGAATGGGAGTTTTAGAAGTGGGGGCTAAGGCAATACAGTGAATCCTTTTTGAACTCATATTTTTAAGTTAACTAGATTTCGGTCTGATAGAGACCCTTCAAAGAAAGAATGCTCTGTTGAATTCCTGTGTAATTGAGAATCCCAGGGGAGTTTCTGAGATTGGAAAAAATCTGCAATATATTTCAAAATAAATTGGGATGCTGATCCTCTAAGCTTGTAATACTTCCTGTGCCATTAAAGTGTCTTTGATGTTAAACAACTTTGACATCATGTTAATTCCCTTTTTTTCCAAAACTCATCTGCCACACAGTGTGTTTCTTGGGTTTCTTCACTGGGAACACTTAGCAGTGACTGTTGGTTTGCTCCTTGAGATCCCGGTAGGCACCGGACATTTGTTACACAGAACAATGAAGGAAATGGTATTTCCTGCACAACGAGTCACCTTTCAAAGAAAGAAACTGATGAAACTTGTAGATCTTCCAGTAAAAGGTCTGTCTTTCATATTAGAAATAGGGGAGGAATGAGAATGAGTCATAATTTGAAATAATTTTAGATACAACAAAGGAAACATTTTGAAGTAATTTCTTGGATTTCTGTCAAAATGCTGTTTCTTCTGCCATCTCCCTTAACTGTCCACATGATGGCATCAGCCATGCTGGTTACCTTGGTACCTGAAGACTCTGTGTGGTGAAGTTTGGCTATTGAAACAGTGTGACTTGTCAGATGGAAGTTCAAGCTGTTAGCAGAGTGTTGTTTGACTAGGAGCTCCTCGTGTGTGCTGCGTTGAATAAGTTCCTGCTTTGAGGCTTTCATCTTTGAAGGTTGGTATTATCTACTCTTTCTACTACATGTCCTGCTAAGATCAGGTTTGTTGGGTGGAGCGTTGGTAGAAATTGCCAGGGCTCTCCCCTTGTTCCCAGAGAGTTAACCACCGCTCCTGTCACCTGACTATGGAAATGTGAGTTTGCCTAGCCAGGTTAGATCTATATTCTGTCTGTACTCAGTACCTGAAAGGTGGGTTAAGGGAGAAGTTCAGCATTTCATCCTTTCTATTGTCTTTCCCGGGCTTCATCTTCAGTCCGGACACATTACAGAGTGAAAGTTTCCTTGTGCCAGACTCCCTGTTATGCTTTGGTATAATGATTCAGCTGACCTTTGCTGTGATGCTGGAATTTTGTAAAAGTATCTCGGGACTAAATTCACTTTGTTTTAAACTCTCTTCTGTGAAAGGTTGAGGTGGAACTGTGCTGAAGAGTAAAATTCTCTTCCCATAGAATTGTAATAGTAGTAGCTGAGGTAATACCATACTGCCCTGTGTCACTTCACCTTTACATAAAGGGTAAAGAATTCAAGATTTAGTTGTTCTGCTTTTACTTTTTTGTTTGTTTGTTTCAGCCGTGGTCCTTTTCCTAAGAGTTGAAGCAAATGGAGTAGCTATTCTGGGATCACACAGAATAACCACAGTCTTTACTTAACCTATCAAAGGGAAGAGTGCGGGAAGGCCTAGCTCCATGAGAAGAAAGCACAGGTCATCTTTCTCCCTTGTTAGATGGGCAGAAGAAGCAGCAGTGTTTGCGAACTAAGGCAGCTTAGTTCAGCACTGAAATAAAGAATAAATTTTAACAGTGATGAACCATTTGAGCAAGACACCACTGGCAGAGTGTCCATCCTGATGTTTTTTTTGGACCAGATGTTTTTTCTGTTTGGAATGTCTTTGTTAAACTCTTCAATTCCTGAACTGACACAGAGATCTACTGTTACAGATATTCAAGTGAACATTCAAGTTGGGGTCTAGTTTCTGAGCTCCTTATCGGCAATTCCCATTTACGTCTAAGAAGTTGTTAGAATACTGTGTGGTGTTAGAATATCTGCACTCCTGTTTTCTGTCCCTGAAAATAATCGTAAAACTGAGGATGGGCGTAAGCTTCAGTGACTGGCTTTTAGATTGCTCATTCGGCCTTCTCTTACCCTGGAGCTTGCCGTCTAACAGTCACAGGTGAGGCTGTGGACATTCCTGTCTGTGTGGTCATGAAAGCAGTTAGAGGAAGATTTCTAGCCTGCTTCTGTCTCATGGATATTCGGAAGCATCTGTTTGGTTGACTTGTATCTACTGAATCTGATGTCTTGTTATTTGAGACTTGAGTCTTTCCTCTTGTTAAGTAAATCCACCAGCAATGTTGTTTCAGGGTTCTCTGAGGTGCTGGTGACTCCAAGTGATACTGTTAGGCCTTCTCCAGTACAAGAATGTAGGGGCAAGAGGACAAAAGTGTTGCTGGGATCAATCTTCCAGAGGCGGTCCAGTCTAGGTTTAGATTTACTAGTTGTTTTTGTAGTGCATAGAAACTTATCAATAAGCAAATATATATTTTTAAACATATGCTATGGAATTGTAGATCTTTTTTTATCATACTGAATATTTCTGTGAATATTTCTACTGGGTCCAAAAAGACTGAGTCGCACTTCACTTACGTACAAGAAGTCTTTGATCTCTGTTGTATTACTGCTCCTTTATAACTACTGTTTAAATCTACTCTTTTACTAATTCTTGAAAAATCCTAGAGGTCTTCAAAGCAGAGATGCTTTTCCTTGTTTCTAGAAATGATAGCAGTTACTGATGCATAGATTACATGTGCTTCAGATTGGTTTAAAAATAATTTGCTTTTGATAACACTTCATAGCATAGAAATCAGTATATATTTTCATTTTTTTACATGTATTTTAAGACGTCATTCACAAGCAATTGTTTTGGTATCATTTTAATGACATAATAGGCATGATATTTCTTCCATCCCCACGCCTAAACTGATCTCTCTCTATGGAGACAAAGCACATGCCACAAAAGTAATAAAAATTATAAGCCCTGTAGTGTAAAGCAAATCTAAAACAAGTCAGGACAGACATATTTTTACATATAACCTAAGTTAAATTTAGCCTAGTGGATTGAACTCTTACTTAGCATTTAATAAAACAGGATTCAAAGGTATTTATATCTAAACAAAGAAATAAAACTAATTTCATTCTTCCTGTCCTTATGTATGACAGTGACAGAGTAAGACCTGTGTGTTGTAAAGGCAAAGAACATTTAAATTACAGTCTTAAGAGACTTGCTGAAAGGGATGTGTTACAGCTGAGGACTCTCCTTGAGGTCAATGCAGTAGAGTGTAGGCTGGAAGGTGAGTCAGAGTATCAGTGGGACGCAGATGTTAAACTCAGCTGTATACAGGCTAAAATTATTTCCATTGATTTTAATGAAGCTCCACTAGGGATGAATTTAAACCATTACAAAGAATCGTTGATCTGGCATTTTACGGCTAGGATCATGTTTCTTATGCTGAATGCCAATGTTCACTTCTTAAATGTCAGAGTTGTTTAATTACTTTATCTCACCTTTTAATTTTTGAAAGTATTTAAAGTATTGCTAAAGGGGCATTTGAGTAGAAAGGACAAGTCAGGTTTGTGTTCATTCTGTTATCTTCTTTATTGAAGTAGTGCCTACGTACACTACTCATACCTCTTACTTTGGATACATAGGGTAAATACTATACACCCTATATCATACATCACAAGTGGGTGAAGGGCTTATAGTTGCATGTAAGAGGTGCTTGCAGGCTACATCTAATGGACAGGAGGAGCCTGGGAAGTCTGGAGACACCCTTGGTCAAAGTGATAGGTAACATTATCACTGGCTCTGACACTATGCAAACACAACTGTGGGAGGCAGCATTTTATTTGCTTTTATGAGCTCTTTTCTGAGCTTTGCAGGCAGTTGAGCAAAATATGAATGTCTACACAAACCACTTTTTATTTCAACAGCACTGAAGGAAAATAACAAGAAACATTAACTATCAATTTTTTAGACCAAATGCAAGATAGATTTATTGAGGGAGGCGCAGGGAAACTGTAACTGCCTTTTCCCTTTAATGTCATTCAGGATGGGTGTGCCTACTGTCGTATGTGATGTCTCTTCTGTCCATCCATGGCTGTGGGAGCTCTGAATTTAAGCAATGATAAATGGATATTTTTAGTGATTGGATAGCTTAAGTTGGAATACTCTGAAATTAAAAATATACATACTTTGATTTTCGTCCTTGAATTTTCAAGGGTTTGTTTTGGTGTAGATCTATTTACCATAGCTTCCAGGTGGCAGCTAACAAGATCTGGGCAGCGAACAGTTTTCAGGTATGCACAGCTTCTTAGTCGGGCATAGGAGCAATTTGGTTTTGAGGTGGGTTAAACACAGAAGTTCAGTCACACTGATCTAATCAAGTTCAGGATCATCTTTAGATACAAGGAGTGCTGAGACAAGATCAGGTATTTCTAAGATCACACATCTCCTTTTAGAAGGCTTGTTTGTCCACAGCAGTCAACTGTTAGACTGTTCTTTTCTCACTGTGTGCTCACTGGTTGCAGCAGATACCGCTTTGCATTCTTCCTGCTTGGAAATCTATGTCTGTTTGACATAGGAAACTTGAAAAAATGTATCCTTCAGGCTTAGAAATTATAAGGTTCTTTAAACATATTAGACCTGGGTTCTGGGATATATAGTTTTGATTATTTATTTATTTGAATAATTCTGTAAGCATTCAAAAATAATTTGAAAAACATTTTTGTAATCTAGGAAAGGGGTTGTGTTGACTAGTCTTCAGGATAGCCTTTTCCTCCTTTGTTACAAGAGGTGTGTTACTGTAATGCATTTCGGTGGAGTTAGTCTCTTCAGCATGGTGAAGTAGCAGGAACCTTAAGTCCATTAGTGAAGGAATACAACTTTAGTTTACTAGCTAATACCAAATTTTAGAGGTGATTTTTTTAAGTGGTTGATGTAAATAGAAAGAACAAAGCAGCAATGACCAGTACGGTCTCCAACCCTAATGTATTTTGTGATTGAATCTTCAGTACTGAATTTTTACTAGAGGCAATTTTGTGTTTTGCTTACTAAAAATATCCGAGGGATTTGATGTGATCTGTGTAGCAGAACAGTATATAAATTTCCGAAAGGCCTGGGGATAGTGTTCTGCTGATGCTGCTGTTAGACAATATGCACATGGAGGCGCATCTGCCATGGCTCTTTCCCTGGCCTATGGCTCTACTGCTGCAGAGATCTAATAGCAGCATTTTTTTAGCACAGTGCTGCTGTAAAAAACCTTCTAGGCAAGGAGACTGGGACACATCTGTGTGGTGCCCAATTGCTCAGCGTTCCTACAGACAGCCTGGTACCAGAACCGTTGCTTGAGGCTGGTTTGATAATCTCTTCTGTGCTGCTGGGTTCATCTTCGTGCAGTGGGGCAGAAAGGTTCATGCAGGGCTTCTGTGTGTTTGGCTACCCCAGCACTTTCTGTTCCTGGCACGTTACTGAGACTTTGGCTTCATGCTTGGGACTCCTGGATGTCCTGTGGCCAGAGCAGAGTTAGATAAGCCCTCAATTCACACATGGTTTATTTGTAAGCCCAAAACTGATGCTAGGACATGGTCCCAAGCAATAAATGGTTATGTAGGAGTGACATATTTTCATCCTGTCCCAGTTTTAATTGTACAGCTGCTTTGTTCTCAAGTGGCTTGCCTTTATGGCGCAGGAGTGTTAACTTTGTTTCCTCCCTAGTGCTGGTAAGATGGGGCAGGCTCTCTGTGACTTCTTATCCTGATTAATTTTCTGCCCATTTGTTACCTTTATTTGCGGATGGAAATTCTGCTTCTTTTCTAGTATTGAACAGGGAGGAGTTGAAGGAGTCGAGTGCTCTGTCATTATTGCTTTCTGTGAGGCAGCCACTCTCCTGCAGAGGAGCACCCATTCTCTGCCTGATGCTTGCTATGAGTGTAGATGGTCTGTTAATTTTTGCACTATGACACTTCATTAAATTATTCAATTAAAACTCTGGGCTGTGAGGTAGCAGCTGACCTCTCATTCCAGCTGTAGGCAGATGGTGGAACAAACTACCAGGGCAGTTGCTGCCGGCCGAGCTCACAGAGAGGCAGCCTCGGCAGGAGGGAGGTGGATTTCAGTGTGCATGATGGACTTGAGGTGCCCCAATTTTCTCTGTAATTCGACTAATTTTACTGTTAGGGCCACTGCTTGCCTCCTCCCTCTGAAGATAAAAATTACTATCTGTACCTGCCCTCAAGGTGTTTTTGGGAAAAACAGAAGACAGAGGAAAATGGAGTAATTGCTTTGGCATGGGGACCTACAGTTCATTTTTGCATGATCTTCTTGCTGTAAGATTTCTTTGGCTTTAGTAGAATAGTATTTATTACTATTAATTATGTTTAAATGGGCCAAGTAGTGTTTGGAAGGGAAGCGGGCACACTGCGCTGTGAGGATGGAAACATACGGCAGCATTTCTTAGGTGATAAATTTGTGACGTGGCTCAGGATAAGAGGATTCAGCTGGAGACTGACTGTTGAGATTTTGGGAATGTGTGACTTATTCTTGTAAGGAATACTGAATTTGACCCATGATGATGCCGAACTTGCCTCTTCAAACATAACTATTAGCTGTACAGAGATTGATCATTTTACCTTGGTGCAGTGTTTGCAGAGCTGTAATTGCAAGTGAGTGCTTACAGCATTGGTAGCTTTGGAGAGCAATATACGTGGATTTTTTTAGGTAATAAAATGGAAAATCCAATTTGCAATTGCAAAGCAATTCCCTGAGTGATACATGATCTTCATAGCAGCACCGGTCAGAGGGTTACGGCTAATCGCGGTGCTGGCTTGCTTCCCTGGTGGCCTGTGCCTGAAAACTGAATAGCGAGCAGCGTGAGCTTGTGCCTTGTGCCAGCCAGCATAGATTTAGACACACCAGTTTCTAGCTTATTACGTCCTCTTTGTCACAGTACTTAATCCTGCCTCCTGATCCTTGTTAGAACAGGGCTGCCGAGTCCCTTAATAAAGGAGATGGGTGCGAGGCTCCTAACGAGGCGCACTGAAGCGTGAGGCGGCGAGGGCAATTGCTGCCTGACTGACAGAGGGGTGACATGCTCGCTGCCTGTTGTTATTTCCAAAGAACAGGCCTCAGACAGCTGACAGATGAGCTTGCTAAAGCAATGGTAACTTGTTGATAGGCCAATATGAGATACATGACATCTTTTCACACAGAATAATGGTCTGTCTTTACTCTAATCGTGTTAACCCTTTTTAAAGAGAGAAACACATCAAGGATTAGGTGTAATGTAGAATGTGCAAGCAAAAAGGCCGACAAGCACATGGCTTGCAGCAGCCTCCTTAGCATGTATGTGTGTTCATGCAGCTTACACAATTGCCTTTAGTTTTGAAAAGCTAGCACATCGGATAGATTTCAGATTTCTCTGACAACTCGGCTCAGTCATTCTTCTAAACATTGTAATTTTGATTTGCTTTGTTTCCCATAGTTAAAGATTTCTGGTTTGTTTTGGGTTTTTTTATTTGTTATTTTGGATTTCTGGGAAGAGAGTAGACCTCTTTTCATCATAAAATTTACAAAAAGAAATGTAAAATGTAGCACAGATTTCTTATTTTAATTTAAAGAGCACAAGAGAATACTTCAGTGGCTAAACCAGCCTGGAATTCAGCTTGTTGTATGGACAGTCATGAGGAGTTTCAGTTGAGCGTATACTGTTTAGAGTGACAAACATTTGCAAACCGAGTGAACAACCAACCAACCCCAAGCGAACCTCTAATAGGTCTCTTAAGTCTTCTTGCCCACAGAAAGGTAAAGCTGGCATGTTGCAAGAGTGACATTTTTGTTTGTTTTTCTTAGCATAGAGAATGATAACCGCTCATCAGTGGTAGGATCTCGGTACGAACAACATGTTGGTTACTAGGAAGGCAAAAAGCCTGTTGGGCATCACTTGTTGACATAATGCTTGGAGCAGTGGTGAAGAAATAGTTCATAATGCTAAGCTTCAGCAGAGCAAACTCCTACCACAGCATCATTCTCCTTTCATTACTGCAAGCCATGGTGGAAAGGGCCCCAACACATACGCACTATTAAGCCCTGCTTCAAACTAATTTGATGAACAAATGCTAGATGCAGTGGGCTGAGTTCAATCCTGTTGTGCAATATGTAGCAGCACTGTGAAATGAGTAGAGTGGAACTGCATCCATCACAGTGGCAACTACAATATCCTTTTCCTCTCTGCTAAGACTGATATACTTGCTTTTACAATGATTGTACTCTCTGGAACAAATAAAAAGATTATATTTACAGTAAGATATTTCTTTCAATTTTTTTTATATTTCAGATTTTATTTATGCTGTTTTATTTAATCCCTTTCAGGTAATTTGGATTTAACTGGTCAAAAGCAAGTCTTCAAAGCAGAGAACAATCCTTGGGTTACCCCTATTGCTGACCAGTTCCAGCTGGGAGTATCTCATGTATTTGAATACATTCGTTCAGAAACATATAAATAGTAAGTATTGTATGTCTCTTATACACTGTAGCTGTGGTGTTTGTTTTTTTACCTGTACTGTGTTTGGTAAAGTGTTACCAGCTACACCCTTCTTCCATAATCCATGCAGTTGCTCGGTATTCAGGGCAAATATGCAAACCTCTACATTTGTATTAAGGAGTTTTGCTGACAAGAGGGTAAACAAATGTGATGCAGACATGTTAGGCAATAACAGACTGTTTGATATTGTCCTGCATTTACTGTTCATTTCTAACGGGTTACGAAGTAACCTGAGAGATGTAGAAGTGCAAGCATTACAAACCTTTGAGAAATACTAATATGAGTTTGTACAGTAAGGTTTTATAGATTGAAATAGATACTTGTTAATGTTTTTGCATGCATATTGTAGTGTTTTGAAAGAGATGTCCGGAGTTCAAACCTGTTTTGACCTGGACCGATTTACAAAAGTCTACAACCCTGGTAATTCAAATACAGACACTAGTACTTTCTTCAACGGTGTAAATGGAAAAATATAAACCTCATGCTGCGTCTTCTCCTTCTAATCAAAAATTCTGTGTACGAATGCTAAACACTTTCTTAGGAAATAATGTCTTTAGTCATTCACTGAATTGAAATACTTCTTTTCAGTAAAAATGTCCATTACCAGTCTACAGTAAAACTTTAGATGGGAAGTTACTTTTGTGTGTCTGACAACAACCTTGATGCTGTCTTTGTAGAAGCAGTAGGTAATACAACACATAGTACAACCTCTAGGTTGGAAAGTTACTTTTTTTCATTTCCCTTTTTTAAAAAAACATTCTTTTTTTTAATACAATATCTGTCTGAACTCAGTTACTAAAGGAGAGTATTCACAAGTGAAGGTTTTGGGATACCAGTTAAGTAACTATGAAACTAAATGATCCAGCAATGGCTTTTGTAGGCTGTTGTTTTTTAAAGAATTAAAGTGAAAATAATCACAGATGAGAGAGTGGTTACAAAAATTGTGTCTCGAAAGTGTCTTGATATTTATACTGTTATATGTGTTCTCGAGATAAATTTAAGTAGGCTGCAGCACCCTTCTCCCAGTAGTACTCTGTGCTACAGACATAGTGTAGAAAAATAGCTGTCTGTCTCCTTAGAGCATTGCTTCACCACAGTCCATTGTGTAGCTGCATCTAGATTTCTTGATAATGTTTTATAATTTTTTTTATTATTCATTTTATATTTCTGTTTGACCAAAGTAGATTAGGGACCCTCATGCAATTCTCACAGGGACAGCTCTGGACATTGTAAGGATGGCAGAGTTTCAAAGACTGAAGTATAGTTTTGATAATTTGACCCATTTTCAGTTATTCAGTTTGGGAGAGTGGGGGGCTGTTATATATCTGTAATTAAAAAAAAATAAAAATTTATAACTGTGGATATATTAAACTGCTCTGGCAACTTTTCCTTGTGCAATCAAAATTGACATAAAAGTTTCTGTAATTCTTTTAAAATAGCCATGCTATGTTTACAGTCTTGTTCTTTGCTGAGGAGTAGCAGTGTCCTATTGGCTAATGGGCTGGTTTTGATTTTGTCCACAGTAAATATTTGAAGTTAACAGTGTAAGCAAAATCAGATTCTATCCATTAGTAAGGTGAAGAAATATAATCAAAGAATCTTTCTGTGGCTCATTCATGGCTTCTATTTTGATCTTAGAAGCTTATTTAGTTAAAATGTCATTGTTTTCAAAGACTAATAACGAAAACCAAATGCATGCAGATATTAAAAATTAGATTACTTTTTGATATTTGGCATATAACAACTTTTACATTTGAGCCATAAATTGAAATTATAATTTCGTTAGAATCCCACGGGCAACACCTTTTGTTTCTTGGTTGTAGTTGGTTTACATGCTGAAAAGAGAGTTTGGATTTTCCTGCCGAGAAAGGGTGTCCTTTTTATTTCCAGTTTCCTTTAAACATGTGATCTGAGAATTACTTGGATGCCACCTGCTACAGACACTTTTCTATTTGCATTTGATTTTAGGTGTTAAAACTCATATACAATGACATAATCTAGGTAACAGGTCTAGTAGCATTATTGTGCACAAAAACAAATAAGCTGTGAACACAAAAGAAATGAAAACTTCTTGTGATGAAATTTTGATATTTTCCTGCAAACAACTACACACCACCTTCAATTCCTTTTTCTTTCAGAGCCTATGTCCAGGTACTCCATCTTTTTTCTCATTAAGCAAATCACAAGGTTGATATGCGAATATAGTAATTTTCTCTGTAGATAACTAGCGGAGCAAGGTTGAGATTTGAGGGGGTTTTATGATCATTCAGCCAAAAGAAAAACTTAAAAATTAACTTGGAACATTTGATGGGGCCAGCTGACTTAACTTCCTCTGAGACAAAGCAGTACAGTTAATGGGTGACTGGATCGAATACTGTTCACATGACCTCACCTGCAACACTGAGAAGAGAGAGCAGCTGCCATACGTTAGCAGCTGACAAGCAGATCAGTAAGCTTATTTTCAGGTACTTTTATAAACCAGGAACTATGCATCTATATGGTAGATGGATTTTGAGCTCCAGAGATGGTAATTGTCTCCCTGTGCCCATTGCTTTTGCTGGCTGATTGGAAATATTGATTTTCCTTTGTTTAACAGTCATAACATTGTCTATACTAGCTAAGACAGAGAGGGTATGGTCATACAGTCACAAATACTAGGTTTCAGGGGCGTGGCAAGTTACGTTTCACTGAGTTTATACTAATGCAGTTTGATTTGTGTTTGCAATGACTAGAACATCATATTTACTCAATTGCTGTTATCTCAGCCAGAAAGTAGTAACTTGCTAAGTCCTGGCTGTGTGCTCACTTGCAGTCACATTACTAAACCTTGGGGTTTCTGCTGATGGTTGCTGTAAGCCATAACCGTATGCTGCAGGCAATGTCGGAGGTTTCCATTCAGATTCTGTGAGGTTGCACTTGTGAAGCCACTACCAAATAGATCATAAACCTCTTCTTTCCTTTGTGAAATGTACTGACTGTTTCAAGCATATTTAGTGAAAAATTACACCCCATTTTTAGACTTGTCTTAGGATATTCATGCTCTAGTGATTAATTGGTAAGTAGGGATGACACCCATGAGGGATGATTATGTCTAAAGATAAAATGTCATTTGCCTTGCTTGCTTCTACATTTTCACACTCCTATTTTACATCGTACTCAGCACCAAGTATATAACTGGAATTTCACTTCAGAAGCATGTTAGCCAGTAAGACCCTCAGATCAGCTCTTCTTGCTTTGTAGCTTCCTTCATTTCCTTTCATTTCCTTACCTTTCATGAGAAATGATGCTAGGTGATTTTTTTTCACCCCTAATTTTTCAAGAAAGACATGCTGACATAAAGCTGGGCCATATATTGTGGCAGAAAATGTGTGTGGAGGGGCTCTTAATCCTTAGCAGGAAATTCAGCAGCTCTTGGCACTTTCCTAGCTTTTGTTGGCTAAAATACGCCCACTGCACGTATCATCCTGTGACAGCATCATTTGGAAATAGGTCAGTTTGCCAAGTATATAATGATTCTTAATCTCTGACTGCTGTAAAAGCTTTGTGAAAGTTGTCAGTAAGTGGAATTTTGGTTTTGAGTCTATATATACTCAGAAGGTGCTATTATACTTCCTGTGTGGTGTTACAACAGTGTTGAGAAGCAGTTGAAGGACTCACTCAAACAGTAAAGGGTAATGGCAATCTCATCTCCTCAAAGGGCTTAACTAAATGTTTTATTTTTTATTCATGTCTTTAGTCAACTTTCAAAGTGACCTTTATGTTGTAAGCATATTCTCAAAGGATCTTCTCTGTCTAGGATGCTGACAAAGAGATGATGGATTGTATGATTTAGTGGTTACAGTGTAGTTAGACGAGGGCAGACACACATGAATGTGTGAATTACGCTCCTATGAAGAAAGGAAATCCTGTGATGTTCGTCGGGATCAGTGTAGGATAATTAGTGATTTGATTAAGATGGTGTAAAGCTGAGATATGCAATTAGTACCAGTGGGTGCGTTTGGTTGCTGGCATTTACAGCAAAGTTAATCGAGAAAGCTGCTCTTTGGGTACACTTCTGGCATTAATCATGTGCTCTTGATCAGTCTTCATATGAAACTTGCTCTTTGCCTGTTTGTTCTTGTAACAGACAAGGTAGTAATTTTGCTTTTATCACAGCGGAGTATATTACAGTCATCATCAGCTGAGAGTGTAATCTCAGCTAAAACAAAATAATTTGCTGAGTCCTGAGTGCTTAGAGTAGCAGTCAGAATTCTAGCATTTTTAAGCTGACGTTGAACCTTGCAATCACCCTTTCACGCTTTATTTAACAATTGTTGTCTCCGTTTGATCTTCTTATTCCAGTGAGGCAGAATTATCATAGAACAGTCGCTGTTTAAGTTTCTAGAAAGCAGGTTTTCCCCATGAAGCAGTCAATTTGAAGCCCAGAGTCTCAGCAAGATGTTTTGCAAAACGAAGTAAGTTGCACTTTTCACGTTTCCATCAGAAGAGGTGATAGAAGAGCAAGCAATTTTAAAGACTGACACATTAACTCTTAGCAGAGGAAATGGTTTGATAAATGCTGTGCTGAGAATGTATCGCCTGGCAGCACTGGCACATAGGTTTCCCTGAGCTGGCTGCTTTGTGCTAAGCACAGTAATTGAAAACCTCATTTTATTGGCAGTGACAGTCTCGAAAAATCCACTTTTGATTCAGTCCTTTATTTAGAGACAATCTCCCTAGCTTTCTTTTTGAGAATAATTGTTGTACTGGACCTCCACTACCATGTAGCAACTGCTTCCAGGGCAGCAGACACAGGTCATGAAGAGATTCTTCTGAGTTATGAAGAGTATTTCAGCATTTATTTTTAACAACTAGAGGAGACTGACAAGATACTTAGAGTAATGCATTAGAATATAAATAGTATCCTGAAGTAAATCCTGTTCTTATTTGACATTTGTTAAACCTGTTTAATTTCAGCTGCATGATTGGTGCTGTCCAAGATGTAAAGATGATAATCAGGAAAACCACCTATCACAGAGTGGAAAAGAGGTCAAACAAGTGAAAAATTCATGTGTTGGTGGTTGGGAATCATGCTTGGGAAGTGGGAATTGTCAGCAGTTGAAATGGAAGCATCAGCAGGTTGAACTGATAGGAGGAGAGATTGTCCTGGAATGGTGTTACTTGTGCAGCACAGTGTTAGACCTGTAAGAGTTTGTTTGTTTGGTTTTTTTTAAGTTAGCACAAAAAGCAAGAGTATTTAAGTGACGTTTGCTGATGATACAGAGCTAGCAGTACAGAAGAGAACTGGCAAATGAAGAGGAAGGCTTGGGTGTATTAGTCACAGGTTTTCTTTAAGCCACCAGTGTGATACGCTGGAGTGAGGAGAAGAGAAGCACAATCTCCAGAGCTGTGTTCAGAGAGTGGAAAATTTCCAGTACAAAAAAGGAAATATTACGCAGTTCTGGTTGTCGTGTTCGTGAAGGATGAATTCAGGCAGGAACAGGCAACGTGAGGAAAGATAGTAGTATGATAAAAGGAGTGAAGATCCAAGAGGAGACATAAAAGGTATTTGGTTTATTTAGCAAAGCGAAGACTTACAATAGAGATCACTGCTGCCATTGGGAGGGGCGAGGAAGAGATTTCATTTAAGGCATAAAAAAATGGGGGACACAAGAACAAATATAAATAAGCTGATCAGGTGTATATTTGAAGGAAGTTCTCTAATTATAAAGGGAACAAGGTAACAACCTTCTGATAGAAACAGCCTTCTGACAGAAGAAATGAAGGCTAAAGACTTGTTTGTTTCAAAGTGAGCACTGATCAATTTGAGCAGGAATATTTGACAGGATTGCTTGTGGCAGAGGATGGCATGTCTGTGATGCAGGCAGACCTTTGTGCTCCTGTATTCATGTCTCCCGATTTCCTGATTTTTGACTGAAAAAATTCCCATCACCCCTTCCCCCATATATTAGGGTAACTGCACAGTGCAATTGACATTAAGCTAAGGGAGGCAAAGCTCTGTTGTCTGTTAACATAAATAAGCAAAAGGTATTTTGTGTGTTCCTTCATTTAAAAACTTGTTTCAATAAACATGAATGGCAGTTTTGTGCAGCAGTTTAAAGTGTCTAAAATTCTTAATAGCCTAACAATTACTTGTTATTATATAAATCATATATTCATTAGGAAAAATTCATTTGGTGTTATAAAAATCTTCATAATATTCCTTTTTCCACTTAGATTGAGGAGATACATAGAGAGAATGCTTCTATTCGTCTGTCTCTAAGTAAAATTAAGTAACTTCTTTTATTATCCAGTCATTACACTAATCTTGTAACAATGTTGAAAAGAACTGAATTGATTAATTGATTAACTGAATTAGTTTCAGCAGTAATTTCTAATTGTGAAATAAAGACCATAGAGGGGAACACAGCTCAATTGCTTTAAGTGTACATATATTGTAGATTTGATTCAAAGGAGTATGGTTAGATGCCTCGGGTGTTTGTGTGGTATAGAGGGCAACAAAGATTTAAAGAATATGAGTGTACCTTGCCTTGCTAAGAAAAATAGGCCACAGTAACTGCTATTTTCCTTTTTAGTTTTCTTTTGTCACTAGTAGTTGGTGGAATAGAAGTTCATGCATTAGTTTTCTCTTACACTCAGCTCTACAAATACTTATACTTCTAGAACAGGTATTCTTGTTCCTGGAGGAATTGCCCTTGTGCTTGTGCTCGTAGGGTGAACCTTTAGTAAGTACTTCTTTTCCCTTCTCATTTGCACAGTGTGGTTGTCCTGGGCCCTGTACAAGAAATAAGAAGGTGGCCATTGCTGGAGCTCACCTCTATATTTCACTGACTATTTAGCCTAGCATCTTTACCATTTGGCCCTTGATATGGATGCACCATCTGTGCCAGTGGTAGCTGTGACCTTCATGCGCTTTAGGGTGGTTTCAAAGACTGAGTAAAGATAGTGGAAAAGAGATGGCCTCAGTCATCTCCTCTAGGTGAGATTCTCTGAGATGCCACATATCCTGTGAAGATTAACTCATGGCAAACTAAGCTTCCCTCAGAGGATGGCAGAAAGCAGAATCCATCATGGCTAAGAAATAAACAAGTGTTAACAATCCTGGTTCACACATTTTGATCACGTACCATTTAGAAAAAAACATAATTAAGAATAAAATTCTTTTATCAACTTGATGCGAGGAAATATAAAAATGTCATTTACATTTGGTTCTGTTGTATCAAAGGCATAGTACTGTATATTTTATATGAAAATACTGATTCGTATTCCAACCAAATGTTGTATTTATTGCCTGTATTTTAAAAATTGATAAATGTATTAGTACATTATTTTCAAGGGAGAAAATAGATGACTCAGAGTCCTGACATCTTTAGACAACATTTACATGCAAATCTCTAACTCTTCCCTGAAGAAGAGCAAACTGGAACCCAGGTTGAAAGATAAACAAGAAAAACAGTATCTTTGTATATTTGTGGTTTTATATTACTAAGATGGATATGTAATAAAAACAAAGCTATCACTGATGTATCTGACAGACGCAGATACTGCACATATAAATACTGGTCCAAAGTACTGATTTTACCATTCTTTCTGATGTGAACTTTCATATAATGTTTAGAATATTATGCAGTAATCCATTTACCACGTCAAGGATGATAATCCAGAGTTTAAGTCACTGGCATGGCTGTCTAGGGCAGTGTTAGAAGTGGAATTGGAATCAAGAAGTGAGGAAAATGCAGGAGCTGAGAACTTGATGAATCCAAAGGAGGGAAACGGTGACAGTAGAATACAGGATTTGAGTAGGGAAACAAGGCAAAGTTGCATCTAACTATAGGAAAAGACAGGAACAGTAGCCGAGGTAAAAATCAGTGATAATTGTGGTAAAATCCAAAATGAGGAGCAGGTGGGGATGTGTCAAAAAAAGCTGATAAGATACAGAATCGAGGAGCTGGCCTAGAGGACAGGTTGGGTTCTAAGCAAGTGAAGTGAGAGAGAATCATCCGCAGGCAAGTGGCACCCTGAGCAGGAAAAATGATAGGTGGAATAGAATAAAGTATGTGCAGTGGGAAAGAGGGCTGATCCAAAGTGGGGTCTATCTTGTTAGGCTCTTAGTCATCAGAGAGACTGGTTACGGATATCTGATAATGAAAAATCCTAGAAATTAAATGGGCCCTTTTCTGAACAATGATAGGTTATTAATAATGAGGAAGGAAGGAAGGAAAGTCATGTTCTTCTGCTTCTGTTCTATGTTCGATGCAAGAAAGATGATCTTTTAGGGAACTTGAGTAATTTTATAGTCCATGAAGTAGAAGTCTAACCAACATTTTGTTCTGAGAAATGGTTTTAAACCTCCAAGCCTGTGGACTCAGAATTTTGGGAGACTTGACTGACAGAGTCTGGACTCACCAAAGTTCAGTCTTAGTTAAATTGTGGTGTCAGGGAAATGCCAAAGTTGGCACAAGTGCTAGTATCCTTCCAACATCAAGAAAAGCAAATAGACCACACTGGGTTATTATGACATAGTTTACTCTGACATCAATTTGGGGTTAAATCGTGAAGAAAAGACATGGGATTCTACTATTGAAGATTTAAAGAATATGACTGAAGTATTAATATAATTTGTACAATTAAGTCATGAATATGATTTTGAGAACTATTTCCTGAAGAAACATTATAATTTGATTGGTCAAGACAACTCTTTAACCGCATAGAAGCACTTGTGAAGCATTGAGCCTGTACAGCTGCATGATGTTCTCTGTAGGAAATGAGCACTGTATAATTTCAATAAAACACAAAGAAGAATTAACACCCATCTGATAGGTCTTGGGAGATAATTGCCAACAAGGACATTTCTGATGAGCTCCACAGGGATCTGACCTGAAACTACTCAATGTTCTCCTCAGATATTTGGAAGCAAATGTACAGTTGTTTTTGACTAAACATTGTGGATGACCTGGAATCACAGAATGGTAGGGGTTGCAAGGGACTTTGGGAGATCATCTAGTCCAACTCCCCACTAAAGCAGTTTCACCTAGGACAGCTGGCACAGGAATGCATCCAGGTGGGTTTTGAAAGTCTCCAGAGATGGAGACTCCACAATCTCTCTGGGCAGCCTATTCCAGTGCTCTGTAACCCTCAAAGTGAAGAAGTTTTTCCCTATATTTAGATAGAACTTGCTGCATTCCAGTTCATGCCTGCTGCCCCTTGTCTTATTCACACCTTGAATATTGCATTCAGTTCTGGGCCCCTCACTACAAGAAGGACATAGAAGTGCTGAAACGTGTCCAGAGAAGGACAACGAGGCTCATGAAGGGCCTAGAGCACAAGCCCTATGAGGAGCGGCTGAGGGAGCTGGAGTTGTTCAGTCTGGAGAAGAGGAGGCTGAGAGGAGACCTTCTCACTCTCTACAACTACCTGAAAGGGGGTTGGAGCGAGGAGCGGGGCAGCCTCTTCTCCCTGGTGGCGTGTGACAGGACCAGAAGTAGTAGATGCAAGCTGTGCCAGGGGAGGTTTAGACTGGACGTTAGGAAACATTTTTTCACTGAAAGGGTTGTTAAACATTGGAATAGTTTACCCAGGGCAGTGGTGGAGTCACCATCCCTGGAGGTATTTAAATAGAATGTAGGCCTGGTGCTTAGGGACGTGGTTTAGTGGTGAGCTTGCGGTGTTTGATCGAAGGTTGGACTGGATGATCTTGAAGGTCTGTTTCAACCAAAGATCCTCTGTGATTATCACTGGGCACTACTGAGAAGGGACTGGCCTCATCTTCTTGATCTTCACTCTTCAGATATTTAGAAACATTGATAAGGTCCCCTCTCAGCCTTCTCTTCTCCAGGCTAAACAGACCCAGGTCTTCCAGCCTTTCCTTGTCAGAGAGATATTCTAGTCCCTCAATCATCCTTGTGTAACACTCCGTTGAAGACTCTCCACTAGTTCCCTGTCTCTCTTGAATTGGGGAGGCTGAAACTGGACACAGTACTACAGATGTGGCCTCACCAGGGCAGAGAAGGGGGGGAGGAGAACCTCTCTCAACCTGCTGGACACACTCTTCTTAATGCATTCCAGGATACCACTGGCTTTCTTGGCTACAAGAGCACACTGCTGGCTCATGGTGAACTTGTTATCCACCAGGACTTTCAGGTCCTTCTCTGCAGGGCTACTTTCCAACAGGTCAACCTCTACCCTGTACTGGTGCAGGAGGTTATTTCTGCCCAGGTGAAGGACCGTATACTTTTCCTTGTTGAACTTCATTAGGTTCCACTCTGCCCAACTCTCCAGCCTGTCCAGCTTGTCCTCTTCCAGACTTTCTCTCTTACTTCCAGGGATTGGAATTCCTGAGGGCTGCTCTTAGCAGCAGACTGAATCAAAGCAGGCATTCAGTAACTCTCCCTTCTCTGTGTCCTCTGTCACCAGCACACCCACCTCATTCAGCAGCAGGCCCACATTTTCCCTAGTCTTTTACTACTGACGTACCTGAAGAAGCCTTTCTAATCGAGCTTTACATTATTTGCCAGATTTAATTCCAAGAGAGCTTTGGCCCTCCTTGTTGCATCTCTACATATTCTGACAGCGTTCTTGTATTCCTACCAAGTAACCAATCACTTTTTCCACATACTGTAAACTTGGTGAAGTTGGTGAAAGATGACGGTGAGAAATATGAGCTGTCCCGGATCACTTAATGAACTGCGCCTGTGCGTAGTATATTTTAATGCAGCTCAAAGAAGAGTTACATGTATGTGAATAAGATATGCAGAATATGCCACATGTTGTAGTTATGGTTGCAGGAGGAGATAAAAAGGAGAGAATACTGCCTTCCAGAAAGCACTTGGCTCTGAAAAATGTTTAAAGAAATGTAATAAAACTGCAGCACACTGTCAGCTCGCAGTTCAATGCTGTATCTGAAAAACCTAAAAGAAGTCTTGGGTTACAGAGTACAGAAATAGGAACTTACTACTTTCAACATCCACTGAGGCTGATACTGAATTTAGTTCTGCTGTCAGTAGTTTTACAGGGATGTTAAAAATGTGGTTAGATACAGACATGAAATTACTGAGAGCAGAAATTAACAAAATTATTTGAGAGCAGAAGTCAAGATTGTAAAAGGATGCTTGTTACTGGTTAGGGCAAGCTGCCAGGGAAAGTAGCGGATAATTTTATATTATTTTCCTCCGATTGCTTCGGAATGCTTTCTGGGAAAATGTGTTTTAGAGCAACATCTTAGTATGAAAGTTACTTTATGAACCATGATGGCTTTTAATACATTATGCCTGGTGTGCAAAACTGATGATTTGTTGCCTGATTGTAGACTTTACCAGAACTGCCACAATTTTAAGGCCTTGTATCCAGTAGTGTGCTCTGCTGCTGTAGCTGCTCTGAACATGGTGTGTGTTCTTCTCATCTCCAGTGGATTCAAGAGGTTTTCTCAAAATTTCTGCATAGTCTTGTTACTAACCAAAGACAGTGTGTCCAAAATGTGTGCAAGAAACTTGACTCACCTAATTTTTTTCTTTTTCTTTTTTAATTTTTGGTAAGGATATTGTAGAAAACAGAATTTAGACTTTACAGTAAGTAACAATAAGGATAAAACGTTTTAAAGAAAATCCTGGAGACTGCAATAGGGAGAAGAATGAATAGGAAATAGCAGATGAAATGCTAATTGAGAACTAATGTGAAAACAGTAAAAATTGTTTTTTCTGGTAAACTCATGTAGCTAACAGTAAGCAATGGTAAGCCCTTTGTAATCTTCAAAATCCAGTTGATTTGCATTCTTATTTTTAATTCAAATTGGTTCTTTACAACCAAACAAGAATTACTGCACACATTTGCTGGTTTTATTTGAGAGATAAATTAAAAAGTGGTGCTTTTATAATCAGGCAGAACTGACTGTAATTTCTATTCTCTGCACAGTCATACCTATTTTATTACATATTGGCTTTTGTTAAACTCCAGTTTCTTATTTCAGTCTTGCGTTATTTGAGGGTTTTCTGTGATCTTTGGCAATTTTTTTACTCTGCTGGTGAGGGCTATCAGATAGAGAAATGTCCCTAATTTTATGATTGCATTTATCAACTGTTTATCCATCGGATAAACAGGCTGAGGTGGGAATGATTTTGATGTAATTTGCTGGAGTGCAAGCTCTGCTCTTGTAGTGCAAGCTCTGATAAATTTTTTAAAAGCCATGATTTTATTTTAGCAGGTGTTCCTGCCATCCGGTTTATATGCACTTTTACAGACCTTTATAGCTAAGGCAGAGTGTTGAAAATGTTATGATCAGATTTCATTTTAAATTCTTGTTATTAAAATTAACTTTTTCTTGAAGAGCATAACCTGAAAATCAGCAGTATACTGATATGTATATGTATATGATATGTATACTGTATATGGCACAGAATTTCTCAGTCCTGCATTTCAATGCTTTTCTCCATCGAAACAGGAAATGTCCTGCTGTTAAAGCTGGGAATAGTTAGATTTAGCTCTTGTTTAGGTAGGTCCTTTTGATTACATCTTTGTGATGGCTTTTTTTTTTTCTGTACTGTGCCGAACCACATTAATAATTTAACCCTACAAATCTGATATACTAAACATCAGTTAGTGTCAAATATCCCAGGAAAAAAGTACCCTGTAGTTTTTCTTGTTTATCAAATCTGAATGAGAAATTGGGGAAAGAAATTCAAGTGAGTGGGAGCATAAATAGTAAATAGAATTACTTGGGATACTAACCATTTCAATTGCTTCAGCTTCACCAAAGTAATAATAATAATTGTAAGAATATTTGCTCTCTTCTTAGTTTTGCCATATGTTTTAAGAAGGTGGCTCCAGTGCTAGGTGTAAACAGTAGCATTTATTTCACTGAATGAGGAACAGTGAGTCCCTGAATTCTTTTTGTTATCCATAAAGCCCCCTTATAAATACATAATCATATAGATCTTCAATTCTACAATTGTATAACTTGCAACAAAATACTGTCACATGGTGGTAAATATATGCAGAAGTAAATGGAGCAAATCCTAAACCTAGTGCTGTAAGCATGGTTTACCTTGATAGGAAAAGGAGAAATTTCGTCTCTATTCATATGCATACACAGGTGCCTACTGCTAGCCTGCTCAAGTTTAGTTTTGTGGGAGTGTCTGCACAGTAAATGTTTGAAGGAGTTATCCAAGGAAAGAGAGTGGAATCCGAGTCCAGGACTCTTCAAAGATGCATTGCAAGAACCTGCCACATGCAAAGGTTCCAATGCTGAGACACCACAGTTCTGGAAGAATGGGATTTAGGCATGGATATGTGTGTGCTCCTAAAATACAAGTGAATTTTACTTTAAAAATCTGCAACTCTGAGAGGAATGTTTTTAATCGTCTTTCAACTGGATATAACTTCCAAGCTAAAATTCCAGTTGTTAATTTCGATTGTTACATTTGATATCCTGTCTCCTGTTCATTTATTGGCTGTCCCAAGTTTAGATTTACTCTAATGTTGACTTTTTAAAAAAAAAGGAAAGGTATGCAAGGACTGACAGTGATGATCCTGAATATATATTACATCAAGCAAATTGATGCAAGAAAAAATTACCAAATCAACCTTTTTTTATTCTGTGTTTTATGGAATATCTAATGTATGTTTGGCAGTAATTTTCTCTTGCACATGAATTTCTGACAGTTTCGATTCTTTGGGCTTATTAATCAATGTAGTCAGCATCAGAACAATTTTTATGAGACTTACTAGTCATCAAAAATTTATTATCAGATAAATCAAAGAAACAACTAGCATCTTAATAGGGTGGGCAAAGTAGCATGTAAAAGATCATTCGAGACTCCATGTTTTTGACACTTACGTATTGAGGGTCAGAGGTTTTGTTTGCACTTTCATTAAAATAGTCATCACTGGGACACAGTTGCTTCCTTTTGTGCTAGACTTCTCTTCCTTCAGGTTTTTTACGTATGTGTATATATTTCCTGTTAGCACCATTCTAGTAAACCATGCAACTTCTATGTAAAATGTAATATAAAGCCTTAAATCTGAAACTTTTATAGTTAGTTGTAGTAGATCGTGTGCACTTCAGTAGTAGAGTGGGGTGGAAGTACATTTTGAGTAGTACCAGTATGACCTGAATATCCTTCAGTCTCTGATCCAGTTGCATAAGAAGCTCTGATATTCTTTCCAGTTAAACTTCCATTGTCTTATAGATACCGTAATCCTTCTACTTTTGGAAAAGGTTACATATTTCTTGTTTCATACGTTAAGAATAATTTCATGGTCACACTTCTTGTGGCTGTCGCTGTAACTGAGTGAAGCCAGAGCTGAATACCTCACAAATCTATCTTTTTGTTAAAGCAAAATGCTTGTCTCGCCAAAAGGCTTTGGTATCTAACATTTGCACTGATTGAGTCTCCTTCCAATCTGTGCACGAGAAAAGGGCTTCCCTGGCCTGTCTGGCTTGTTCGATTGCAAGGGGATGTAGCCGCAGGTGTGTTGTAAGAATATACTGGTGACAGCACTGGGAGTGTGGCTGATGGCTTCAACTTGCCCTGATAAGTGTTTCTGGCTGCCTGAGTATGTTGGTGGGAAGATCTACATGCAAGCTGCTAGCCCTGTCCTTAGAGGAGGACAAGTGTTTTGAGAACAATGAAAACAGAAAATTGCATTGTTTTGTGGAGCCTGGCTTCATCTTCTTATTCAAGTATAAGCATGTCAAGCAGTCATGAGAAGGACAAGAGTCACCTTAGGTTGTCCTTGCAGTCACGGGGGCACCTCAGGAACCGAAACAGTCTGCCAAAAAATTGAATCGTGCTCTTGAGGCCCTTGGCCACCATTCCATGGGTGGTATGCTGCTAAAGTGATTGAATGACACCAGCCTTGCGTGTCCACCCCTGGCTGCGCGGTCCTACCTGCACGCCCATGCCAGCACCGGCTCTTGTGTGACCATGTAGCAAGGGGGTTTGGGAAGGTGATACAGCTGCAAACTAATCACTTACTGTGGCAGTTTCAGTCTGAATTACTTCCTTGAAGTCAGTACCTGACTACCAGCGCTAGCCCCGAGGGCAGCAATGCACAGCCATGGAAGAGGCAACCCAGCTGTGGTTAAGTTGAAGTTGCAGGGACTGGTTGCATCAGCCCCTCAGTTGCACATCCAAAGGTAGAAGGAGGAGAACCTGCATCCTTAGGTGCATTTTTCATTTTATGCACCAAATGAAGCAAACCTCCTACAAAGAGAACACGAATGCTTTTAAGAACTTAAAAATAAAACCTCACCAGCATTGGTGGACTAATGGGAAGTCTGGATTTGTCTATGTGCAGAAAATAGCGGGAGGGAAAAAATCCTGACAGCTTGTGTATTTCACATGAATCTGGTCATGCTGAAAATACATGAGTCTCATTAGTGAAGTTCTTGTAGCTAGCTTTCATATGTTTTGCCTAATAAAAAAAATCACTGAAGGGAAATTGAATTTATTCTGTGTTAATAACCAGAAAGGGTGTTTCTCAGTGACTACAAAGCAGTGTAGAACTGTGAATAACACAAAAGAAACCCTGCTGTTCCTTCTTCCACCTGATACATGCTTTTACAGGAGAAACTTACTTAACTTCATTGTTGTCTTTTTCTGTGTTTGTAGTCCGAAGTATGATTAAAAATATGGCTGTCTACAGGATGAGTGGCTTACAGAAACGTTCTTGTTTTGTAGCTCTTAAAGCTTATCTCCCTGATCTGGTTCCAGTTCAAATGAGTTATGGCAGAAAATAGTTGCTGTGGACCACTCGCGTAGCAGTGTAAGTAAGGTGAAGAGAACGCGATGTAGTTCTTTTCTCTCTCTTATAGATATAGCTATAAAGGTGTGATGGTTTTAAAACTAACTATAGCATCCAGTAAACAGTGCTAACATCTGACTGCAGCTGCACGTTTTCTTTAACTCTACCAGCCTCCCTACAATTTCATCGATGTGAATCTTAATTCAGGAGTAGATTTTAATCTTTTTATTTTTGAGGCAAATGTATAATGAGGCATGAAAGTTCTGAGCTGCTGTATTTGTCATTATCATGTCAAAATAACCATCTTTCTATGTGCCTTTTATATGGCTATTGCTTGATAGCTTTTGCATTCAGAATAGAAAGGACTAATCTCTGGCCTTGAGTTTAAGGCAGAATGGAGTTTGGACTGATCCAGGTTTAGGACAACTTTGTGGTGAAACATAAAATCACAGTTAATAAACCTTAAATTCTATGGATGAAAGGCTGTGATTTGTACAGTGGCTCAGGAGGCCATGTATTTCAGAGTACTCCCAGAGTAAGCTTAGAAGCATCCATTAGATAAATAGTGAAGTAGGAGTTTGAGATCTAAGTCTTTCTATAAATTGGAGAGGTATCAAGATGCTGACGAGGTGTAAGTTAGAATCCCAGTCCTGCATCTGCCTCACATTTCATGTATAGCTTTAGTGACTTCTATACAGTAACTTCTCAAGGATCTTAAGACAAGGTAACTTTGACTTAGGGCTGAAAACTCCTGAAGGTCATACCAGGCTACTGAAAGGACATACAGTAAACGAAACAATATATGCATTTTACCATAGAGAATCTACAGTTCGGATGGCTGGTAAGAAATCAACCCATCAATAGCAAACCAGCATTAGTGCACGTAGTTTCGATTTGCTCTGTCTGCTTCATTCCCAGTGTAAAGGCTGCCTGGCCAGGCCTTCATTTTCCGTAACTTGACTAGAATTTTCTTGAGTGCCATAGATATGACAAAAGATCTACCCTTTCTTCAGTACAGAGTTCAAGCGGGGTGGGTTCCTCCTCTTTAGGTCCAAGATCCCACAGACCCTTCCATAAGACCTACCAGTGATAGAAAGGGTCAAAAGCTGCTCTAATCAGTAGTATAGAGAACTTGAGGCACAGGTGATATTTTCATAAAAATTGTGTCTCATACCTCATATTTTTGTTAGGAGCTAGAAATTCAGAGTACTTGGATACTTAATGTGCCTGACTGATGCATCAGACTTGATCTCTGGTGTGCTACTTTTAATATAACTGGGAGAGACGACTGAAAAACAGTTTTACACATGGGTGCATCAAATCATGCTATCTTGTCTACGAATTTCTCCATAAATCCATTTTGCCTTTTTTTATTTTATTTTATTTTTATTTAGTAATATTGACTCCTTTTTCTTTGTTGATTTGCTTTAATTTGCAGTTTTATTCTGGGAATTGAAACAAAACAGTTTCTTTCTGAAGTTGGGTGAAATTCATGGAAATTCAGTCTGGCGTTTCACAATTTAGATAATTTATTTATTTTTAATTTATCTCTTTTGAAAAAGTTGGTTTGTCTTGCTTTCTTCTTTAAATGTAGTCCTGTTTATATGGTGACATACTACCAAGTAGATTGCCCTAGAGATTCAGCAGTGCCTATGGTCAAAATCTGGCTGATAGTCATGTATCAGTTCCAAGTGATTCACTGCACAGACGCATTGCTTTGGAGGTGACAAATATGCATCCAAGAATTGCAATAGTCTGCACATCCCACATTTGTTTTATGGAGGACAGTTTGGAACAAGGTAGAGGTTCTTATGGACCAACTTTAAACCTACAGATACATTTTATTAGACTAGTTACAGTAACCTGAGCACTTACAAATATTTTGTGCTTCAGTTTGCGAAAGTAATTATCTTCCTTTTACATGCTGGTGTTGTCTTCAGATTCCCATTGGATTAAGGCAGTACTGATGCTCACTCCTTTTTCTGAAGATTTAATGTTATAGGTATTGCACTGATTGATTTATTTTTTTTTCAGTAATATTTATCTATGTACATATAAATGCCTGGTATTCTGTGCCTTATGGTGTTATGAATGATAATTAAAACTTAATATTCCTGCTGCTTGGCAACTCATGTATCCACTAATCTATATAATTATTCATAAATTTAGTTTTGTTGCTTCATTACATTTAATGTTTAGTTTTAATACTCTGAAACTTGGTTTACTAAAGTTGGATTTATCTATGTTCACAAAGTAAGTAGTGTGAGTTGCTCTCATCACTTCCTCACTGAAAAAGGTTTTAACATTTCTGTGTAAAAAAAAAAACAAACAAACCAAACAAAAAAAACCCTCATAACAAGGGTGACTGTTAGCCATTTCCCTTTCCCTGTAAAGGATTGGTTTGTGATATTAGGTAATACTAGGACATATTTCACATGAAATCTTCCTCTCCATGAACAAATTTCACAGACGGTGGAGTTGGGAATTGGAAAGGCCACTTTCACTCAAATGTTCATACATTGGCATGGGAATATATGCCTGAGCACTAATGAGTATACATATTAAGTAAGGAGTCTGGATTAAGATAAGCTAAAGCACCCTCTGTGTTTCTGCTGGGAGATGGGTGGACTTCTAACAAGTTGTGACTTTATATGTTGGTGGTGTATGTGCCTCTGCACATACATCTATCCATAAATATTCTCCCACGTTCCTGTATATATTTGGTGCTGAAATGATGTATTGTTCAATAGATGCATCCATTAACTCAGTTCAATTTTATTTTTTTCTAGGCAGAAGGATAGATTTAGAAAACAATGGGTATTGCAGTGTAGAATTCTGTTAGCACAGATAAAAATACGAAGGGTGTTAAACATTATTTTTACAAATTTATATTCATAAATAAAATACTGAGATGATCAAAATGAATCATGGGAGAAATGGATGCAAAATGCAGATATTGCAGACTGTCCAAATTATTATATTCATGGAGATGATAATTAATTATTTAATTCTAGATATACACATACTATAGCCTAAAAATGTATTGCAGGTTTACAACTGACTGGCTGTTTTTATGGGGCAGAATGTGGTCTTTGCATATTTATTAAAATTATTCATAACTGGTTGCTGTCTACATGAACTGCTCTATTCTTGTGTCTTGCTTCAATACATTATCTGAACCTTTTTATCATGACATTATAATGAAAATTTGTCTAAATTTTAGAATGATCCATGGGACATTTTCTGAAACCCCTATCAGCATCTCTTAAAAACATCTATTTGCATTTTACATTTAAGAATATTTTCAAAGTCTTTAGTAGCAATACATACTTTCTACATATAATTGTTTGCTTCTTTTTTTTATAAAAATAGTATTATTGAGAAGAAAAGGGAATATACATTAAAAGAAGTTAGAAGATGCATTTAATTTAATTTTATGTGCTTATCCATTCTCCAGCTTACAAGTATAAATTGTGTCTTTTAAAGATATCACAGGGTGGCAAAACATGTTAGTAATGCAGTTTTATAACCTTCCCCGTGGATGTCCCAGCAAAGTTATGAAAGCCAATTTTGTACCTACTGAGTGTGTGGTGCCTTGCAACTATTCCCATGGATTTGTCAGGGCAGTAAGATGCTTTTCCGGAAAGAAAAAAAAAGCCAAAAAAACAAAACAAATGCAGGATGGGAAGGCTTTCTACCCATCCGATAGGCAGTTAGAGTGACTATAGGGTAGTCAGTTACCTTATTTAATGGCTCTTCTACATACCATTGATGAATTTGCATACAGAGGTATGACATCTACATCTGTATTTTCAGTAGAATTCCAGAAAAAAAAGTCTGCCTGTACCAATATCCAGAAGGGTTTTGTCAACCATTTTATTTTTTTTTTTAAAGTAATTTGGAAGAGTACAAGAAGAAAAAGCTTAGTTTTCAGAAAGAAAAAATTAACTTGAGGTATTTCCATGTTATGAGTGTGTAATAGTTGTAATTTGGCTGGGGCTTGTTGTTTAAAGCCGAAGGAGTCTGGTACTGGAGCTGTACTGCTTTGCTTTATGGTGAATATCTTAGAAATATGTTATGTTACTGCCGTTTGTATGGTGGTGCAGCATTATTTCCGCTAGTCAAAAGCAATTAGAGCCTAATGAAATTCTGTGCACACCATCAGATGGACACTTTCCATTTGATTAAGTATGTTTTGGAGAATAAAGGAATATTCCCTTTTTGTACATTATTGTTTCATGTCTTGCTGGAATATACCCAGATTCCTGCTTATAATTAAACAGAAAATGATTTAAGAAAAAGCCATGTTAGTTCAAAAACTAACCATGATAAATTGCTTTGTGATCACTGCTGCCATGGCCATGGTTTGCCTGTAGAACACCTGAGGTACAGCAGCTGCTTTACATTCGACCAAAAGATACAGTCGCAGCCGTGCACTCTGTGCACCCAAAGAAGTCCAGTGTCTCCCTGTGTCGCAAAGCATTTTGCAAAGCATCAAAATTGTTTATACTCCAAGAGGTACAGCAAATTCTGTTGCAAGATTAAGATCTTCCACATAGGCATAATGCTGCAAATAAAATGGGAGGGGGGGGCAAAGAGAAATAAGGAAAACTAGAAGCAAGAAGATGGAACTACCTGTATTTTACCTTACCTCTTTGGGGAGGTTTCTAGCTGGATTTACTGACCAAATATAAGTGTCCATAAGGAGAAATCCAAGAATTTTTTTTCCTTCACCAGCCTATTTATCCACATTCTGTCTGAACGTGCTCCTAAATAAACTAAGTAAAATATCTTTTCATAGGGATATTTGTTCATTTAATTCCTGTGCTCAAATGTTTGGGACTGTTATATACTAGGTTTTCAGGGCTGTCTTTTGTTTTAACTCTTCAGCAGAATAATGTGTGAAAGGTCTTTTTCCTCTGCAGAAAGTGTGATCGTGTGGTTCAAGCCAGTAGACAGTGAAAACACACTATTCAACTTCATTATGTCTTGGGCAGAACACAAACTCTTCTCACAAATTATCCCCGTATCTATTTCCAGCCTAAGGGTATTGTGTTGTAATGGTCTGTACTTCTAAGTGGGCTTCTCTGAAGTGATGTGATAGCAGAAATCAATCCCCAGGTGGAGGGTGGTTACTAGTTTTTTCTATAGCAAGTGGACAGGGCAAATAGCCGAAGTGACTGGGTTCCAAAATCTTACAGCCCAGTAAGCAGCAAACATCAAACTATGTGCTGATTTGAGAGGGATGACTAAGGCAGGCAGCAGAGCAATACACGACGAAGTGCCTCGGACCCTCACTAAAACTGTATTTGCGCTACAGTTAACGAAGAGATTATCTCTGTGTGCAGTCTAGTTGGGTGGCAGTTTAAGAGAAGTGCACGGTTGTCTGAACAGCTTCACCCATCTATTCTGCCAGCACAAGTGATGTAGAGAAAGATATTTGGTGGACTTTATGTGAATTTTGTAATTGGAAATAGTTTCTCTCTGGGTACCCAGTACGAAAAGAGACAGACTGGCTGGAAGCTACTGAGACACCAGAACAGGTTTGAACTCACAGACTAATTGTGAGCCAGTGGTATTAATTTCTTTGCTAAGTCTCTGTAAGCAGTGACACTTCTACTACCTGTGGGTTTCAGGGCAGCAGCAGGCTCAAGGTTTACCGTCAGCACAATTGTTTTGGGGATGAAAGATGGACCACTTGGAAAGCTTAACCTTTCTTTTCTCCTTCAGAGAGCAGACAGCCCTTTTCCCTCTCAGAACAACATGACATCAATTTTACCAGGGGAGTCTGAAAGTTTTTCAGCCTTTTTTTAATCAACGTAATAGACAATTTGGGCCAGTAGCTACCCTTGGTCAGTCCTTCTGTAACAACAGTCAGTGAGGTTTTGTGATCAATTTTATTAATACTCTTTTATTTCCTGTGAACCTGCTCCATTGTGGGGAAATGCTTAATATTATTGCTGTTACAATCTCAGAAACTTTTCAAGTCAGTAAAGAGTAATGCACTCAAACTTTGTGCCCTGTTCCTGAAGTCTGATTTAATGTAATTGTTATTTATGGCATTAGAGAGCGGTAAACAGCTGCTTGTGCCTGCTGTGGATTTTTTTTCCGCTGTTGGTTTGTTGGGTGTTGTGGGGTTTTTTTTCACCTGATGATGCCAACAAAAATGACCTGGTGTTTTTCCTTTAATTAAAATGGGCCTTTGTGAATTAGTGTGTGAAAATCACGGGATAGAGCACTAATTGGAGTTTAGGCATCTACTTCCCCAAACTTTCCCTGGGAAACTTCTAAATGGAATGTTTCATTTTTCATTGAGTAGCTTGAGAGTTTTTCATAGCTAGATATAAAATAATGCTTCTTGACCTTTTCAGACAAGTATGTTGTGGGGTTTTTTTATGAATAAAACCTTTACAGCATCATTCATTTGTGGATAGTCTTACCTGTGGTTTGACTGCCTCAGCTCCCACGTTCTACAATGGACATTCTAAGGACATAAGAAAAGACTTTCTGTGTTAGACCCATGACCATTGAACCCAGCAGCCTCCCCCCAAGAGGCAATGGGAGGTACTGTTCAGGCAGAACACACAAGACTTGACTTATACCTGCAGTCCCTTCCTCCTGTTCTCTCCCAGCATCCAGCATCATTGTATTAGGGGTGATGGAGAGTACATCCTTGACTCTTTCTTTCATCACCTATTTATGGACCTGTTGTCAGTGAGCTTATCTCACTCTTTTCTTGAAGCTCCTGAGGCTGCCACTACAGTCTCCTGTACAGCAAGTTCTAGAAGTTCAGTAACTGCTGGATCTTTCTTCTGTTTGGACTGAACATCTTGATTCATTGAGGGCCAAATGTGGGAATGGGATGTATTACACTTAAGATCAAATTATTCTGCTAATGCACCCATAGGAATAGTGGGAAAGAGCCACCACTGTGGCTGGACCAGCCATAACTTTTCAGATGAGGCACCATCACAGCGAAACTAACAGCAATGGGAACTGAGCACCACAGTTTGATACTGAAGTGAGTCACTGTGTGCCAAGTAATCCATTGCATCTTACTCCTGTAAGTGCTAAACAGCAGTTTCAGGAGCTTGGTCTGGTGGTTTGTGAGTTGGCAGGGGGATGTGCAGGAAAGGGAATAAGGTATTGCTGGAAATGAGTTTAGGATCTTGTAGTGTGATGGCAGGTGCGCTACATTGTATGGAAGGGGACAGTGAAGATGGTGTGGCACTACTGGGATGCATTGAGGACATACGATGGGTAGTAATGTCATTGCAGTACTACAGTCAGGCAAGTCAGCAAGACAGTAGCGTGTTAAAGAAAGAATTTGCTTCAATGTGATGAATGCTTCACTGAAAACATCCAGATCAAGAGTAAAGTCACTGATAACATTTACGATTTGCTTATGTCTTTAGGCTATGATTGTGTATAAAGTCAGATATTCATGAAAGATGAATAGAAATAGCATAGATAATAGAAATAGCAGAGGATTCTGACAGTGCTAGTGGGTTTTAAGCATAAAATTCTAGGTGTCTTAATTGAACTTAGGAAAGTGCTGCATGTTACCATTTTGGAGGAAAGCACTCCCACATAGATTTTGAACACCAATTATCAATCTACGCTGCAGTAGACTAGATCAAAATCAATATTTCTGCCTGGAATTCACAACAGCCTCTTTGAGAGACGAGACTAATATGGTTACTGTTCAGCTCTGTGTTCTCAATCAGCTAAGTATGTGCACTTGTCATTCATATTTTGTTTTTAGCTTGTTATTCTGACAGAGGATTCTCTGAGGAATGAAAGGAGAGCCAGTGTGAAGAGTAAAGCCATGTAACATTTACATATTTTCTCGCTATTAGGGAAGCCGGCTGTTAGACTTTGAACATTATTTATTCATTTGATGCTGCTATTTGTTACAGACCTCTGAAATACGTTACTGACAGTAACCAAACCCTCCGTCTTGCTTTTGGTTTTCTACTGATTGCTAATTTTGTCGACTAAGTGGCAGAAGAAGTTAAAAATGTGTTATAGCTAAAAAGACAGGGTTCTATTAGGGTTTTTTTCCTAATACTCTGCTCTCGTACTGAGATGCAAGAGAGGATTTTTTTAATGTTGGCACATGCACTGAGGAAAACATCATGCTATTGGCCTTGCAAACCATGCAGATCACTTCGATTTGTGCTGGTATGTTCTAAAAATCATGCAAATGAGCTTTCTGTCATGATTGTTTACCCAGTGGGTGGAAATAGCACCATAATATTCAAAAGGTTTGAACCAACCAACTCTAAAAGCAATTACTGGCAACATTGATTTTTTCCATTAATTGGCTGAATCCTTTGGAACATGAAATCTCTAAGGACAGCATCTGAGATGTGTTACTGCTTTTATTGCTGTTATGATTATTAGATTTCGGATGCTATGAAAATACCCTGGATGATACCCAAATACAAGACAGTTCCTGATCTTGAGAACAGCAGAGTCTGAAAGGCAAAACCATGTCGAAGGGAATAAACATTCCCAAGTGCTTTATAATTTCATGATTATTTCTGATAAATGTTTACATGCTTCCCAACATAAATGGGACCTCATTAAAAATGCTGGGTTATAAGGGGGTGATTCCTTGCTGCAGTATGTCAATAGAGTTTTGTCCATACATGGATTCATGGAAGAACATCAGGGGTTTGCTGTGTTGGAAATGCGTAAATGGAACAGCTAACATCATTGACAGGACAGAGGAAATGGAATTGACTGAGGGGGTCTGGGGGGTTGGGGAAATTGTCCTTTTATATCAGGTTGGAGTTGGGTATTGTGTCCTCAAAAGAACAGCCTGCAGTTCAGCAGAACTGAGTGTGAAGTGCTGGCTGCAGGAACACATGGTTGGAATTTACTGCTAGGCACTGGATCTGCAGAATGAACCACAGAGGGTCAACAAATGCCGCCACATCACTGGGAAATTGCCTTATGTGAAGTGGGAGAAGTAATGTGCCTGCTGTACTCAGTTCTGTCAGCCCTATTTTAAGGTACTTATCCCAACTGCAAGGAAGATGGGAACCACTTAGAGAAAGTCCAGAGCAGAGGAACAGGCAAACTCAAAGGCTAGAAAATTGATCCTACAAGGAAAGATGAACAAGATCAAGGGATTTACCCTGGAGAAGTAAATGTTGAAATATTTTCAAGTATTTTACAAATCTCTGAAGAAGAGGAAGGGAAAAAAAGTGTGGTCTTGAGTGAGAATACTACAAAAATATTGGACTCAAATCGACTTCTATCACCAATGGGGTTCTTCAAAAAGATCTCGAGACAAACTAGACTTGATCCCATCATGAGGCAGAAAATTGAAGCAGATGAGTTCTCACTGTCCTGTCAGCCTTATTTTTCTAACTATTTTTGTTACTGTGTTCTCCAAGTCAGACCTTTCTTCACCCTTCTTCTCCCTCTTTCCCTCCCCTCTCTCCCAAAAAGAAAGTACCTTGCTACTGAAATAATTAATTAGCATTGTCTTTGTTGCTGTGTAGTATTGGATGATCTTCAGGTCTGTCCATGGTGCTTTTAAGTGCATAAACATGGTGTAAATACATAATATTTAAGTGAACAAAGATTGAAATAGTGACACCAAATTCCAAACAGGAAAAAAGAGACCAGACACTGTGAGGAGTTTTTTGGTGGGGCTGAGGAGGATTTCAGCAGAGATAATTCTTTTGATCAGCATCTGTTTCTGAAGGCCACATGAAATTTGAAATGCAAATTTAGTTTGCTTCCAACTTTCTCAGTGGGCAGAGTTCATTGCAAGGCAATGCCTCCATCCTTTTACCCTCTGCCATGGAACCGTAGTCCTCTTATTTCAAGCCCATCATGTTGCTTGGTAAGAGTATGTTTTGCTTGAATTGAGGTGTGAACAACAGATAAGATAGTACAGTAGATTTTCTGTTTTTTTTCATAAATAATTTTTTTGCCCCAACCCTGAAGACTCTTCAACATAAAAGAGGGAAAGAAGTTTATTTATTTGAAAACAAAGGAGCTTTTACAATACCCTCGTGTAGCCGAAAACACAACTTTGTCAGGAAAGAATGTGAGCGGAAAACTTCCAGGCTTCTTAGCAAAAGTAGATACTTAAAGTAGAGAAATGTACTATAGCATGCTTGCTACCTTATGAGGTTGTTTTCTGCTCTTGTCAATGTGGCTTTCAAAAGATTTTTCCTTCGGGGATTTTTTGGAAGCAGCGACGAAGCATGAAATATTGCCTTCAGTAGGTTCATCTTTAAAAATTCCAATTTGAAAAGATAGAATAAATAGAATTTCACTGTTTTGTTAGTCACCAGTACTTTTTTTTTTTTTTTTGAGCTGAGACGATAACTAGGCTAAAATAAGAAAATTAAAACTGATATATCAAACATATAACTTTAAGGTAGCTGTTCTTATTAAGCTATGTATTAAGTAATCGTTTTTATTCATCCTATGTATACAGATGGTGTATGGCCAGTTGCTGAAACATGCTGCAACTGGCGTTGGTCAGAACCCACACCTTTGTTTAAATTGCGTTCCATAAGGAAACTAAAAACTGATTTGGTGGGGTTTTTTTGAAACGCCTGTTGCTTCACTCTTTAGAGCAGTTACTGTGCGTATTATAACTAAAGTAAAAAATATTTTCCTGCAAGCCTGATGTATTGAAAATGAGTCTTCTTAGGACCTTTTTGCTTATTGGAGACCAAAGCAGCGTGTGCTGTGCATTGTTTCTGCTGGGAGTTTTCAAAGTGCAGTGAAAGAAAAAAATTATGCAGAATTGCTTAGTGTCAGTTGTGCAAAATGCAGACTTATTAACAAAGATTTTCAAGCACAGGGAGACCTTTTTTTGAGTTAGAGTTGAGTATGTGGGGAGAGGGAAATTAATTACTTAGTGAAAAAGGTTTTATGTGCAGAGGTCAGGCAGCACAAGTACAGTGCCAAGTGCAGTAATGCCAGAACATCCCAAATTCAAACTGTTACAACTCTCCTTGACATAATTGAGTTCTGCCAGTCTTTACTGTGAAGTGGCAGGTATGCTTTCCTTCCGTATCCCTCATACTCTACCTTATCATATTACAAACTTACAGGATATACAGCCAGAAATTCAGTATTTAATAGCAGGAATGTTTTATGTATCTGAGTAGCTATCTGTAAGCAGAGAGTCTGCCATGCCCCTAGGGATCCTCATCATATCAGACACCTATTTCACTGTTGCACAAAAGGGCATAAAATCATTCTGGTTCAGAGACCTGTGTGCTGAAATGAAGTATTCTGTATGATTATTGTAACATAAATTTAAATTCTTGGATTGTTGAAAAACTTCAGTAGTAATTGCTGTCCAAATTTTATGTTGGGGGACGAGAGGGGAGTGAGGAAGGAGAAATAACTATTATAGGGACCAAAGCTAGGGAGGTGAGAGACACCAATTCATCAAACATAAACACTACATCAGTGAAGAGCAGTGGTATTTCACAGCAAAGTTCAGCAGTTCAAAGGCATGTACTTGAATATACTTAAATATACTTTATATTTTTGGTTTTTTGGTTCACTTAAGCGTACCTGGGATTATTTTGTGTAAGGCAAATTTAAAAGGGCTATTTCCAGATCCTTAAACTTGATGATGTTGGATGCACACAGTGAAAGCAAGTGTGTTGCTCTGCATTACCGTTACTTGTAGAATTATTTAAAGACCTATGTGAAGTGTTTTGATGCCACATTCCCGCTATTTACACCTTGTAGATTTTTGGAGCTGCAAAAACAAACTGTCACTATTTGCTGTAAATTGAAGCTTTTAATAACTATATCTGTTCTACAACATTTGTCAGCTTTGAATATTCTACAGTAGAAAATAAAAATAGCAACATTGACACTGAAAATTTATCTACTTATGCTCAAAAAGGTATCAAATACAGGCCTCAAGAATAAACAATTATAGTTTTCCTTTTGAAAAAAATTTCATTTTCTGTGGCTAACAGTAAACTCTATATATGTCACTGCCAAAATAAATGACCAAGTATTTGCGTGTAATGTAGTGCCTGGAGCCTTCTGGTGTAAGGGTAAGTACCTGCAAAAGGTGGGTGCAGGTGGGCGATCTGTTACGCCAGGTGGCCGAGTTGCAAGAAACAGTCATAAGGCTGCGCAGCATTAGAGAAGCCAAGATGGAGAGAGAGAGGTGGTTTCAAACCCATGTTCCTGTAGTGGACACCACTGAGAAAGAGGCACCTTGGACACTGGGGAACCAAAAAGCAGGACTCTACTTCATCCTCCACCCTCTAACATAACTATCAAAAACAGATAGAAGCTTTAGTACCTATAGACACCCACAAGCAAGCTCTACATGAAGAAACTTCACCAGGTAGCACATTCTGGATACCGTAAAATGAAACAACACATGCTCCTAGTCGATGGTGCTCTGTTGAAGGGCACTAAGACACCCATCTGCCAATCTGAGAGAGAGTCATGAGAGTCATGCTTCCTCTTGGGAGCAAAGATCTGAGACATTGTCAAGAGCAGCAACCCATGGTGCCCCTCTTCCATATGGGCATGAACAACACTGTGAGCCAGAACCTGGACAGAACCCAGGAAGACTATAAAGCCCTAAGGATGCAAGTCATAAACACTGGTGCCTAAGTTGTCTTTTCCTCCATCTTACCAGTTAGAGGAAAGGAGTCAGCCAGAAATAGATGAGTAATGAGTGTCTACTCCTGGCTATGATGTGGTTGGTGCCATTGTGAGGGCTTTGGTTTTTGACAGTGGTATATTCTTAGATCATCATAAACTGCTAGGGAGGGATAGAATACACCTGTTTTGAAGAGACAAGGGAATCTTTGATAGCAGGCTGGCCAACTTGAGGAGGCGGGCTTTAAACTGGAAGACTCGGGTAGCAGCATCCAAGTTGATAATGCTCATGCCATCCTATCCAACCCTATCAGCCCCCAGGAGACTAGGTTTCTCAAAATGAGTCCTGTGGTCAAAGTAGCCGAAGTCCTGTCTGTAACACTACTCCTGTAACCATTTATCGATTTTTCTCGGTTTGATTGGCCCTTTCAAGCACGTTCCCTTTGACTGGGAGGATTGATGAAAAGACTGCCTATACCCTCGAATCCTTCAGCCCCCCTCCCAGGGCTCTGTAGTCCCTTTTGACGGTCTTCAGATTGTTCCTGGCTGTATCACTGGTGCCCACATGAAGCAGTAGCAGCAGATAGTAGTTGGTGGAACATACAAGGCTCGGTAGTGTCTCAGTGGCATCCTTGATAGGAGCCCCCGGTATGCAGCAGACCTCTCTAGACATGGATGAAGCACATCAAGTGCTTGGTAAAATAAGTACATATAAAAAATTAAAATAAAAACTTTACATATGCTGTCTACAGGAAAACTGCATATTTTGTTGCTTTTTTTTCCTAGTGTTGCGAAGGACGACATTATTTTGATAATTATCCTGTTGTTTGTTGTTTTTTTTTATTTCTGGTTTTCTTTATTGCTCTAGGGGTATTTCTCCTTCCTTATATAAAAACAAGGACTAATTATTTATCAACTTTTCTTTAGTGTTTTTATTTGTTAGTGAAGCATGTTCAGAGTAACAGTACAAACTCTGATGTAAAAATATTTTATATTGCAGTGGACCTCTTCTTATGGAACAGGAGTATTTCAGGACAGCGCTGACAGGGTTCAGCTTGCCCTTAACTGTTTCGGTTGCAATGGGATTAGTTCAATTCTACAATCAGAAGTCTGTCATACCCAGCCTAAACCACTGTTTCCCTTTCAGACTCACTTTTCTCTCATTTTATTTGTAAAACTTCTAACAAGGTAGAGAAATGGTTTTAGTCTTAGTGCACATTCTGGCAAATATCTGTCTCCTGTATTCTTTCTGTTCAGTAGGAGATGGTTAATGTTTTAGTTGTGTTCCTTTTTTCTAGCGGTCAGAAAGGCAGTAGCTATCATTTTCCTCTCCGATAAACCGTCTCATTCACCATCCTCCTTTGAAACTTTGAGTCTTGTTTTGCCAAAAGATGAAACCGATTAGAAAGAGAAAAACACTTTCTGTTTTAGGAGAGGGTCTACAAAAACTTTTACCTGGTCAGAAAGAAGTGTTACAAGATTGAATCCCTGTCCTTTGCAGATGTAATTTTGGTGTGACAGAGCCTTCAGTCTGCTGTCAGTGTCTTTCAAGAGTAATATGGGAATGTAAAGGCAGGGGTGAGACTTACCAGGAGAGGGATAAAATTATTCCTCTGGGAAATACTTTTTGTTTGTTTATTTCAGAGCAAAGGCTTGTGTCTGAGTCCTGAGTGAAAGGGCAGCATGACCTAGAAGGGCCCAGCAGGGAGATCGTGACACGTAAGGATTTGTTTAATTTAGAAAAGGAAAAAAAAAAGAGTTCTTAAATCTCTCTTTTTTTCTTCTGGATTTCATTGGGCAGAAATTATATTCTAGGTGAGAAGCCATGATAAAAATGATGGTTTTGTCTTGCCAGTCATTGTGCCAGTTGAAGCTTGTAAAATAATTTTTCTTATTCTGTAACTTCCGAAGTATTTATTAGGTTAATATTATGCATACTTGTATCTAAAAGTGATTTATATAATATACACATGTAAAACTGTAACAAAATCATCAACCTGGAATCATATAGAAAAGAATAGTAAAAAATTAGTCCATTGGATGACAAAACAAAATTTGCCATTTTGGATCAGATTTGTAATGGAAATAGTTGAAGAGTTGCAGATTCAGTACTTATAGGCTTTCAGTGGCTTTACCTGGTTAGGGAGGGAAGACATTTAAATTAATTGAAATCACTAATATTGGAAAACTGTGTATTCAATGGAGAAGTTTAAAACAAGAAATACAGATGTGCAGAAATAGACTTGAACACACCATCCTGGAAAGAGAGTGATCAACCAGCATGTGCTAAAAAGTGGCATGATATAGATTAATAGAAACTCTACCCAGTATTTCACATCATTCAGTTATAGAAATGGGTAACATAAACTTGTTCCAGAAGCAGCTAGGCAAACCGCTGGAAGAAAGTCCTGTTAAATAACATATGCTAAGTGTGACCAGGAATTCTCTACAACTGATTGTTGGAAGAGAAGATGACGTGCCACAGGAATAATTGTTTGTGCTGGGTCAAAAAAGGCTCCTACAGTCCATAGCACACAACGCTGCTAAAAGGATACAACAAAAGAACGTGTACAAAGAAATTTTTCATGTGATGTCCTGTTCCTCTTGCTTCTAGGATCATTAGAAAAATGTGTGTATTAAGGGTGAATGCTTAGTGTGCAGCTAGGCAAATGCTTAAGCTTGTGAAGCCTCCTCTACTGCTTAATTCCCATGGCAGCAGCGTGAACATGTGCAGACCGGTCTGCCAGGGATGGTGGTGGATCTTATACCTGAGCCTCCAAGTTCCCTGTCCATCCGTGCATCCCAGCCTCATTCTGCTGCTCTATCAAGGCAAGATCACTCCTCTTCATATCCTTTTCATTGTTATTCCCAAAGAAAAGAAATGGGAGTGCATTGGCCAGACAAGAACAGGCACGTTGATTTCGAAAATCATGAGGTATTGCAATCTGAATCTGCCGAGCAGTTTACAAACAGCCTCTGTACTGACACAGAAAACTGCTGTCTATGTAGGAAGTGTGGTCCATAACACATGCCATCACCTGGCCCAGGCACTGCGTCTGGCTACACCATTACCCTCTAGGTCCAATTTTTGCCTTTGGGAAGCAGCTGCTTTTCAGACTCATGGACATTCTTTGTATGCAGCCAAAGTACTCCTGTTTTGGGTAAATGCATAATATTCAGGTTATCGGAGACAGATGCACCTAAAGCTCTGTGGGGAGAAAGACTGTTATTATTCAGTGGTATAGAGAAGATGTGAGTTAGGAGATTGTGCAGAGGTCACCTGAGGGTGACAGGAGGAGGAAGTGACACATCTCAAAGAGGAGATGGATTGAGGCTTAGGGCTGAGAATGCCCCTTTTTGTGGGTTTTTCTTCCTCTTCCCCATGCGCCTTCATGTTAGTTTGGCTGACTGTTTGACATAGTCTGTGTAAGAGTGTATTGCAAAGAGGGCCACGTACTTCAAGCAGAGGTAGTATCTGGTGCTTGCTCCACACTAAGTTGTCATCTCAGAAGAACTGGTTCTTCTGCAGAGGATAGATACTGCTGGTAAAAGGAGAGCTCCCTTTTCTTCTGAGATGTAGTGTTCTCTGGTACCCGTTGGGTTTTTGCTGATTTGGGATGGACAAGATTGTTGACCCATCATCTACACAGTCACCCTGTAATTGCTGCATTGCCTGAGAGGCTGCGATTAATTCAGGACCAGTTCAGTTTTCTGGCCTGGAAGCTGTTTTTAAGACCTCAGCTGCTACAAGTGTGCTTCCCTGCCCTTTCTTCCATGCAAAATGACAGAACTCAGATGAGAGAACTCAGAGCAAGGATGTGATGCACAGTCACACCACCTTCCAGTGTGCACACTCATGTCCCGAGGCAAAGGTACTTTACCCCTCCAGTGAAAGTCGCCTGCCATTTATTGTGTGGCTGGAGGATGTGTGTGGGCAGCTCCTGTGGGAGCAGCTCCTGTGGGAGCAGCTCATGAGCTGTAAACCCACAGCCCAGCCTACCAGTGGTGACTTGTTCATTAAATCACTCTGTAGCAAGAACTGGAGTCTACCTCAGATAAAGGGCCTTCATCCATCTTGTTTACACATACGTCTTTTTAGGCAAGTTTTGAAACACCTAGAACTTGAGAGATATTTTTCTTATATCCATAAAATCTCTCACCTCCATTTTATCAGTTATAGGAGCTTCAAAGCAACCATACACCAATATGAAATAGTTTTCTTTTAACAACACCTAGTGATCCCAGTTCTTATTTATGTTTCCTGGGTTTGTAACTCCAACAACAGTATTTTTAAAAATCAGATAAAGTGATTTTATCTACTGGTTATAATTTCTGATGCTTGGAGAGGTCTGTTTAGTTGTTATGTTGGAAGCCACTAGGCTACTTTAGAAACCTCTGAAAAACATTGTCTGAGAAGAGGAGCAATCATAAAGCCAGGCTTTGGGAAATCACAGGTTTTCAAGCAGAGTTGCTAGTAAATATATTAGATTTGTAGTTAGATTTTAAGACAGCTCTTTTAAGGAGGATGTGTTCTTGGAAAAGTAACAGTTGTCATTGAGTCTTTCCTCCCAAATAAGTACCCTTAGTTCAACGCAAGAATTTCTCAGCATGTAAATAACAACACACAGAAATGCCACTGGGAGTAGGGCTTAATGTGGAACAAATGCTTCACTGATGCTTCTGCTCCCAGAGAGCTCTCCCCCGTACTTGATTTAACAGTCCTAGCTGGTTGCTTAAATATTTTTAAGAGAGCTTTTTTTCCATCTTCTGTACCCATGTCTTACACTCTTTGGACTTTGAACAAATATTTCTTCCTTTCTTCCTTCCAGTTGTGTTGTAGGCGCTGCCAGTTTAAATGGTTTTCCTGTGTGAATTGGTTTGGTAGCTCTGATGGATCGGTTTGGTGAAAACACCTTTCAAAGGTGTCCCTCAGACCCACAGAGCAGTACTCTGCTGTGACAGGTAATTCTAGTGCCTTTAACACAGGAACTCTTGGTATAATTCTGGGGTTTTTTTGTTCACATTTGGGTGATGTGATCTTTCTCTACCTTCTTGACAGTCTGTACGTAAAGAATGTGTGTGTGTGTAATTTAATGAACAGGTCTGTTGTCCTTTTGAACTCGCTACTCTGTCCCAACCCTAAAAACAAAAAGGAAGAAGAAAACCCGCACTTCTTAGAAACACTTTTGATTAATGCATTGCTTCAAAATTCTAGCATCAAGAAACAGAAGAAACGTATTTTGGTTAACTGGATTTTTATGGAAGACTCGCTTTTAAAAGATGGCACGTTAAAGGTGCTTTTATATCTTTGCCTGGGTTAAGTGATATAGCAAATGCTTTTGATATATTTGTTTTTCATCTGAAGGCTGTAAATATTTTTTCAGATCTGCCTCTGATAGCCCTATGTCTAGCAGAAATTCTCCCTCTAACTGAAGCATATCCATCATTCTTTAGGGTATTCATCATTGCACATCCCAATTCAATAAGAGATGATATCTTATTAGCCTTCTAGTGAGTCACTGTATTTATGGATTTAACTGGTATTGTCCAGATGTATCACTTTGATTCCACATCTTGGGTACTATGAGACTTACTCGCAGTATTCTGCAGATCATAAGTTGCCGTTATGTGCTGCTGGGCCATCCCAGGGACCGATTTTATCTGAGTGGTATCAACAGATAACAACTGAGTTTTTGTCAGTGCAGAGTTTGTATACTCAGTTTTCTTAAAATGGGGAAGACGTCTGTTTATTTTTAGATTATAATACTGAAAAGTCTAATCTGATTTGGTAGTTTTCACATAGGTTTTTTTTTTTCAGGGCCATCATAGATGATTGCAAATATGTATTTACCTTTGTTTGATTATTCAGTGGTATGCTAACTCTCAATAACTATTCACCAATTCTACATGGATATTTCAACTCTTCTGAGATTAAAAGGCATAAAGCATATTCAGATTTAAACTTTAAAAAGTCTTAATCGTGATGGAGTATGTGACACTTGATGAGATTTCCCCATACAGAAATATGCCTTTTAAAAGTTGATGCTTCTCATAGCTTTGCATGTCATTCAAACGTGTCCATTTTAACTGACTATGAATGGCAAGTTGAAAATTGTTTGTTTTCTGCTTGTTTCAATTACAGTAAGATACCTTGTGACCTTGTTACCGTCCTCCTAAAAAAAACCCAGAACAAAACACAGAAAGAATGCAGAACCAGGTGTGCTTTTTTAATGATCAAAAATACAGTACAGGTTTCACAGGGTTAGAGGTCAGTAAAATAATCTCTTCTTATTTGTGCGCTTTCATAAAGTAATTTTAGAAAATAATAGAGGAGAGAGGCTTGCAAAGAAAGCAGAAGACACATGAGGAGCTGTGCTGCTGTGGCAGTAGTAGTTGTTGGTAGTGCAGTAAGGTGAGGAAGTTAATTACTGGATCATAACAGTCTACAAATGCTTAAAAGATGAATACACCAGTCAGAGTAATTTTTTATTTTTTTTTAGCTTATTACGGGTGGGATATGGACAGTTTTAGCCTGAATGTCAGGGAAGACTTCCTCATAGCAATGTAGAAGTGAATTAACTGTTCAGATCATACTTTTCCCTGAAGTACTTAAAACACATTGTTAGTAATATTTAATAAGGGGGAAATCTTCCATTACTTAGAGCATGGTCTGAGTGCTGTTTTTAGCTACTCTGGTGCTTGAAACACTTTTCTTGGGGCCATCCAATTACAGCAATCTGTTAACCTCTTTGGAGGAGAAAACTGAAATCCATGTCCAGAGAGATGAATGAAATAGACCTGAGGGCAGACAGCTCACAGAATAGGCTTTTGATTAAAAAATTACCTCGTTCTTAAGTACTGATTGGGGAATTTCAGAGAAACAGATGAGATCCTGATGTAGAAAAATTCTCATGTTTCCTCCTGGAGAAGGATGTTTGTGCAGGATTGAAGTGGCCTAAGTAGCCAGCTTTTAGAAAACCCTGTTTGCAGAAGAGTGGTAATTTCACTGCATTTTTGAGGGACAGTTGCTAGTTTCCCCAACAGGTGTTCCTGGCGGTTGTTACATGCTGGTACCAGCCAAGCAAAGGAGAAAAGTAATTCCTAAGGAAGAAAAGATGCTTATTTTCAAGGAACAAAGACACGATCCACATAATTGAGAAACTGTATTTTCAGCCTTTGAAATTCCTTCATGTAATGCCATAGACTTGCCAAATTAGGTGAAGTGAGAACTTAAAAAGTAGTGAAAAGCACTGAACGTAAATTCTGCAAGTCAATTCCAAGAGAACATTACGGGCACCCACAGGAAGGGAAACGTACTTCAGTGGAGTTACTGGGATGTTTTGGGGAGTGGGCTGGAGAACCTCTCCACATTTTTAAGCACTCAGAGGCCGCTTAAATCTAACTGGTGCATTGGCGTTCCACCATACTTCTTCATACTGGGTAAATTGTTCCAGTGGCGAATCCTCTGGCCCAGTGTGGCCTTCCATATCCCACTTTTTTTGCAGCTTATGATTAGTGAGTTCCTGTGTTCTGGGGATGCATGGCTAATGAAAAGTTGCCTAGCTGCATCGCTGTGTGTTACTGATAGATCTAATACTTAAGGTTAGCCATGTCTTCTGAGGTCAGAACTCATTTGACCAAAGTATCTTACAAGACATAGTTGCTAATTCTTCCTGAGTAGAGAGTGGTAAAACTGAGTTATCCATTGATTTTTTTTTTATTGTGTTATCCAGGCCACCGCAAGCTTTCCTTTCCTTAAAGCTGGAATGGATTTTAAACTTGCAAAACAAGTTTCTTCTGTTCTGGTGGGACTTCTTCAGATCCCATCAAGTTAAAAATTAGTCATTCCCAGAGAAGAATGAGAGCAGGTGTGGGGAAGAGTTGTTACCTACTTGTTATTTCACTTGCAGATCCCTGGTGGTGGTCCTGTTCGTTCAGCTCCTGTGTTTACTGTGCTGCTCAGCGTGACTTGTCTGCTGTGTCACTTTTCTGATTCTGAAATGTGTTGTCTGTCAAGTTGACAGGTTTCTTTCTACTGTCATCCTGGCTTGGTACTTCTGGATAAAATTTCTTGCAAATGTAATGATTCTTCATTTGTCTGGTTGATTGTCAATAGATGTGAGGCCATGGTGTTTGTTGTCAAGATTTTGATAGGGGTTTTCAGGTTTGGCACACCCTGAATTCCGTGGTACTTACCAGTGTTTGAGCCTTCCAAAGAGGCAGTGTAAGTTGGTACCTTATGGAGCAAGGTCTTGTCTGTCAAAGGAGTTGTCGCTGTCAGAACAGAAAAAAACTATTCCTTCACAGGGAAGTAAAAGGAATACGGAAACTGTTATTAATACTCATTAATACTCATACTTGTAAACTGTCTATGGCTTTTTTTTTTTTTTCCCCAGTTCTTTTCTGTGGTGGAAAGAAGAGAACTTCAGGGTTTCATTTCATTTTGACTATTTTTGTTCATGTTTGTCCATCTGAATCTCGTATCCTGTTGATTAAGTTTAAACCTCCTTGCAGTCATTTCAGTGAATTTTAATCTAATCTGCTGATGTCTCTGCGTACTGTATGCATTCCCTATGTGACTTGATTCTGTGGGTAATGTTTCCAAATTATCATAGAATCATAGAATGGTGCGGGTTGGAAGGGACCTCTGGAGATCACCGAGCCCAACCCCCAAATTATCTGTTGAACCAGTTTATCGCTACAACCAGCCCATCCATCAAATTCTTTAATATAGTCTTGATAATTGATATCAAAGGCCAGATCTTTTACCCTGAAGTGTAAGAAAAGGGTGAAATGTAGGAAAGTATGTACTGTAAATTTACCATTTTTTAACATTTAAAAGTTATGGAGGCTGTCCACTGATGTAAAAGGTCAAAGCTCCATCACGCTGTTCAAGCTTAGACCTAGCAAGGATGAGCCCCATGGCACATAAACAGAGCACACTTCAAACACTGCTTTTGCCTGTTCTTCAGAGAAAGATCTGCTCCTCAGCATGCCAGAATGTATTGGAGCTGCCTTTAATAAGTAAGAATAACAGCAGTCTTGTGCAGCTGAAACTCATAGCTCTGCTTCTTCACTACTTGCTGTTGTCTGTGCTACCTTGGCTGGGTTTTCCCTTTCAGTACAGACCTGCAGTTAAGGAATGACTCGTCCCTTTCTTGCACTGACACAGACCTCAGCAGAATTACTCCTTCTGTGTGTGTGAGCAAATGAGAAGAGAATCAAGCCTCTAATGCTGAAAAGAAGAATTGCTTAAATTTGATCTCATGAATAAGTACTGAGTCTTAATTTCATACTATTTCTGGTGTTCAGATGGAGACAGCAATATATTAGGGATTAAATAATAGTTTTGTGAATAAGGTAACTATGAATGAACTATGAAGAACCTTCTGAACTCCCTTTGTGCTGGAAGCAATGCTGCTCACAGCTATTAGTCTTGAGCAGAGCAAGAGGATTAAAACTTAGTGACTTAAATATAAAAAAAAACACCTAAATTGTTATTGAAATTTAGTTTCACCAGGTTAGATTGTAACAGTTAAGTGTTTTTTTTTTTTTAAAAAAAAGAGAAAGATCAAAACCTTTCTCATCTAACCCCTCCACTCAAACACTTTTTTGTCTCAAATGAAGAAATTGCTCTATGGGCTTTGTAAGAAATTAACTCGCTACCCAACAGTAATAGCTGAGCTGTCATTTCTTGGGTGTTTTGGTTTGTTCCTGTTTTTCAGCAGGTCTTTGTGATCAAGCTACATGTAGTTACACTTACGTTTAAGAGAGAGTAGAAAACAACATGTTTTTATGGTAATGAGATACCGCCTGATTCCTTTCCATTTGCAGCTTGTCAAAGTATGTTCAGGACGATACCTTAACTACCTCCCACTGTCTCCTGTTTGCCAGTGGCAAAGACCAGATGGAATGAGACATCCGCCAAATATTACCACCCAGTGGAGGGAAAGGACTTGCAACAAATCTAGATCATTTGGTCAAAATCCTCAATGATTGTAGGTAACAGAAGGAAGAGTTTTCTGAAGTGTGGTCTCTGAAGGGTCAGGAATGCATCCTCCTTCCAGCACACGAATCAAAGAATTTTGCAATTGTTCTTGCAAACCAACTGTTTCCACAAAGACAGCCCCGTGTCTGTCACTGCAGCAGTTCCTGGTGAAGCTGTCTGGTTTGGAAGCTATTTTGAATAGTTAAGTTCCATTCTGACCAGTGTTCCAGTAAGTGGGTCCTGAGGAAAGCCACGCATTGATCTGACAGGGGCGTTTGAAAGCTCATTAGTGCTGAGCAAGCCACGGTGTTGTAAACCTGTCACATTAACATGGCACTGCCTGTGACAGGCTGTATTCAGACGCTCTCGTAGAAAGGAAAAAGAACTTCCTTTTCGGCCGGACAAGGTGTCCAGTGAAACTGTACTCATGCGCTCTCTCTTCTGGAGGGTAAGAACTTCTATGTTGCTCTCTGGATTATATTCATGTGTGTTATCTCAGCTTTCAAGTTGCAGTAACCAGCTAGAGATCGACAAGTGAAAGATCACAATGCGCAGATTCAGGGGAAAAAAATTGTTTACAAATGATCTGCTAGGAAATGACCAGCAGTGTCAGGCTGATTCCCTGAGGAGTCATTTTTACCTTTCACACTCAGGACAAAGGAACAGGGCACAGCCCTCACCAGCTGTGCAAAAGCAGTCAAATGCTGGGGACTTGTCCCTTGTAAGAAGAGCACAGCTATCGTTTAGAAAGATGTGTAGATGGTCTCAGACAAGAGTGTTAGGCACGTGACTCTACTCACAATGTAATTTCGCCAATAAAAGACCCACCCACGTGTTTTTACTAATCTGTTTGTGGTGTAGGAAAGAATGTGTTGAAGTTTTTTTTAATTCAGCTTTTGTGAAAAATGAGCAAAGGAAACAGCAGGTATGAAAAGTGGCAATTTTAAAATCTCACACCAAAACATTCAGCCTTCATCCCTGATAGAATTTACCTAGAAACAAAGCAAGTGATTTGTCTGAGGTGGGACTTCACCTGAGGATTTCAGTTAAGAGTAAATGACACAGAGAAATATGTTTTAAAAGAGCTATTAAAATGTATTCATGTCTGGAAAAAAGGTAAAGAAGTAACCTGCTCAGAGCATATTTCAGCATGTTATTTTTGCTTAGTATACATGTGGCATAGTGGTTTTTTTTAAAAGCATAATTCTGTGTGTCTTTCCAAAGGGCAGCATCAGGAATATGGACAGCAGCGGGGGTTTGAGTGGATCCTGTGGTGATAGAAATGGTGGAAATGGATGCTTAGTCCTGGATGAAAGCCTTTTATTTGCAAGCTGACTGGCAGCTAGTATTAAACACTTGAGCCCCCGTCCTTTAAATTAGCCAGTGGAACAATGCCATTGGCAGACTCTCCAGGTAAAATGGCATCACAGTACCTAGGGAAACTTCTCTGGGAAAAAAATTATGATTAATCATCCAACTCTCCATTTTCAGATGCAGAATTATCAATGAAGCTTAGAGGATTTAACCCTAAAATCCTAAGGAGAAACTCTTAACACTGTATCTGCAGAGAAATAGTAATGCTCTTAATTTCCCCCACTCCATCACATGCCCCATAGTCTTAACCATCTTGTTTGGCTATTCATTTGTTTTCTTATGTTCATCTATGGGCAAAGGAATTTTTTAATATATATATACAATTTCATACATAAATCCTGATTGGGGCTGCCCATTTCTGGATTTACTAGGTTTAGCCCATTGTGGACAGAGTAGCCAAGACATTGAGAACACCAAATGTCTATTACTCAGCTGAGAAAATATCATAGTAGGTCACTTTTGCCTCCACCACAGTAAAAAATCGTGAAACCTGGGGATTTTATTCAACACAGAAAATAATTAGAAGCTTCCAAGACAATCAGACTCAGGACTCAGATTCTTTAGCAATTTTGGGAACAGCAAGAGATAAGAGTGTGGATATATTAACCCATGATGTCCTACTGGAAGCCTGACGTCTTGCCTAATCTGGTGGTATAGAAGTTAGCTACATCTTGGTAAAGTCAGTACCCCTGGTTG
>VWZK01010323.1:0-42488 GCA_013396935.1 Baryphthengus martii | reverse complement strand
AAAAAAAAAAAAGTGATGAAATGATGAGAAACAAGCAAAGGAGGGAAGAAAGCATAAAAGTGGTACAGAAGGAAGACCAGTAAGAAGGCAAAGGCTGATGAGCTGGAAAGGGAAGAGAAATGGGAAGAGCCAAGATTCTTGACAGAGAAGATAAATGAGGAGAATCAGCTGATTAGGCAAAGGGAAGAGATAGAGAGGAAGTGCAGCAATAGCAGAAAAATGGAGAATTTAGTAAAAGCAGAAATTAAGGACACCAAATAATCAAAGGATGGGATATAAAAGGTTATTGCCTGCTTTTTCCTCCCATTACCAATCAGTAGTTGGGAGGGAGGGATGATGGACAAATGTCAAAGGCCCAACCAACTTGTATTTTGTGCTTTTCCTCTTAGAACACTGGGTTTCCTTTGTGTGATTTTTGGTTCATCATGTTTGCTTTGAGTAGACAGCACTTTAATGCCACTCTATTGCTAAACTGTGACTACTCTGAATTATTTGAATCGTATTATTTTGTGATCATAGTTTGAACTAAAAGGCTTTAAAAATTATTTTGAGCAATTTTGGATTGTCTTTTCCTCATGCTTCTAGAACTGTGCAAGTCTCAGCACATACCCTGCCCTCTCTTAATACAGGAGCTACCAAACATTTTTACTTGATTGCTCAATCATACAAGGGATGAGGGGCCTTCAGTGCATGAGTGTGGTGGTGCGTAATCTCAAGCATCTCCCTGTCCCTAAGGTGGTAGAGTGGCTCCAGAAGAGGTACAGAGCTTCCAGCATCTAAACACTGGCCTGGATATGTGTGTGCAGAGATGGTAAACCCTTGGCCATGCTTTGGCTCACGCTTTCATTTGCCAGCTTGCAAAGGTTAGCCAACATGGGAGGATAAAAGAGCAAGGCTTTTTGAGTGGTAAACTCTCGGCTCATTTTTATTCTCCAGAAGAGAGTGGATCAGGGAGCACGTCCTGCCCTTTTCTTTGGGCAATTTCCTTAAAGCAGTGGTTCACGCATTGCTAACACTTTACAGGGTAATGGGTAGGTTGCTAACTAATGGCTGTTTTCAGCCTCTAACTTGTATGCTATAACAATAAGAATACATTCTATTTCAAAGAGTGGTTTTCTTAAAGGAAAAAAAATAAATTTTTGCTCAATTCAGGAGGTGGGAGTTATGCAGCACTTAATGTATTGAATGCAGGGAGAGAAATTTTGAGCATAAGGTACAGAGACATGTAGGTTGGGTTTGGATGAACACATTTGTGTGTGGAAAATTATATACTGCCTCAACGAAAATGACTTTTTCCTTCTGAAAGTAAATGTTGTTTTCTCCCATGTATTGAGAGAAGTTACAGATCTCCCATTGTAGCATGTGTAGTCTTTATCCCCATACACGTAAACAGCAGTACTATTAAACTAATTTTTGCAAAACTTACTCAAAATACCTTCAAAAAATGTCTTTCTTCCTTTAAAATGGCTTTATTTTATGTGCTGATTATCCTGAAGCTGTGAACCTCAGGCCTGTTCTTCATTATTCTGGTGAATTAAAAAATACACCACAAAATGTATTCCCCTCTGTACTAAAAATAATTTTCAAAGTAAAAAAAAACATATTCAGGAAGACTGTGAGAATATCTGATCTAAAGTTGATGGTACTGAAATTATGTTTCAAGAATACAGTAAAAACTCAGTAAGAACGGAATCAAGTTAAATGAAATCTTGTTGATTCTCCCGGGCCAGGATTAGCATGTAGCATTGGTGTAATGTGTGGAATAATAATGTATAGTTACAGCTCAATTAAACGAAATAGCAAGTAAGGAAGATGAATCCTGGAAAAAATCTAGGTCCTTGCCTCACTGTTTTTAGTTTGGTTATCTACAACTATTAAAAGGGAAAGCTGCTCACAAGAAGCAGGATTTTTAAGAGAAGGTCCTCAATCTGCCTTCAGTCTACTTACAGATACTCACACAATGTGCTCTGTGTTTGATTTTGTTTTTGACTCTTACCTAGTCCAGCAGTGGACCACATTTGGGACAGCTGTGGGTTTACATTGTGGGGAAGTGGAACTGTATCAAAGATGTGGGGACATCAGCAGGGAGTAAAACTTGGTTTTTGGAAACACTGCGCAAGGAAAAGAGGCAATTCTTAAAACACCTTAGATGAATGAGGGCAGAGCGAGCCCCGCATCGGCTGGTGCCGTTTGCAGGGTGATGGATGTTGCCATAGTGACCGAGAAAGAGGAGTGGGGGGAATGGAGTAGTTCTGAAGAGAATCAACTGGGGCTTCAGAAATGCTAGCTTAGCATGCGAAGTCTGCCGGAGAGCCCTGCCGGGGAGACGCGCAGTGATGTGGTATGAGGGTGCGAGAGCACTGAGGTCGCTCAGTGTCTGCTAGCAGGCAGCTGAAGTCATGGCTCAGATGGATGGGAAAGTGGAAGAAATAAACCTGCCTTGTGTTCACATATGCAGGCTATTACCAAGTTCTCTGTTGGCACTTTTCCTGACAGGGCAATTGCTTCTGCTTCCTCTCCTGTTCCTGCGAATATTTGGTTTAATTCTAACAGTGACTACCACAAAGATAATTCCCAGGTCGTCTGTACCTTGAGAGCACCTCTCTTGCGTACCAGAGGCTGCACGGGCTCTCCCGTGCTGCCTGTCTAGTTCTCTCGGCAAACCAAAACCGCTGAAGAGTAGCCATAGGGTGACCTTTTCCTTGTGCTGCAGCAGTAGCTTTGTGCTCTCTGTAGTTACTTTTTTTTCATGATTTGGGGAAAATTCAGTTGACGTCTGTGGTTGGTTTGTGTTAGGAGAACAGATTAGGAAGACAAGTTACCTGCACAAAATCTCTTCGCTAGGGTCCTGCATCTGCACTTGTAGTATGTAACATGGATCTTCAAAGCCAGATGGTGAGTGATATTTGTAGGCAGCTCACTGAACTTAGTGCTTATCCCTTGGGACTGGGGACCAACCAATCTTCACATAATGCTGCAAATTTCTCATGAAGTATGAGGCCAGCTGTTGTTGTTTGGAGCCAGGTGACTTGTCTCTTCAAGAATATTGTTTCTGTTGTGTCTGTACTTCACTGTAAGTCACTATCCAGGATTTGCACTAAAAATCTCATTTTTGCTTAAATAAGAATTACTGTCTTTTACTAAATGCATGAAGCTCATCAAGTGTATACAGTACTAAAGATGTCAAGTGAGTGAGTCATGGGCAGAAAGGAGAGTCGGGACTGTGTTCATCTCTATAGCATGGAATCAGAGTCTGGAGAAGGCTAAGAAGTGCTCAGATGAAGATATATGATTGCTGTGATACAAAGTAAATAGCATTTTTAAAATTAATGTCCTTGGCATTGGCTATGTTAATACTTCCCTTTTGCAACATTTATTTTTTCATTAACAGAGATAATGTGACTGAAAGATGGATGTAAAGAAGTGACAAGTATTGTGTATGTTTAAATGGGAAGGGTCTGCTGCAACCTGTGCTCATGCTGAACATGCTTAGTCTTGAATTAATGGTACTGAAAAACATAGGAGAATTTGCACAGCATTTGGGGGATGTGCTCCTCGTGTCAGTCAGGAGCCCGGTATGATCTTCTGTTCTGTACTGTAACGGCTCACTGAATTCACATGGTCTGAACACTCATCTATTCCTTCATTCACCCCATGCTCCCTTCACCAAAGTGAGAGTTGCCTTTGTTGTTTCTGGCAGTGTACTGGTGGTGGTCTCTTTTTTTTCCCCATGCCAAGAGCAGCTGCTTTTCCATACATGAAGCTTTGTGTGTCTCTGACCTTGTAGCTCGCCCTTCCTCTCTTCCATGCTTCCCCTAGCATTTCTAAACTGTACAGGGGGCAAGTGCTACAAGGATATGGGAGGAAAGGGGGTGCCTTAACACTAGCAAAGGAGATGGCAGCCATCTACTGCCTCTTCGATCTGTAGGCCTTTACACAGATTTGGATGGCTGAAACAGTTGCATCTGCTAACTAGCTGCAAGAGGTCACAAAACCTTGCATTATATACACTTTCTCCCTTTCGTTTTCTTGTTTTCACCAAAATAATTATGACACTGCCCATTGCCTTCAGCATTCCCTGAAATTTGGAATTCATCAAATAATCCAGCATCATGAAATTACCTTGTTACAGACATACACGCAGAGGAACACCACTTGGCCAACAATCCATAATATCCAGGGATGAAAACTATCTTACTGTACACTTAGCTCATCAATCTCTCAGCACAACTGTATTTTCCAGGCTACACTGAGTATCTGCCATTTTTCCAACAAAGCTGTTCTACAAACTGTTCTAATATGTCCTCGGCAGGAGATCCAGGCTGTGAGTGAGTCTCCCTTCCTTTGTGCTAGTTCTTCACCACTCTTTGTCAGCTTTGCATGGACTTGTGAAGTTCAAGTGACAGCAAAGTTTTCTTCACAACGTACATGCATGTCCCTCTGTGAAGCTGCACCTTCTGATTTATACAATCTAATTTGTTTGGGCTTATTTAATTACAGAAATGGATCGATCTGTTTTCTTTCCTTTATCTTTTTCCTTGGTTTAGAGTTTCACCTGCTTCCATCACATTAGATCTGGTAACCAAAGAGCTGCGTAATTGTGGTAACTTGCTGACCTGGCAGAAGGCAAGCACCTCGAAAATAAACATTTTCTAGAACAGTGTAAATAAAGGACTAGAAAGTAGTCTGAGCAAACTGTACCATGAGCTCTAGACCAGGTGAAGAAGTGAAATAATGTACCTTTGGCGTTGTTTGCTGGGTTTTGGTTAAGTTTATTTTGAATTTGCAGTGTAATTTTGTTGTGTTTGGGGGAGTAGGGGGATGGCTGGCTGAGATTTTTTATAAAGGGATATGTTTAGTTTCTGTTAGGCAGGAAACATAAAAAAGGGAAAGTTTCTTGAATAGAAAGAAGTATGAGTGGCTCTGGATTTTCTTTCTTTTGATGTCAGTGTAAAGTATCTCAAAAACACTTTAGTTGGGAAGTTAACGTAGAGGATAAAAAAACTACTTATATAGTAGTGTTTAACTATTGAATTAAGTGGTTTTTATTAATACAAGAACATGTTATATGTATTTTGGTTTGGAGTGCAATCTTGATCCAGTGTACCTGCTATGATAAAAAATGCACTTTCCCTGAAGCCCCAAAGAAATTCAGAGGGAGCAGTTGTTTGCCGCGGTATCATTTCTCAAAGATAAATTATGCAGCAGTAAAGACAAGTTCATAAACTTTATTGTATTGCTTTAGTAGCAGTGCTTTAGATACTACCAGGAAGGAAAATTCAACACTGAGGCCTTCCCCAAGGTTTATTAAACTGTCTTGGAAGCAGCCAGTGTAATTTTTTTTCTCTTTTTAGGATATTTTTCTAAGCTCAGTACTAGGAGGGGGAAGAAGAGGATGATTTTTTTTTTTCTTGATCTTTGGTTAATCTTTCTGACTTCCTACTTAGACTAGCACGTAAAAGAATCATACTAGAAGAAAAAATGGTACTCTTTACACTTGCTTGACTCAAACATTCAGTTTTTTATAGGCTTGCCATTTTTCTTTAATAGCATGCATCTTTGTCATAGTTTAAAAATTATCTAGAAATAGTACAGTTGCAGTTCTTAAAATTATGTGCACCTATGAGCAATATGTACTATCCACATTTTCCTTGTGTTGAGGCAATGTTCTAGTTTTATGTGTATAGTAAAAAAATGTATCAATGCTAAACAGTCAATTGAGTAGAATACTGAATATTGAAAAAGCTAAGATTAAAGTACTTTATATGGGTATTCAAAAATTTTTAAGACAAAATATTCTTCAAGTCCATATGTAGTAACCTAGAAATAGTAGGTCTTTGTGGCCTTTGCAAACCACACAAATATGCAATATTGGCACCAAAGGATTTATGGCTGTTTGCCTTTACTTGTTTTTTTTTCTTTATTTTTATTTTTTTTAGAATTTCAGAGATCCTTAAGCAGCTGGGTTTCGCTTTAGGAATGATGTGGGAATGTTGAACTGTTGCTATTCTAGCTGATGGTGCAGTCTCTTCAGAGACATAGTTGAAACTGCAAGTTACAAGACTGAAAGACTTAAAGACAGGTAAGAGGAAGAGTTTATGTCTTCCCTGCCTGTGCAGGTGTATATTTTACAGTATAATAGCTGTTCTCCTGTAAAAAATCCAAGGCACAGATTTACTTTTTTTTTTTTTCACAGTATCTGGGTTAGTTGAGTCCTAGGGAGCTGCCTAGCTACATCATGGTAAATGCAGGTTTGTCACTGTGAATATGTTACAGAGAAGGAGCAAACAAAAGCTACTTCTCGTGCAGTAAAAATCTCATTTTAACAGTAAAGGGTAGCCAGGCAGAGAGCTGATACCTAGCCTTTGAGTCATATTGTAACTCCCACTGCCTTTAGCTAAGACCTAACAGGTGAGCATCAAGAATTCAAGCACGATCTCAAGAATAGAAGCACAATCAATGCGAAAGGGACCAGATGTTCCCACTATATTGGAGCAGTCATGTGGATCTTGAATCTCGTGAATCCTCATTCTGAGTCCTATTTTCTAGGTTATGTGCTAATCAAGTGAGTAAGCTGTCTGGAAATACCATTAGAAAGCAACCTGTCCACAGTGTAGTTATTCAACTGGGGTTACATCTATTCTGTATCTGAACATGTGCTCTGAAAGCATCTGTTGGTCGACTTAGAGCGCTGAGCAGTGAGCTGATGGTTGCTGGGTGCTTCCGTGAAAATACAGCACTGTCTCACCAATGGGTGCTGGCAAATATATTACCTGAGGGAAGCAAGCCATCTTCTCCATATGCCTCCACTTTGGCACCAAGCAGCTTTCTGACTTTCAGGAGCTCAAGTCTTTATTCTACATGAGCCCCGCTCCACTGATGCTGCTCATTTTGTTTGTCAGCGAATAGGAGAAAGCGGCCAAAAAACACAGCACCAAATTCTCCAAGGCCTGAGTGTGTGCATGCAGCTGTTGTGTCTAGCCAAAGTTGGTATTTATAAGGGCGCTGGGATGTTGAAGAAATGAGGCATCCTCTGTGAGGGAGAAGGTGTTTTAGGCCTTAAAGAGGGATTGATTTGTGGTTATTATTGCTGCCTTTGATCTGCCAACAGGGATCTGGAACTAATCCACCAGAGCAGTACAAGTCTGATATATAGTGCCAGATGAGGATGCCAGGATAGGTTACTCCTGCTGTCTTTGATGCTGCTTTATCATGAAGTGATAAAACAGATAGTACAAAGCAAAGCAAGCAAGGGTTAGGTGCATGTGCACCGCCGGAGTGCCGCTGGCTGTGTGAAGTGACTGCCAGTTGTTAAAGACACTGCAGGATCAATTGACCATCCCCAGCATTATCCTAAACTGATGAGAGGCTGAGGGGCTTGACCGCACAGAGCAATTGGTTGGCGTAAAGAATTGAACATCACAGAGCGCTTGCATGCTAAATTGAGGGAGTAGAAAATGCAGATTCCCCGTATTTCAAAAGTAATCCCGTAAGCACAAATGGCCATAAAAGTGAAGAATGGTGTTTTGTACAAGGACTTTTATTCACCGTGAGTTCATACCCTGCCTATGAAGTGTATAAAAAATTAATCTCGTTTTAAAATGTGCTGTAAGCAGTGAATATGGTCTAGCTGCTGGGATATTGGTGGGATTTGACCACTTCTGATTTCATTTTGTTTGGAAATTAGAGCAATTTCGGGATCAGTACAGCTATTAGTTCGCTGTAGAGCTCATGTTCATGTGAGTCAGCAAGCTCATTGCATAAGATGAGCTTTATATAGATGTTGGATCAATTGGAAGAGAGTTGTCAATAAATTTATCTCCTAGACACTGCAATTGACAGGCTAATGAAGTGCTTGGTGACAGAGAGTTGTTGACATCTTTTCACGCTTTGTTTTTCCCACTCCCATACTTCTCATAAATCCGCTCCACGCCGCAAACTCGGGGAACACAGATAAGGGGGTGCCTGTTTCCTAGGTTGTGTGCCTAGGCTGGGATTTGGCAAACAAGTTAGTAGCCTGTGTGTTGAGGGACAAGAAAGTAAGGACAGTAGTCTTTTGCTCTCCTTGCAATGTGTTTTCCAAGATGTTTCTAAGAAGACAGAGAGTAGATGTCCTGCAGTTAATTCTCCAAGACTGTAGCTCGGGGTTCGGCTCCCCATTGTTTCACTTTCTGCCTTTGTTGCTACTGGGACACTTCTTAGACTGATTCAGTCTGTGTGGTTTCAACTCTATGTTCCTTTTCCTCGTGCTCAGAAGCAGATGGAACCACTGTTTTATTTTACATCACTCTTGAAGGCTCCCATGGGAGCCTTTTGAAAACGTCTGATGATCGAGTGAACTAGTTCTTTAAGCAAAAGTTCCTTACTTGTTCCTCTAGCTCATGAGCATACGTAAGCACCAACAATTTAGGAGGTGTGCTGCCTACCTACGGCAAAAAGATGGTCAGCAAAACCAGATCGTATCAGTATGCATAATCCCACCTTCCTTGTAAGAGAAACTATTTTGGTTAATGCGTGCATTAAGAAGTTTACAGAGTGACTCATTGGCCTTAGCTATTACTAGCACTTCATGAGAAGACATAATTTTCACTCCAGTGTTCATAACCAGCCTAGATGCTGTTTATATAGTTTGGAACTTGTGAACTGTACTGCAAGTGCGGTTTGTCTGTTTGCTTACATGGTCATGTGTAGATTGTTTAAGTAACAAAGAACATACAATTTGATTGACATCATAAAGCCGTGTTTGTTTTTGCAGTTTCCAAGATATGCCTCAATTGCTAACACTAATCACAACACAAATTGTTATGAAACCTCTGCCGTAATTCTTAAGTAATCTAGAAGTCTTTGCACTTCTCAAGGTACTCTGTTCAGGAGAAAACTAAAATAAAAAATACAGATAATTTCCAAGAGAACCGTGATGAGACCTATCTCACAGGATAGCCTGTGCTGCACAGCGTGCACTAGTGGATTTTCAGTTGTCAGGAATAGATTGTGGACATCAAAGGCCAAACCTCAAACCTACTGAAATCCAAAGCAAAACTTGTATTGATTTTGTTGAAATCAAAATCAGGCCATTTTATCTTGATGGAAATCAGGGAAGAAGAACGACTTTCAGAAGGCTGTATATTTTCACTGTGGGCTTTAAAAGACCCTGAAAGCAGCTTGGGAAGTCATGCAGATTGTATGACATCAGAACTTACTGATGTTGGTGTAACTGCTGTTTTCCAAAGGGGTGGTCAGCTTCTTGCTTTGCAAGAGGGAAGGAAGCCAGTGTAAAAATCTGCAATGGAGCGGGAACAAGGATTCACATAGTAAGTCTCACCCAGCTCACCCATCACTATGGAACACAAAATGAGGAAAATCACTGCTGTCAGGAAAACATCAGCATGTCACAGTTTGTTTCTGGTGAATGAAAGGAAGCCCAACTCTTCACTCAAGGTGCTAATGGCATGAAAAACCTTACATGATTTTCATGTTGTTTCAGAACCACCTCCAACTGTAGGCAACTTTGTTTTACGGAACAGAGCTTTAAGAAAGAGGACAAGCTAAAAAATAAATGATAAATATTCAAACAAATGTTAGTGTCTTGTGTTACCTCAGGAGCTGGTTCAGTTTGCTGATTGCTCAGTTTCAGTGTGGTCTGAGTAATGAAGATCTGAGTAGTGAGCTTAGTTTGGTGTAATTCCCTGAGTACTCTTGAAGCATAACAAACCCAGAAGAGTGTAATGAAAAATAACAGAAAGGCAGCTGGGGGCTTAACTTATGATCTCTACTCATTACTGTAAGCAACATTTTCATTGCAGTGTTACCATAAAGATTATTGGCTGCCACATAACAGAGGTCCCTCCTGAAAAGATTCTGGAACATCTCTGTTGGCACAGTAAAAGCCATGGCAAAACACCAGAAATTTACTTCAAACCCAGTCATTTTTTTTGTCAGATATTAGTGGTGTGATACCATTAAACTGACTGGAATAATGGGGTGAATAAACTGTGTTGTTTTATTATCTGGTATCTGTGTGACCATCTTTGGTCTTCCACAGTAGATGTACATAACTGGAAACCCATTGAATTGGTATTTTTTACTTCCATAATGAAATACTTGATCTCTGGCTTTCAAAACTCCAGCATTTTAACATGAATGGTGGCAATGATTTTGAAATTGGCTTTGCATTTCCTTTCTCCTCTGCATGTATGAGAACCAGTCAGAGCACAACTCATCAGAGTGTCCACAAGACTGACATAATTGATGTGTTTGTGCCAGCATTGGCCAGGGGGTACTTGGAAGGGCTGTATTTGGGAACTGGAAAGAGATTTCCTGATGAAGATGACAAAGTTCAGTATTTGCATTGACCTGTTAAGGGTGTTCAAGAATTCAGTCCCAAGAAGTTTCCCCTGGAACAGCCTTTCTGAAAAATATATCCAACACGAGTCAAACAAAGCTGACAGGTGGCTGGGTGAAATTGTCTTTGATGTGTAGCACTTTACTTGTGGTCCTTTGTGTCAAAAAGGTGAAGTCAGTGTCCTCATTTCTTCACCTTTTTCCTGATAGTCCTTTTGCTCAGCTAAGTCCGGTGGGCTGGAGGAGCCAGAGGGTCTCATAGGGGATCTCTCCAGTATCCAGCACTCAGTCCACCGTAGTCACCAGCTAGTCCGGTTTGAACTTTGCTGATGGGTCATGCATGATGCTGTCGGAACAGAGACCACCCTCAGTCAGAAAACAGTTAGAAACAGGGTTTAGGTAGGACAAAGTGGAGGTGATTTGAGGCAGCACTTAGCCAAGTAGGTCTGCTGACCAGCCTCCTAATTGGACACTGTTGGCTTCGTTTACTCTCCACCTGGTCCTTGCTCCATTTTCCTGTACTTGTTCTCTGCCATTCACCTTGATCCCTCCCTTCCACACTCTTGGTCCTTCCCCTAAACATTTTGTAAGTCCTGTACAATCCTTAAATACTTTTGCTCAATCCCAGGACTCCCTCTAAGCATCTCACAGTAAGTCCTATGCCCCACCTTACACAGCGGTCACCGGAGCTTACACAGCCTTCCAGAGTTTCTTGTGTTGGGTCATACAGTTGGGTTGTGCAGCAGGACCAAAGCTCAGTCCTTCACCTCTGAGAGTCTCAGGAGTGGTGATTCAGGGTGGTTCGTTGCGTTCTCTACCACGTAACCGTACTCCTCGTTGCTGTTCGGTGTCTGTTTTGAGGAGCTGTTAGGCAGCCAGCCCTGCAGCTGGTAGGGGTGACAAAGGTAGACAGCCTGAAAGAGGTATGTGGGTGAGCCCAGCAGAGCAGGGCAATGCGTGTGGAGAACTGCGGTTCCCTGAATGTTCTCCCTGCCGGTGCCAGTGAAATTGGTCATCCTCAGTGTACAGCAGAACATGCTCAGATCAATTCAGACACTTGAGTTTCACTTTAAAAAGAGAAAAGGGAAAAAAAATAGACTCTATCAGTATTTCCCCGGAGTATCTTCTGTACATTTTATTGGTACAGTTTATCTAGTTACTGGAAAAGGAATACATACCTATCAGACATAGAATAACTCAAAGAAAGTTCCTTGACTTGCGCTTAGCTGTTTTTACCCTGTTTTCCCTTTTTTTTCCCCATTAATTAGGTGCACAGAGAAATACATGTAGTAAATCAATAATAAAGATTACGTAAGGGGCTTTATCTGAGCAGTAAGCCCCTTAGTGTAGCATTCAAAAAGCAAAATTAGCACTGGTTTACTTAAGCCCAAAGGACTCCATGTGGACAATAACATTAAAATAACGTAAGCATGGAGAAGACTGTGTCCGGCCGGCTCCAGGAAGGTGACCGTGCTGCGTGCTTGTGTGTTTTCTCCACTGTGTTCGCTGCCTGTCTGGGGTTAGTTTGAGAGCAGGCAGGAGGCTCTGAATATGGTTCCAACAACACGGTTTGGTGGAGTAAACTGTTGATTTATCTACTGCATGCTCATGGAGTTAGAAATGCATAAAGACAAGAGTTGTGATGATATAGATGACTTCAGTAAACAGAACACACTTCTTTCTCACATGAATAGTCTTTTCCTTCTTGCTGGTGTGTTTTTCTCTGCAGCCACCTGTGCTGGCTTCTGCCAAAGAAGATGAGCATGCTTGTGAAGATTCTGTAGCTCTTAATTCATTTTAATTCATTAGGTGGAGGATGTCATTTGTTCTAGTGGATAGCTCAGCCCTCAGGGTTTACAGCTGTTGGCCACTAAATTGTTTTCTGTGGTCATACGTAAGTGGGAAATCACCATTTGTTCTGTGAAAAGAAAACAAGGGGAAAAATATTTGACTGCAGTCTGTGGGAATTCTCAGCTGTGAGGACTTCAGGTTCTGACCCATTAAATTTTCTCCATGCCTAGGGTGGATTCAGGGACTGGTCTGCATGTGTAGGCTGAACCACTCACCAATCCATTCAAAATGGAGTGTGAGAAGGGAGATCAGCCCTCCTGGATGCACCTGAAGATGGAGGTCCCAGGTGAGAAATTCTTCATAATTGAGATAGTCTGATAGGACTAGCCAGGTGCAGAAACAAATAATATTCTCCCTGGTCCTCTCAGACTGCTATCTCATACTGGACTAGCTGGGGATTGTTTTATCAGCATAAAAGATTCTCTAGATGAAATCTAATTCCTGTTTGTCACTGTTTTTAAAAAATAAGCGTAAGAATGTCTTCTCCTTTCCATGTTTGTGACAGTTCCATGGAGATTCCCCTTGTGTGTGTGTCTGGCTTCGTAGCATGGCTAAGATTTTAAGTGCTGAACTCCCTGAGTGTTAGGTCTGACTTTCAGAAAGCAGATGCTGGTGTTCCATATGTCTTCAAACCACATTTTTGTGTGTGCACATTTCTTGTAAGGTTTTTCAGGTTGGGTATGCAAAGTCATTAGCCAGTTTTGCAAATCTTGGCCTGTACAATTTTCTTAAAAAAAATATGTTTTTGCAAGGTTTCTATGAGCTTCCAGCTGTGCTCCCCTAACAAGCCTCACATTTGAAGTACTTGCTTCAAAAGGCTGCTAGCCTCAGAGAATATAAGGAGGAGGCTTTCTTTTATTACTGTGTATTAATTAAAGAAATGCCTAATACCTAATTGGAATTCTTTTCTGGAAAAAATAATTAATTCTCCTTAACATGCGCAATGGTGAGTTCAAAGAAGCAGGGATTAAATCAACCAGTTTAATAGTGGACATGTTTGGCAGAATTAAAATTATCCAACAGTTGCCAGCCCTATAGGAGAGCAGGTGTTTGTAAATCATAATTACTTTGGCTTAAATCTCCCCACACAGTCACGTCTCCCCTGAGGTGTCTCCTTAGACATCCAACTGGACTGTATTTCCTTTACAACTGCCGTGTTTGGGCTGCTGAGTTGTCACAGCAGGACTGATGATAACGCTACTGTGAGCACCACAGGGAGCTCCTGAGCTCAGGCATGGGGTCCACCTGGTTGTGGTCCATCTCTGACAGTAATCTATGGGGAAAGAGTGTGGGGAAACATAGCAGGTAGAGGTTGAGTCTTTCTCTTCTTCAGATATATGGCACAGCAGAGTAAAGGGGAGAGACTAAGGCTGAGGGATCTGACAGAAGGGAGCTCTGTGAGAAACTGAACAGTGAAGTGGCCAATAGGAGACACATGGGATGGATGAACTTATTTTGGAGGATGCGCATTCTACACAGTCGCTGAGACAGCGAGCTGCGGGGCAGTTTTGGCAGAATACTTTTTTTTTTTACTTATTGAGATCTGAAGTGGTTTTAGGCAGGAATTTGCAGTAAGTAACATTGGACTGTATGACTCAGCACAGTCTATAATTTAAGGTAGGTAACAGCTTGTGAGAGCATCCCACTTGTAAGTGGGAACAGAGAAAGAGTGGTTGCTTTGGGTGGACTTCATCTAGCACTTTAAAATATCTAAATGTGAGTGTCTGCCTGCCAGCTAGCTGCCCACTGTCCACTGTAGTTGGTGAAAATTTGTAACAGAGTATAGCAATTCAGCATCTCACAGCAGATATTTGTATTTGGTCATCCAAAAACCTCTCTACTCCACTGGCTTCATTAGCCAGATCTCTACTGACTGCAACATGGGCTTGGAGAGCTGGCTCTCCATCTGTACTGGATCCTCTTCTTACCTAATTCAGGCTCCAAAAAATGAAACTAGCTCCAAAAAATAGCTAAACCAAGATAGAAGAAAATGATCAGTTCCCCTGCAGAGTGCCTCAGGGGATTGAGACCCCAGAAAGCACTTGAGGGGATTAGGGATTTCTGGTGTTGCAGAAAGTCTCTTTGAAAGGTGAAATGCAAGACTTGGGGGGATTAGGGAGGGTGATGCCAGAGCAAACTCTGCAGGAACTTTGCATTATAAACATTACTGGGACACGTCGGGGGACCAGAAAAATAACGCAAGTTGTTACACTTTGGAGTGTCCTGGGAGTGAGCTCTGGGGTGTGGAGATTTAGGGCAGTGTGAAGTATTAGGCGTAGCAGAGCGAGAGTGAGCAATAGAGGAAGACAGGCTGTTACAGACCTAAAAATACCGAAACAGTTTTACAGCACATTAAGAGCTGAAGGTTTAGTAGCCCAGGGGCTCTTGCAGTGTAGCCCCTCCAGTGCCTGCCCCCTTCAACCAGCCAGCTCTGCCTTGCTTGTGGAGCATGAGGAGTGAGCTGGTACAGACAGATGACAGGCCAAAGCAGAGGACATTACATCTCTGGCACTGCTGCCATCTGCTCTCGGAGCACTCGCAAACAAGGGGCAAAAAATTAGCTGAATAAAATGAGCCACTCTTGTCTGTTCTTCCTTATTAAGAATCCTGAAACTTGAGCTTGCCTTCCGAGTGTGCAAGGAAACCAGATACTCATTTCACCCGTGCAATGTTCCTCTTAATTTAAATCATCTGATTTATGACAGAGAGAACGAAAATAAATTATTGGTAAACTACCAAACTAATATGATACTGGCAAAGTAATTGTAACCCTTACTATTTTCCCTCACTAGCACGTCGCAGGCAAATTAGACCCCAGTATCTGTCCCCTTCCTGGGAGAATATGCAGTTTGAGGAGGTGATGTGTTAGCAGCTCCCACGGGAGAAAAGGCCAGTCTCAGTCACTCAGAGGGGATACCAGAGGCAGCAATAAGCTACACAAACTGCCAGGGCAAAAGCATCTTGCTGTAAGTGCTTGGGAATTGTAAGCAATCCAGCACATAAGTTTTGCAAGCACTTCTTTCAGCTTTGAGTCACCAGTGACACCACCACAGAGTCAGCCCTTCCCCAGTTCTGCTTCAGCAGCTGGGACTGGGGACTGTCCTCTTGAGGTCCCTGTAAATACTCGTATTTGGAGCTGTGTGTGAGTATTAAATACCTGCCTGAATGTGAGCTTTTGGAAAAGTGAGCAGTGCTGGAATGTTTCACCTTTGTTTCTCAGATTAGGTGCATTCCTGGAAGCAGTGTATCTCCAGGATCATATTTAACTGTGTACGTCTCTTTCATTCTGCATGCTCACCCTGTAGCTCTAGAACAGGTATGAAGTGAGAGCAGTATATTTCTTATGGCTTGTTCTTAAAATCCTCTTTCAAAATGCTTAATTCTGAAGAAAACCAATGTACGCATCAAACACTGCGCAAGTTCACTAGTTTACACAAGTACACTCTTTTCATCTCTGCGAGCATGTAGCCTTCGGCTAGTGAGTGTTTTGTTGTACAAGAGAGAAAAATTCAAGGCAATTGTGCTGAAGGTGGTTTCTGAAAGTGGCTCTTTTGAACTTCATGAATTTTAACTACGGTTCTCTTTTAAATTCAGAGATTTTGGTAGCAAGACTGTATGCTTTCAAGTTACGAGACACCATGCTTGATCCTATGCTGTAAATTGCAACATTTAGCAATTTGTAGTTTAATTTAGAAGGATCACCTACTTTCCTAAATGCTTAAGTAATGTGGCAGGCGGTGGTTATTGATTCTCTCTGAATTTATTACAAGAAAGCTGTATTCACTCTTTCCTCTTGGGAATGCCCCTCCTGAACTGCATGCTTGCTAGTGACAGCTTAGACCCCTGATACATAACCAAAGACCTTGCCTAATATCTTTGCAACAGCTTGGGGAATTTTTATTAAGTAAAAGCATCATTAAAGTAGACAGAATGATGAAGTTTAATGAGCATCTTTCTCACTTGATATTGTTAGCTTTGCTGCAGCAGCCGTAGTGCTCTCATTTGTTACTTCCAGTGGGGCAGATAGAATGCAGGGACATTTTGTTTATGTTTATATTTGCATACAAAGAAACATTTAAGTTCATGAGAGATATTTGGTTTGAAAAAAATGTATACAAGGAAAGAAAGCAACTAAAAATCTCTATCTGAGGGCTTTCTGTGTTTTCAGTTTTGCATTTAATCTCCCCTTTCACTTTAACATAGTGAGAAGGCGTCATGCAATACTGTGGCTGCTAAGTCTGGAAAGATTCAGCAGTTTGTGGACTGTAGTTATAATAACTAGCTTCTGAGTGTTGCTGCAAACTACAAACATCTCAAATATTTATTTCCGCTCCAGATTTTATTCTCCAACTGAGGTTTTTTTGTCTGTAAGTTGTGTGTAGTGTCCTGCTCAGAGAGGTACACCAGCCCTGCAAGCAGGTGACATTCCAAAATATCAAGTGTGAAGGTGCTGCCGTGAATGTATTATCAGCATTTCTCTCACAAACGTGCCTTGAAACAGTAACCACAATCTGCCTCGATATTTCTTTGTCTGTTTGTGGAGACCATCTGCCTCCACAAAGGGTCTAGTCATACAAACAGATATGTCAAGGTGCCATCTCCTAGTACATTACTGTCCATCAGCTGAGCTGAGTAACTGGCTGAGTGTGTGTCTTAAGTTGACCTCTGCTGCTGAGGATGGTGCATGAGTGTCTCTGCCTTACACATTTGACTTCGCAGCGATGCCTGAACTCGTACACAGTTAGTTGTGTGACAGACAGTGACGTGCAAGCCATGGTTTCCCTGACTGTATCCTTCTAGTAGGTATCAAAATCATTAAGGACTGTATATGTAAACTCCACATCTGTTACAACTGAGGGCTTATAGGTTCTTATGTAATTCAGATTGTTGCTTCTTCATGTGGTTCAGCTCCTCTAGTTTTTGGTGGTGGGTTTTTTTTCTTCTTTTTTTTTTTCTTTCTGGGGTGTTTTTTTCCTTGGAAGATATAAAAGTGGTGTCTGTTGTACCAGAAGTTCATTGGAAATTGTGAATTCTCTTTTCCCTAGTGTAACAGAAGGCCAGTTCTGTCCCAGAGGCATTATCACAGTCATTATTGTATTTAAATGTTGTTGTGACACCATATGTCTCCTCGTATTTGATATGTGCAAACACAAGAGAGAGTCCCTGTCTGTGAAGGCTTGTATAATCTAAATATGTCTGATCCTTGCTCTTTGCGTAGCAGACTACAGTGTTAGATTGTAAAGTGTTAGATTGTTAGATCTTCAGTTGAGATAGCAATGTGCAGCTGAAACTTCCTTGAAATTTTGCCAGAGAAACCTAAGTTAGATGTGTTTGATTTGCTTATTTCAAACCCAATAATTATTTTCTTGAATGAAACTTAGGTGCACGTGCCGATAGAAGGCTTTGAACATGAGAATAAGTAAAAAGAATGTAAAAATGCTGCAGATGTCTGTAATTCATGCACATCTACCACTACTAACATAGTATCTGCATGAGGTGGAGGAAAGCACCAACAGCACTGAATAGCATAAGGAATAAATACAAAAGAAAAACTGCTACCGAAATTACATACAAGTCAGTTGGGGGTTTTACAGCTTAATGGATACAGTGGCCACAGGACCTCATTTTGAAGTCAAAAGGTGTTGCCCAAGTAGACTTTAGCAGAACGCTGAAGTTCATTCAAGATTGTTAGTACTCAGGTTTTGCACTTCAAAAGCATTTGTGTAGTCAGTTGAATTTCTACCACACCATTTTACTTCAGAAAAACTTCACTAATCTGAGCTCTGCCAGTCCATAAACTTGAATATTTGCTCTGAGAAAGCAGGAAATGAGAGACAGAATGAATGCCAAGTGTCACCTGAGAGGGAAATTCCCATAAAGTTTCCAAAGAAAAGAAGTGGAGGCTAAACCAACCTGAGCATAAAAAAAAAGGGGACCTAACACCTGAAAACCACTAAAACTGTTACAGTCCTCTCTGGGCTGGCATTAACAGGGCAAAGGAGCTATAGGGAGGTAGAAGGATGGTGACAGGAGACTTCTGTTCCCAGCCACCAAGATCTTTTTGTGCTCAGATACAGTGGGTCAGTGGATTATTTGTTCATTCAGTGCCGAAAAATCCAAATGAGAATTTTCTTATCCTATGAAAAGAACCTAACATTCTACTCCAATGTAGCATTATTTCTCTAGACCTAAAAAAAGAACTTGAATGTTACTTTAGTATTTAACCTATTGGTGCTCAAAGATTTGAGCATGCTTTTCCACTCCTCTGTTACTAACTTCTCAGAGTTACAAAATTATTGCTGACAGTGGTTCAAATGCTGTGCTCCATATTGTGGAGAAGATGCTACTTGTTCCCTGACTTCAGTTTCTGATGGGAGAGCCTCCTTGAATGACACTTCTGTGCTCTTCCACAACGATAATATTTCCTGAGACCAAAACATCTCCTTCTATATCTTCCCTCCCTCAAACTCACTTAATGCCTTCCAAAACAAGACAGTTACATAGGATGGATTTCTGATTAGTACACACTCTGCGTACTTGGATAAAATACAGCCTTGCGCTGTTGGGGCTGTATCTCTTACGAAAAGAAAAATGTGTGTTGTAGCTGGTAGTAAGCATGCAGTTATCACAGAGGGTCAGGGCTCTCTGCGTTCATCAGGAAATGGCTTCTGATCTCTTGTTGACAGTAGGTAATAGAACACATAAAATTTCAGTGAGGTGAAGTAACGTCGTTTACAGTTGTATTTTCCTTGACCAAGTCTGTTTTGGGTACAGTGCACCTTGACAGCAACTTGTTTAGTAACATGTTTAAAAATGCAGCTGCTGCTGAGGTGAAACAAGTGCTGCATCTCTACTCCACCCTAGAAGAAGCTCTAATCTCATTCTGCAGTTCAGGAACCCCAGGGTTGAGGTATCTTCCAGACGGAGCAAAATAAAGCTCAGAGCAGGTGGTAGCTTTTAACCTCCTGACATAGACTAGACTCAACTCAACTAGACTAGATCTATTGCAAGTGGAGGGGACCTACAAGAATCATCTAGTTCAACTGCCTCCCAATTCAGAGCTGACCAAAAGTTAAAGCGTGTTGTTACTAAGGGCATTGCCCAAATACCTTTTAAATAGTGACCACCTCTTTAGGGAGCCTGTTCCAGTGTCCGACCACCCTCTCAGTAAAGAAATGCTTCCTAATGTCCAGTCTAAACCTTCCCTGGTGCAGCTTTGAACCGTTCCCACGTGTCCTATCACTAAATACCAGGGAGAAGAGATCAGCACCACCCTCTACTCTTCTGCCCCTCAGGAAGCTGTAGAGAGTAACATATGTCTTAGCTGAAATTTCTCTGTATCTGACATAAATAGCCCCTCTATGGCCATGCCTTATAACACAGCAATTCAAGAGTATTTCTTTCTGTTTGGATCTAGTTCAATGTCTCTTGCATATAGTCGAGTGCATAGTCCACCAGGCCTGTAGAAGAAGGAGGACACATCCTCTGCTGAAGTGAGTTTCAATTGGCAAAGCAAAAGAGGTCACTTTATCTCCAGGATACCCACTCAGGGTGATACCCACTGCAGAACTGTGTATCGGGTCATGCTTTCTGGATAAAGCAACAACATACCAGGAATAACTAAGTCCGTCCCGACATGACTTAAGCAAAAGTAGCCAAAGGATCTGTACCTGGTCCTTGCTTGCAGCAAGGGCTGGACAGACACGTAAGCTACATAAAAGGACTGCAGCAAGGGAGAGTGCATGTCATGGGACCTTCTGCATGCCCCAGGCACAGGACATGCAGGACTTGGGTGCTGTGGCAGCAGTGCTGACAGCTACCCATCTAGATTTTGGCACATCAAAAGGCTACTCTAGGAAGACTCAGTTTCTCAACCTCAAGCCCCTGGGTCTGTCCTGTTTCTTGACAAAGTCCACCAAAACGTGGACTGAATGAACATAAAGTTCGCCTCTGTTTTCTTCTAGATACATTGACACTCCCCCGAAGTATGTCTTCAAAAAGCACTTTATGTCAATAAGGGAAGTTAAGTTTGAGCTGTGTTTATTTTTGGTAGGTTTTTAATTTAGTTTTATCAAGATTACTCATAAATTATCTATTAATTACTGTGTGATATTTAGCAAGATCCTCTCAGCCATGTAGTCTATTTAGCTCCGCTGTGAATGCTAGCCATCTTAATTGTAGGATACTTTGTCAACATTTAATCAGTGGTACTTACTAATGTGGCATTGATGTGTTGGTAGCTGTCCCAGTACTATCAATCATGTGTGAGCAGCAACGGCAGCTGTGACACCATTGCTCTTTGTCACATTATCAAGCCCTTGGGTTTTCTGGTTAGGGATGATGTTCACTTTGCTCTAAGTGGGCACTCTATCTCTCCAGTTCAACCCGATTTTTGTCATTGTCAACTCAAATACACATTCTCGCAGCCTTCTGAGCCTTAATCCCATAACTGCAGAATAAAGGTTGCTAGTTTCTGAAGGCAAAACTGATTGCTCCTTCGCTTCTCCGAAGGCCTGCTCTCCTGATAAGTCACAAAAAAACTAATATAATGGACTGCAGCATGAGATCTAATAGAAAATTCAGTGTGTTGAGACAAAGTAAATATAATGACCTTTTTTTTTTTAATTTTTATTTCTAGTAACTAGATGCGTTGTTTAACATGCTGCTGAGTAAAAATCTGTGTTTAATGGTTGTATCACAAATATTCTTTGTCTCATTTCCTTACAGTCTTTATGGCAGACACATGCAGGCAAATCCTGAACCTCCAAAGAAGAACAATGACAAGTCAAAGAAGATCAGCCGTAAGCCTCTGGCAGCCAAGAACAAATAAGTCCCTGGCTTCTGCCTCTGTTTTTGTATCTTTTACGTTGCTTTTGCATGTGCCTATAAAATTCCTACACATCTCTCATAAGAAAGCAGACACTAGAGGTAAAAGCAAGGTAATATGTATACTGCTTTACAAGATACTGCTTAAGGAATACAAAATTACATGTTCTCCTAATTACGGTCACGTTTATGTAGCCATTTAATAGATCACTGTCAAAAACATTTTAGCTTTTCTATGTATATGTATATTAATGTCCTCTCTTCACATTTATCACTTCCTGTTAATATCAGGGCAGTTGCACTTATATTATACATTATTAAATTTCATATAATATTTCAAGTGATTTTAATAAAGGTCTTTATTTGTACTGTGTTTCAATTTCTTCAATAGGGCTTCTGAGTAGTGAATTCCTTGAGGAATTTATGTGTCCAGTTTCGTGCAGTGTGTTAATTTCTTATGCAGGAATGTGATAGCATTTTATCTGATACAAGTTAGATAAAATGCAAAGCACTGTGTTCAAGGAGTCAAAAAAAAAAAAAAATCAGTTTCTGTTTATTTTTTTACATTGCTATGTCCTGTTTTTTTCCCTTGAAGGTTATTTTGAAATCAAGGAATAGGAGAAAGGGAAGAAAAAAGAAAAAAAAAAAAATATCTTTGTAAAGAGCTGCCAATTGCCAGCTTCCATGGAGGAAAGAGAATTTTCTCATTTGAAGAAAATGATATTTCTGACAATTTTTTCAAGTTTTCTTTTTTTAGGCAGAAAACCCAAATAATGTATTTAATCTCTGCTGAAAGTGCTTGTATTGAAGAGCTGTTCCAAATGGCTTTTGAAAATGCCACAGCTTCTGTATTTATCGGTACAAAGCCAGCACCATAACCAAGCTTAGAAGCCACAAATTGTTTAATGTCTCAAATAGCTTCAGGTCTTACCAGTTGGGAAGATAAACGTAAAATCTACAGACAGTGATTTCCAAACAGTTTTAGTCTTAGCAGAGCAAAAGCTAACCAGATAACTCAAGGAGCAACAACAGATACTCATACCTACGTTGCTCATTCCTGCCCTTGATTTCCAATTTCATAAATTTCATACCTGAGCAAACCATTCCCAAGCTTCAGCTCCCATCTGGAGAGCAAGCCAGAAAACACGCCCAGAGTGCAGAAACAGGCCTATTGTCTTCAATGAGAGAAGAAAATGGTTTAAGTAAGTATCTCATGCTAAAAATGATACTTTCTCTACAAGCGCCATTCTGTATCTGAAGACTGTTACCGGTATCAGCCTCTCAATCGCATTTAGGATTTTCCCCAGCATTTAAGTAATACATGATTGCCTTAGTCTGGGAATAAATGTATTGACACACATTTTGCAACAGATTTTTTGAATTGGCAAGCAGGGCTAGGAAGTTGGCATCAAGCTTCAGACACATTTTAAGTGGTCTTTGATAAGGCAGTCTTGGTAGGCAGATGGAAAACAGTAAAAATGTTAGATTTGTCAGGAGCAGTCAGTTCTGTCTGTTGCAAGCTCTGCAGAGGCTTTTCCAGACCTCTTGAGTGGTCTATCTAGGGGAACAGGTCCAACAGGCCCATGGAGGCGGTAAATTTGGTGCCTGTTAAGATTTCACAGCAAAAAAAAAAGGGCCCCTGACTGGAATGCACACAAATAAATCTAGTGTAGGCGTTAACACGTGAGGGTACCTAATGACAATAATAATTGTGCTACAAAAAGCCCTGAAGAAATGTCAGTGAAATGTCAGGAGATCCCCAAATTACTATTGCAAATTCCTTTGGAACAAAATAAATGGCAAGGGCACATCTGTCAGGAAGGGGTGAAGAGGCGCTAGATCCTTCCCCCAGTATCCTTCCCCAGCACTGAATGCTGTCCTGGCCCTCAAGGGTGGCAATGCCCGCAGGGCTGAGCCGCTGCTCCCTCCTGGCAGATGCCTTCAGCCATAACTAGACCACTACTTTCAGGCTTGAGGGTGTTTTTTGTACACTCAGTTCCAGCTAAACTGGCTTCGCCGCTTTTCTGCAGTCTCGGTGGATGCAGCTGGACGTGGTTTTTTGTGAGCGGGGTAGCAATATGGCTCTCCTTTGATTTGAACAGAAATCCAGGCTGAGCTAAACGCATCAGGTGGTGTCGGAGACTGCATCCATCACCTGCTCTGTGTCTTGGGGTTTGGAAAGAGAGAAGTTGCTTCAGGGCTACAAGGGTTTCAAAGCACGGGGTAGAGTCTCTAATGTAAAAATTAAAAGCTTGTTGGGGAAGGCCTGATTATGTTATTGGTGGGAAGCTACAGCACCGTTTTAAAATAAGCTGCTGATTTTCAAGCATTAGTCAGACTTCCATTAACTGCTGTGGCACATTTTGAAAGTGTTGAGAGACTCGTGCAAGTTCTCCTCTGCAGGGTTTCGAAGTATTGATTGGAGCGTTCCTGGGTGTTCATAGCAAAAAAATCCACCCAACCTTCCCACTTCTTCCCCCATGAAGGAGAAAGAAGCACAGTTTTGACAAGCAAAAGCAAGAATGAAGGGTCTGGGGAAGAAAAAGTGAAAGGCATAAAGATGAGCAGGATAAAAGAAATCCTAAAGGGAGAAGTATTATACTGAAGATGGTTGCAGATGGGGATAAAAGAAGTTTCTTGAAAAGAAAGATGAAAAAATAAGATAATGATCTGAGAAGACAACAAAAACTTGAAATGCATAAAGCTTTACAAACAGAAACAAAGTGGGTGGAAAAGGAGTGCTCATCAGAGGCTCAGGGCAGAATAAAAGATGGGCAGGAAAATCAAACCATTTACGATGGAGCATGCTAATATTTTAGTGTTTTTAAAAAGTTACTAGCTATCGCACAAGAGTTTTAATGGGCATTTGATGATTTTATGTATGTGTTTTCTAGAGTCACTGCTTTTTTAAACAAAAACAACTTGTTTCATTTTACTGGGTCACACATTTCCCCACTGTACTTCAAGGAGAGGAACTGCTGCATCCTACTGTGGTGAATCAATTAATGAGCATCACAGCTTGTGATGGACCCTCTGGTGATCACTTCTCCAGAAGATCCATCAAACTAAGGCACCTTCTAGTGACCTCTTGGGTGCTGCCCTGAGGCGAGCAGTTATGTTGTGCCACCTGGAACATAGAGCTTGTTAAAGGCAGCTCTTTGGTCCTCTGGTCAATATTATTTCACTGGCTTGGTTGACAGTGAGATCCCTGATTTCAGGGTGCCTTGGAAAGGACTTCTTTACTGTCCATTCATTCATGGTCACTTATTAAGGTTGCCTCTTTGGGCCAATCTCTCATATAGGCAACAACATGCCACTTCTTTGATGGAAGAAAATGAGTCCTGTGAGAAGGAAATTTGCTAAAAAGCTTTCCAGCACCTGGGAGCTCTTTGAAAACAATGATGTTTTGATTTTGCATACAGTGAACTGGAAAGAGTTTGGCCTTTTTTTCTTTTTCCATACAATGCACCCTGACAGATAAAACTTTTTTAAATTACTCTAAGACTGATATGCTGTGTCTGGGCAAAGGATGGCCTAGGGAATTCATGCTCCTTGCTAAAGATAGAGCAAAGTGGAGCCAGAAATCCCGGATGCTAACAGATCCCCTGCCCCCTCCCAGGGAGCAGGGTGAGGTCAGGAAGTATTTCCAGGCCTGGAGATGCTTGGGTGCTGCACGCTGGCTCACAGCTTGGTGCTGGTATGAAATCTGAAAGGGCGAGTCTGTGCCATCCCTACACGTGCTGAGCAGCAGAAGCTCTGGAGACAGATAATATTTCCAGTTTGGAGCGGGTGGTAACTGTTAATATCCTCATGACAACCAGGAGGAGTGAGATTGTCACCAGTTATATTAGTTGTTAATTTTGTAAATATTAACAATTTCTAGGATTATGGCACAGGATGTGAGCTGTCAACTTGCTTTATTTTCCTCCTACTCCTTCTTGCAGTGACACATCTTTTACACTCCCGGATTCGTGCCATGTGTTTGTTGCCTTGCACTGACACTGAGGTTGGCAGATGTTCTGGAATGAAACCATGATTACCTCCCAAAAGTTAGATTTTCTTCCCCTCCCAGGTACTTTGTTTCCTCCCATCTAAGAAGCAGTTTGCCTGTAAAGCACAATGATTTATAATTATCTGTGGTTGGTTTCCATCCAGTGCCGCTGCCAAAGGCACTGCCTTTGGCACAGCTAGTATCCTGCCTCCCTTTCCGGCTCACCTGCGAGTGCCGCACACGGGCACCACTGCTCCCCAGCCTCATTGGAGCAGGAACTGAATTACAGCTCACCAGGAACTGTTTACCCATTGCGAAAAAGCCCTTAAAATTGACGTTTTTACAATGTATCTCAAGAGCGAAATTTTAACCCTATTTTTAGATGAAGGAGCACAGTAATTGTATGCGTGCCAGCCGCAGTAGTCACCCCTGCAGACTGATAGACGTGTTCAGAAGCTGCTTTAGCTTTGAGGTGCGAATAGGGGCAAAGCACCGGGGAAGGTGGCTTGGCTAGTCTCCGCTCCTCACCTCAGCTCCCTTGCTGCTGGCAAGAGCCTCTCTGTCTGCCCTGCTCCACTCCTGTGCCGCCGGCAGCCCTGAGCACACAGCTGGTGCCCAGCCGAGCAGTGAGGAGCCCCAGGCCAAGCATAGCTTCGCAATTTTACTGACATCCCAGTCATTCGGGATAATGTTCTGAACCGCCTCACTGAGAAGGAGCAGCCAGAGGGGAGCTGAGCCAAAGGACTTGTCTGAGGCTCAGACCTGCAACCCCAGGGCACCAGTCTTAGTGGGAGAGCAGATTTTAGCTTAATACTGGATGTTGTTTTCCCTCTGGCCATGCGGCTTAGGGTGTAACATCATAATGGTGATGTGGAGAAATGGTCTTGTCAACTGCTCCCTCAGAGGGGTTAGTTTTAGATGCCACACTGTTGGTGGCCTGGTTTGAGCATCCTCAGCCGCCTCTTATTCTTGTAGCGATCCAGATATTTTATTTTAGGTAGCTATTCAAACACACCTGGCATACATGATTTCCCAAGATCACACAGAAATGAGCATCTGTATCTGGAGCGGGAGAGCACTGATTCAGAGGATTGAGGTGCACAGGTGCTTACTGGGACGTGATTTTAGCAGTTACCATCCAGACCATACAAAGTGACTTTCCTGTCTTAATTTCTTAAGCTTAACTTAAGGTCAACTTAAACTACTCAAAGATTTCTGCTCCATCGGTGATATCCGGAGCTGCACTAAACACCTTGCAGATCAGGAATTCAATACAAATCCGTTCTGAGGGCAAACATAAAAATCACAACTTTGATTTATATTCAGGGACCTTGCAGATAAGGCATAGGCTTGAAGCTTAATGGTCAAAAGCACTCGGCTGCTTGTGCAAACACGAAAAATGACCAGCAGCATCTCGAAATGCAGTTTTTGGCCTTTGCCAGCAGTGGGTGCAATAATACAATTAGAACAGCGAGGAAGGAAAACGGGAGACAAGAACAAATTCAGGCCTGCAATCGTTTTAACTCCTCCTGTTGCTGGCAAAAGAACGTGCCGAGACAGTTCACAGAGAGCACAACTGTCACCCCCAGGCTTGGTAGGGTGTCCCCAGGGAGGCTGCTGGTATTTCTTTTCCCCTTACTTTGCTTTTACATCAACTCCTCCAATTAAGAAACCAAATAATTCAGAATCAGCCATGCAGCACTAAGTGCTGTGGCAAGGGCTAAAAATAGCGCCAAGGCCTCAGGAAAAACAGCTCCTGGGCTCCACACCAAGCAGAGCCCTGTTGCGGTGTGCGCGAAGAGGCTCACAGCCCTGGCTTGCCCGTTTGAGGGGACAGCCAGATCCCTGGCAGCCAGCCTGGCAGCCCCACCTGGGGCTGGATCTGGGGACCCTGGGTAGCCTGTGAGGGCAGGCCTCGCCAGCGATGCTCCTCTGCACCGTCATCTGGGGGAGCTCCCCAGCTACCACGGGGCCAGGGATGTTGAGGCAGAGCGGAGGTGGGGGCACAGGGTACCGTGGGACACACAGAGCTCTGCACTGGGGGCCTGGAGCCAACTTCTCCATCCCTGAGGCAGGCACTGACCTAGAAGCAGATCATGAGCTGGGCCTGTGTTTCAGGCTGGCAGCTGATGACTTCACGAACAAACATTGAATAAAGCGTAATAACCATTCCTTTTTTCAGCAAGAAAACAGAAACACCCACCCCACCACAGAAATAAAGATTGAAAAATAATCTCTCCAAAGCCCTTGAAATGAAAGAGGGGGAAAAAAACCCATGGGTTTTGGAGGAAAATGGAATTTCTTTTGAGTAAATGAGAAACCAGGGAAGGCCAGGCCACCTGGAATAGCCTCACAACTAGACCCATGCTCCTGTGAGGTACAGGCAGTTACAAAAAATGAAATAAAATAGAGCATCCAGTTCTGCATAGAAGTTTTCTGTTCTTGTAAACCAAATGAAATTAATCATTAAATTTATCTACAGGCTGTTCTATAAAATCAATAAGCTCTAGTACTACAGAGCAATCAAAATATGACAGGGCACTTAAACTTTGCCAACTCAATCCAATTAATGATATCTTCGTTAGAAAACAGTCATTTTTATAGAGTCAGTTGACTCTTCAAGGACTATAATATAAGCTTGATATAAGCTCATTGATTTTTACTTTATGATTTCCAGTTGAAAGCTAACAGAGATCACTTGCTTTATAAAACCGTGAAAATATGTGTGTATTTAACATACCAATATTATTTATAAGCAGCAGCTAATATTTAAATGCCTCTTGTATGCCTTGATAAAAGTGGTTCATGAATTTAGACCTCTCAGATGTTGCGAGGATGTTCTTCCACGTTGTTGCTATCATCATTTGTCTTTCCTCTCTGACGTGCAGTTTTTTTATGCAGGAAAACTGTAGACAAGGCTCATCAACAAGGAGGGCAGCCTGAATACCTAAGAGGTGTCACTGGAAAGTATGTGCCTCCAAAAATCCTAGCCTGGCTCTCCGATCTTGTCACACAACAGCCTGGGAGCTTTGTGACCCAGGAGACCCTGAGGACAGCAAGAGCAGGACAACAGTGCAGGACCTGGGTGCCTGGGCTTGACTCTGTGGGCAGGAGGACTTTGGCAGCAGGACCCATTTACTGCAAGATAAAAAAGGCTTAATGCCCCTGTGAATTCAAGTCTTTGGGGAGGTGAGTTGTGACAATCACAGAGGAAAGCTGGTCTGAGTCTTCCCCCTTTCCTACGCTGGAAGAGAGAGAACAGGGTGAATAATTGGGTGAGTCTCAAGACAGTTATTTTGACCATCTTGAAATCAGGCAGGTTAATAGGAGTTCCTCAAAGTAGCAACAGGGAAAGGGGAGGGAAAAGCCGTAACAAGGAGAGGTGATTAGCAGACCACACCAGGGAAGCCCAGCCCAAGATGGGGGAGCTGCTACAGAGCCAGCACCAGCTCACAAATACAGAGGCTTACCTGGAGCAGACAGTTCATTTCTAGCCAGTATTGAGCACAAGCAAACGTAATGGAGGCTTCAGTGCCACCTGCCACTCTCCCAGGGCTGAGGGGTGCTGCGGGAGCTCCTTCCCTACACTTGACCGGGCCCCCAGCATGGGTCTGCCCTGCAAAAGGACAGAGCTGCAATCAGGCCGAGGGCAAACGAAGGAGAGGCTGGATGCAGCAGGTGATCGCAATGAGAGAAGATGGGATCAACCCCTCTTCACACATCCCCACCCATGCAAAGCCTGCCCAGTGGCCCGTCTAACACTTGCTCCAAAAAATAGCAACCCCAGGGCAGCAGCAGTGAGCTGGAGGGCAGGCAGCGTGTGTGAAGTGCTGCCTGGCTGGTGTGGCTGGTGTGGCTGGCGGGGCTGTAGTGCTGTCCCCACAGAGGGAGGCTGTCAGTTCAAACACAGCAGCAAGAAATCCCTTACAAGAGTGAGTGACAGTAATTGGGAGTGATTGCAGCAATGCAGACATGAAGAAGGCTTTTTAGTAATTCACCACTCCCTATAATGTGAATAATCCCCCTCTAATGTGATGGATATGACTGCAACCTCGTCATTTTTTTGAGTTTTGCCTTAAACTAGTTGTAAACTGAGATAATCGGTTTCTGGGGGATTATTAAGAAGATCACACATCTATTACACTTCTCAAATCAGTAATTTTTTAGACCTTGTCTTCTTCCTTTTGTATGCCCTTTAGAAGAAGAGAATGAATGTCCTTTGTCACTCGGGCCTGCTCTCCTGGTTACAGATGCCATGGCAGACATTTCCTACCAGGAAGGCAAATCACATTTGGCCCAAATTCTGAAACACTTTCACAGGGATCACAACTCCTGTCTCCAAGGTCTTGCAGTACCTCAATTTGCTCGAGCATGATGTGTAAAAGAGCTGGAGGTAGCTGTCAGCAGTCAGTGCATGAGCTCGCCCTGGTAATAAGGCTTACACAGATTTAGGCTGAGGAGTGACTGATGGCACCACGCAAGACCATGGGATCAGTCCCGTGCTCCATTGTGGAGTCCTCCACAGGCTGCAGATGGGATTCTTTTCCACCATTGATCTCTAAGAGCTGAAAGGACTCAGCCTGTCATCTCACCACAGGCTGAAGGGGAATGGCTTCTCCGGCATGCCTCCCCACCTACTTCCTTACTGACCTGGATGTCCACCTGGTTCTCTCTCTCCAGTCCTATTCCTCTCCAAAACAAAGGAGCTCCCCAGAAAAACATGGGAACTTGCCCAGTTTCCCTTCTTAAATATGCTATCCCAGAGACGTTGATTGGCTCGCTCTTTGCCAGAGATGGGTCCAAATTGGAGCTGGGGGAACCTCTTGAAGCTTCTTACAGAAGCCATGCCAGTAGCCCCCTCCCCTACTACCAAAACCTCCCAGGCATAAACCAAACACACGGTTCTATAAAATTGGGGGGGAAAAAAAAGACAAACACATTATGCATTTTGATTTATCACATATGGAGAATCTTTGTGCTCTCATGACTGTTGAGCATTGGAATGTCAGTGATTAGGTTGGGAAGAATTGCTAACAACTTTTTTGTACTGATAATGAGCAAGCTTTCCTTCTACAGCCAAGTTCTAGCAGTGAACAGAGAGTCTTTTGCGGGGCAGGTCTTGTTGTCTCTTCTTCCCCTATTCCCCTTTGGAGATGGCCACAAGACTTGGATGACTGTGAATCTTTGAATGGGATTCAGCATGAAGCAGTGCTCTCTTTCAGGATCATCCCTCCTAAACAGAAGGCTTACATCCACCCTGAGCATGCAGGGCAAATCTTCCTCTCTGTAGAGTCCAGGAACTTGTCTCTAAGAAATTTAGGCACCATCTCTAGAAATCATCTAGCTTGTCCATCATATCAGGTCAAAAAGCTGTCAATGATGGATTAAAAAAAAGGACTTTTCTGCCTCACATGCTCAAATAACTTTGGAAATGGCTCTCATAGCGAGGCTCACTCATTATACAGTCTCTTTCGATATCAGTATCTAATCCATTTAATTACCCACTGCAGAGTCACTTGTCTGCCATCACACAGACCTGCTCAACTCAACCAATACAGATGTAATAGCATTCTCTTGGGCACTTTTCAGAAATCCCACCAGCACCTGGTTGGGTTTCTGCGTTTATGGGACTGTGCTTGTAAGCACAGGCTGGTTGCTGTGATTGGTATGTACTGAAACTAGGGGCTTGGTCACCCTCAGTCAATCCTAAAATGTGGTTTGTGCAGTTGTCCCATTGCCTGAAGTGGATTTTGGCACGTTCACAGTAGTTCAAATAAACTTGCTAATTTCTGGGAGGAAAATGACAAAGGCTGTTTCACTAGCAAGCTATCAAAAGCAACTTCTTTGATTACTAAGTAAGGCAAGAAATTGAATCAATTTTCCTACAGCATTTTTGGTATTCTGTTGGTGTTTCTAAGATTTCTCATCTCCTGACACACTGAGACATTCATCTTCAGTTACAGTTAAAACCCACAGGTTTGCAGAAGAGTCAAGAATTTGTTCTCATCTGCTGACTGTGATGCAGTCAAATGTTTCAACCCAGCAGCTCCAGAAATATCATCCCTTTTGTAGTGTTTGCTCAAGTATGTCCACTTCTCCCTTGTTCTTTGCTCCTCTCGTGGTGTTTCTCGCCTAACGGCTGTTTGAAGAGGACGTCACTGTGCACTTGCTGCAGGTGCAGCTCAAAGAAAAAAGTGGGAGCAAAAGTAACACCAGCATGGCAGACCGACCCAGTACACCTCATGGAAACACATCAACAAAACCACGAGGGGCACAAGAATATCAAGTTAAACACAGAGCCACAGGATAGTGCCAGTGGGGAGAACACAGAGACAAATACATTTTTTCAAAGAGAAAAAAAAAAAAAAAAAAAGCAGCATTGTAATTCTGTGCGAAAATCTGAAGTGGAATATACCTTCTAGCTGTTGATTGTTTTTTCCTGAGCTGCTTAACAGAATAATTCTTATGGAAGAACACAGCAAAGATGTGAAGAAAACATACTAGGAAATTGGAATATATTTGTCAATCTAAATCACTGGGCTTTAAAAAAATTACCGAATACAAATAACATCAGTAGCATAATCCACACATGCACACAAGGACCAGATCCTTGGGGTGCTGGGGAGGACACAGGAAGGGAGGGATGTGTTTTGGGCTTAGAGGCTCTGGCTCCTAGTGTCAACCCCGCTCTGAGCGTCACAGCATGGACCTGCTGGCTGGCAACTGCCTCTTCCCTGGGTGAGAGCATCCCCCCAGCCCTGCTGAGCTCCTGCCTGTCTGATTCCCTTCTGGCTTGGGGAGAGAAAACACAAACTGCATCATACTTGAGAGGAGCAGGGCCCTCACACAGGTAAGAGATCGCACACTTCTGTAATCCCAATGGGTGGAGAAAACCTGAATTAGCAGGATTTTTTTTTAAGCTATCCGTCCAAGCACTTTGAACAAACAGCATTTAGTGCATCCAAATCACACCTGCAAACCAACCAACAGTGTTTAGCTCAGGGGTCTTTTAGAGGCATTAGTTGTATGCAGACACATTTACATTTCTACATTTCTGTCACACACTCAGCTGGTAAGGCTGCTGTTAGGTGACACAAAATCCTGTTTGTTTGCCTGAGGTTGGCACTGGAAGGAAGAAGAAAATCAACTCTGTTCAGCTGCAGTCACACAGTGCTGTTCTGGGGACAAAACTGCAGTTCCAGTGAGTTTCCCTAGTCTAACAGGGACAGATACCACGCCTAGACATTGGCCTCTTGCCTACCTGACTCTGGCAGTTTTGTGACTGTATCCTGAAGTGACTCTAATCTGGACTAACAGGCATGCTTTTTGCCTGCAAAAGAGAATATATTTCATTCATGTCAAAAATGTGTGGCACTGTAAGCAGGAAGCGCACTGTGTATTCCTGACAACTGGAAAGAAATGCAGGCGTTGCTGCCTCTCCAAAATTTCCTAGGTTATTACACATGCTTTTAGATTCGATTTAATCTATTTTAGGTTCCTGCACTGGAAGGGGGGGTTGGACTAGACGATCTTTCAAGGTCCCTCCCAACCCCTAACATTCTGTGATTCTGTAACAGTGGATGTCCTGAATTAACTGCATCAATTAGAAACCAATTTCATGTCACTGGCACAGCCCCTTGCACGGACACTGTCGGCAGCTGGAGCACTATGTTTTGGTTTAGTTGTAGTTGGGCAGAAGACTAAACCAATTTAGTTAAGCCGTGAGATGGCTACCATAAATGAGGTGCTAATGCTGTCTGACATTGCACCCAGCACCATTGCTGGGAGAGTTTGCTTTGATATCAGGATTTCTTTCCAAGTCAGGCAACCCTAATTCCTGAGCGGAGGTTGTTGTAAGAAGAGGTAGTGAAAGCACAGTGTGTTTTACCAGCTACAGTGTCCTTTAATGCAGCTCGGGCATGTGCTTCCCACTATCCCCTTTCACACAGCAAAGTAAAAGTTGCACCTGGCACTGTGGTAAGCAAAAAGCCCCTTTGCAGTGGAGAAGGGACCTACCTGTTCCTTTTCCCCTACAGCAGCTAGAAAATTGTGTATCTGACGGAAAAAAAATAAATTTAAAAAATCTTAAAACATTCCTTTCCTTTTGGAAGAAGTCTCTTGCTAATTTTTTTTTAAGACTTTGGATCTGCTCACCTTCAGAGTGCAAGATCTTTTGGCCAGACAGACATTGGATGTTGCCAGGCTGCAGACAAGCATGACCCTTGTAGACCAAACTCAGTGTTAGTTTAGTGGCCTCAAACTACTTGATGTATCAGCAGCTAAGCTGTTTTCTTTGTGGGTCCCATGTACAACCGAGCACTCTGCTTTCCTGGCACAAGTGGGCAGCCTCATCCTTCTTAATTTTGTGAGCCATGAGAGCCTCAAACCAGCATTCCCTTTAAAGCAGAGCAATCAAGGAAAACGATGCTAATTATCTTGGGTAGAGGATCCTTTAGGTTTTTGCCAGTTTTTATCAAAGCATAAAAAGCAATTATTAAAATTAATGCAATTTACCATGTGTTCTACTTCTAGCAAAGCTATTTTTGGCAAGGGTTGCCATCTGTCCCATTCAGCAAGATCAGCCATAGACTTTTGCTCTCTATTCCACTTCCCACAGTTCTCATGTGGAGCAAGGCAAACACAAGCCTTTTTGCAGAATCAAGTACCTCAACTGCAGCATCTAGCTTACCTGAAAATTGCCATCACCTGGTGCTGAGGGTCCTCTGCATGACGAATACTTTTTCTTCACTCTCTGTTGCTCTCTGCTGGCACCGTGGCGGCCCCTGCACAGCACCTGGTTTAGTAAGTGCTGCACCCTCTGCCCTGAGCAGGAAAGGCCGCGAGGGCAACCGGAAGATTCATCTGCAGGGTGACAAAAATCAGCTTTTCTCTGTATTTTTCTCTGTTCTACAGCGTGTCTGATCTGAAGCAAGTGGAAATTGGTCCATTTATGGTTTTATACAACTGAAGGTAAATGAGCACAAGGAGATTAAATGTAGGAAATAAAGACCTGTCTCCAGGATAGTGTTTGTGGGCCCACAGACATTCAAAGTGTTCTCGTGATGAGTCTCTGGAAACCTGACACAAACACCTGTATAAATGGGAACACAGCAGGTGTGATTGTCCAGAGTGAAGGCAAACAAATCCTTCGAGTGACCGGAGTGCTGGGGATTGTTTATTTGCCATCCCCTTGCAGTTCTCTGGTAGCAGCATCCTCTGCACCGAGATCTCTCCCCTGTACAAAGGGAAGAGAACCCCGCAAAGGAAATAGCAAAGGCAGCTCAGCCTATCCTTTGTGCCATGCACCTGAAGTTGTGTAGATGAAAGAAATTGGGCAGATGAAGGAGATGATTCTAACATGACATACTGAAATCATAGCAGTGAGCCAGATTGTTTTCACTGGAAAAAAAACCCCAACAAACAAACAACAAAATAGAAAAAACCCACCTGTATTTTTATCTATCTGTCCACTGAGCACAGTAAGAGGAAGGAAAGCCTAGATGTGATGCAGTCACTGAGACACCGTTTTACCGACTTCAGATTATCTATTTATTAACTTTTTAAAATGAAGAAAGGTGTAATAGATTGAGGGAGGAGGTACAATAATGACATAATTAAGAACAGGAACCTATTGAGAGGTATACATTAAATGCCAAATAGATGCCTGCCCAGTATAAAAAATATAAGTCTGAGATATAATCCCTAAGGAAATGATTAAATACAGAAAGAGGGAACTCTGACTCCAAGTCTTTAGACTCAGGCTGTCTGATGGGCTGGATCCTACAGCATCCATGCTCGGCAGCACAACAGCACATTGCTTTCTGCTTGCCATACCTCCTAAATAAAGGAACCTGAGTGACAAATTTGGATGTAAATTAATTTGGATTTAAAGCCATTAGTATCCCCACCTGGTGGGAGATAAACATTAAAGGAGCAGTGACCAGATGAGTTGTCTGGAGGAAGAATTGGTCAAAGCTGCCTTGAAGTTGCTGCTATTCACCTCTGCTGCAGTGCTGCTCCAGGCGTGGAAGTACAATGATTCCTCCTGCAGACAGACTCTCTGCATTGCGTTGTGCCTGGTTCAAAATGAATTCTCAAAATAACGCCTGAATATGTTAATCTCAACATATTATCGCTGCAACATTATGGCTAGAAATGCTGCTCTCCAGAAACGACGCTCTTTTTTTGCAACCCAGGCCCACAACAGCCTCCTGGTCAGATGGCCTTGCTCTGCTCAGAGGCACTGCTCTCTCCTCAGATATCCTTTTCTGATTCCTCCCAGGGAGAAGTGGCATTTATCAGGATACTACATGCAAATTCTTCCCGTTTCATTCCCTCTCCCAGGCATTAAACTCAATAAAAGATTCTTGCCTCTTTTAGATATTTAAAGGCTGACATTAGTGATTTAAAGTTAACTAAACAGAAGATTTCAGGCTAAATTCTGTTCTCATAAATAGCAGTGAAACTCTAATATTAAAGTTCGATGAGTAGTAACCCAGGAGTGAGGGCTCCTTTCAGGCCAATGGAGTTGCTCAAGTGTTAAGTGCGAAGAGCATTCGGCACTCTATCAATTAGCTCAGTAGAGTAATTCCATGTGCACGCCAGTGATTGAGAATATTTTCATGGAATGCTGTATATATTATCCTCCTCTTTTGGATTACATTTAAACAACAAAATGCAAAAAAAAAAATGGGTCTCTAATGTCCTGTTCTGATTCCAGAAAAGCATGCACATTTCCATTTTACATTTGTGTGCATATATGTGCATGGGCACGTGTGTGTCTCTGCATATTATAAATATATGCATAATATCTCACTACATGAAAGGAAAATTTCAGCTAAGAATTTATCTTCCTGGGGAGTAGAAAATCTCAGTCCCCAGATGGCAGACATTCTCTTGGGCCACCTGCATTCCTCTTCTCACCTGATGCTTTTTTGGATTTGTGCAGTAATTGTGCCTACTAGAATTTTATTGCTATATAGAAAGAAAACCACCAGTGTAGCTGAGAATGTATGTATCGCGTAAGAACACGTGCATATCTCAGAAGGTGGTAAATGCTCCAGATTTTCTCTCCGATCTGCATCCTTTTTTGCTGTTGTTATTGCTAAATGCACAAATTTCAGTTAAATTCACGAATACAAAACCCGAAGTTACATCCAGTACAGGATAGCCTATTAATAATGGCATTGGCAATACATTACGCTGGGAAACATACACAACGGTTCCTCTGCATGGCTTATATCTCTACAATGCCACGAGGAAACGTCCTGGTCCCTTCCTCATTGTGCAGGCATTATCAATCCCTTTGGGGGATGAACGCACTCATTGTATCTCCTTGTGCTTTGCAGCTCTCTGAATGTGATGCAAAATAACAGACCCAATTCTCATCTCATACGCATTAGATGATAACTTAGTTTACAACTTACATCAGCGGAGCTATTCCTAATTTGTGATAGATCGGGCTTGGAGATCAATATTGCAGCATGCCTTTTTTTTAATGATGCAAGGCCAAATTTCACAAAATTCTGAGCACAATTGCCTACCGTAACAATCAAAGGCTCAGCATGTGGCAGGATCACGCCAAAGACCACCATACACCATTTTGTTTCAAAGAAGATTGTTTGGGATCAGTCTCCTGCTTTAACTAATGAAACCGATCGGAAGAAAAATGAGTGATCAGAAATAATTGCAATTTACAAAGCAAATGACACCGTTAAGTACTCTGGAAATCAATAATCAGGCACAAAAAGAGTATCAGTTGAGGGGATGATAGAAGCAAAAATAAATCTCTTGGGCATCTTGCCACTCTGGGGATTTTAATTTTGAGTTTTCCACTCCCAGCTATCCATTCTTATTGCCCATCCATCAACCTCCTGATGAATATAAAGGACTCCAGTGTGAAACAGTGGAAGATTGCTGGGTTGGTAGAACAATGGAAAGGGAATCTTTCAGGTCTGGAGGGGGTTGGGTAAATCACAGAGGACAGTTTAGAAAAGCTTGTCTCTGCCGTTACTTTTTTCCCCCAACATCTCTTTTTAATAGCATTGGCAGCCTAATAACCATTTCAAAGGTAGCCAAAATCATACTCATGGGCAAATCACCTGCAAATCTCCTCCTGATTGATTCTAACAACTCACATAATTTTTAATAGAAGTGCAACATGATTTATGCCCCTGCTTATTGGTATAGTTTTAAGCAGGGACAAAGTGGTTATTTAATCTTATTCCCATGTTAGAGGCATTTATCTTCCACCCCTTTGTATTTACTATTTACATGTTCGTTAGAATACCGATGCTATAGCCTTCACTATTAGCAGTATTTCTTGATTTAATGGCACTTATGAATGTCTTTATATTTGGGAATTTATTAATGAACATTGTGAGTTCTTCTGTGTGTCTCCTTATGACAGGTTATCTTCTACGGACTTTAATCAGAAGGGAGATAAGGGTGGGGGGCTGTGGTCAAGCAGAAAGCCTACATGAAAAACATCCCAACCACTGATGTGGTTATATAGGCAGTTGCAGAATCCAAGACATCAGAAGAGGGTGATAAGTTAAAATGCCAATCCTGCAGGAAAGGAGAGGTGGGGTGTGTAAAGCAAAATAGTTTTCAGCAAGTACAGCTGACTCAGGCTGTGAACCGGACCCTACTGCAAGCAGACACTATCATGGTCTTTGGTTTGGGGCAGTCCATGCTAAGGGTCCTGTGGAGAAAGCTGGCGTAAGTGCTGTGTAAAACAATTCATCATTTGAAACCCTGTTCCTGAAATGCAGTGCACTTATTGACCAATTGAGGCTGCTTATAGAGGAGGCCTTTACCAGTTGGTTCAAGCATTGGTCAATTCCATCTCATAGCACCATGACTCTTAGTGACCTTACTAGAAACTATCCAAATCACAGCTTCCCTCTGCAAAGGAAAGCATTGGTCTGTGTCACCTGGAAGGGGTGACTGGTGAGAAAAAGGGTCTCAGCAGGTGCAGCTTTACCCAGAGGCCAGGAAGCTGACCCTAGATAACAAGGACAGTTCTTGCAGTTGTACACTACCACCAGTGCAAGAGCAATCAACTCGTCAGGCACCACCGGGACTGGAGAAGTACCAGCATCACTATCAAAAATACTCCCAAGGTTGACCGACCACTTCCCATGCATCACTACAGCTTTGTACTTGCCACCTTAGAGCATGGGAGGGAAGGCAGAGAGAGAAGACAGAGAGAAGCAGGCCTGCAGGCAGAGGGAAAGCAGAGGAGAAACCTGCAGGAACAATCCTTTGTGCTTGCAATTAGTGGCTTAATCTTTGAAATAAACAAGGGCACTTGCAACTATGAGTATCTTTTATGGTTAATTACTGCTACTTGTGTTGGCAGTTATCAAGTGTCATGTACGACTATTTTATATCCTTAACTTGGTCAGCTAAATGTGTAGTCTTTAGCTCCCTGTGTATTTAAAACTTGTTATTACATGTGCAGTTACTGTTTTGTATCTGGCAATTCACCAGTCAAAACACGATGTACATTACTTGGGTACAGATCATTCCATTTTAATTCCACTGCCACCCCCCCAGTAACCAGTCATGTTTGACTGACCTTTTCAGATTAAAAACTAAATGGAAGAGATACGTGGAATTTATTTGCACATTCTCCTTGTTGAGCCCTGTCACTTTAGTTGCAGCACTCCCTGAATTTCCTCACTCGGATTTGAGAAGTGCTTGTAAGCCTTTCAAGGCTGGACACATTTTCTTTGGCTCATTTTCCTGTTTGCCTTCACATTCAGAGGCTGATCTTCAAAGAGCATTATTAATTGTGATGATACTTAGTCTAGAATATTTCCAACCGCACAAACACAAAGATGGCTTAAATCCCTGAATAGCACCAAATACCTGCATTCCAAAAGACAGGTAAATGTTTCCCAAAGATCAGGAAAACAATTTTATTCTTTTGTACACCAAAGCTGATTTTCCTTCCATGAGCATGAACATCTTAATTTTATGAAAGAATCCAGTGGGCAACTTGCATCACTATAACCACTGACGGTCTTCAGTCATGCTGATCAAAACAAGTTTCTGGGAGAGGTTAGTTAATGCTGCCTGTATGAGCATCTACCAAAATCGGTGCAGATTGTGCTCTTTTTCAGTACCTACTACATGACACACAATAGCCCTGAGATTCTAACATACTGAGTGGACAGAACTGACATAGGATACCAGGAATGGTTCAGGATAGTGGCAAAGGTGTCACCATGGTACCTTTGAGGCATCTATACTGAGATGAGTACTTTTCCCCCTGTTTTGTAGCATTGAACTCACTTACCCATTGGAGTTGTTCCTTGACCATACCACTGGTATCCAGGTTAAAACACTAGCCTTGACATACATAGTGAAACCACCGTTTATGAAGGTACAGTGTAGCAAAGCCTTAATTTTTGAGTTAATTGAATTCAAAATGTTTCTCTAGAAATTTTATTTTTTTTTTTTTAAAAAGAGGTAAAATATAAGGAAGAGCAAAACAGACACAGTTAGAAATGACTAGAAACGGTATGAAATTTGGCACAGCTCTTCTCCAATTTTTGCCTATCTTAGTGCTGAGGCAATGGCACGCACATAAAATGGGCAGGCACATTATGCTGTACATCTTTAAGGCTCTGTATGAACATTATCTAATTAGTTGGTAAGGAAAATTGCTGTGGGCAAGCTGTTTCAAATGGCAGAAACTGCAGGGGATACAGCTCAAACACCAACTGCAGCTCTGAATACGTAAGGGCCCAAAGGGAACAGGCAAGCAGGCTGAAAGTCTGGACCAAGCCTGCAAGAGGGCTTCGAAAATACAAATAAATTTAACACATGAAGACTGGCAGCAGCTCACGTAGCTACACTGGTTATACTAAGAAAGGATTGCCAATCTCAATTGTTAGACTTTAGCATGGAGAGGAGATTACATTATAACAGAAATGCTACCCAGGCCTTAATTACAGCAGATGGATGCTTTGTTATACCGCTTCAGGAAAGCAAAGGTCCCATCACAAAAAGAAGTTTCTACGTTTCCTTTAAATTTACTCCAGAATACCGAGACCTCCAGTGCATAACTTCTGCATCTTTTGGTTTCCCATTCCTCTTTTCCTTGGAAAGTATTTTTTTTTAACTTGGAAACTAAAGATAATCTGGTAACTAAAACACTGGTCTGTCATTCAAGGTCTCAGGTATGTTCCCGCCTAATGTACAAGTTCCGTTGACAACCCAGCACCAGTACTTGCCCCGTTCTCTCCATTCTGACTACTGAGGCTGTGATTTTTTTCAGGCTGTCTTCTTTGAGAGAAGGTCTGCATGAGTCAAGAGTGAATGAGCATTCTTGGCAGCACACACAAGGATCAAACTGTCTATGAGGAATGTAGACGTGGTTGGTGTGGTAGGACACTGCTTTAAAAATCAGGCTTATCACAGCTGGAGCAAGGAACTGAGAGCGTGCTTCATGCCAGTAAGTCATCCAGTATCACTATAGATAGACCACGATAGGTTTGTGTCTATCTGAAGGTAAGAGATTTGCCATCTTTCCAGTGTGTAGCACAGCCGTTGCAATGGAGTCTAACATACTTCCTGATGTCATGAAAACTGCCTGGATTGGAGATGACTAAATACAATGCCTCAGGGGCCCAGAGACAGACCCATCACTCTTGGCACAACTTCTCTTTTTTTCCTGCCCAGACGAAAGAGCAGTGCTAAAAGCCCTTTCCTGTGGGGTGAAGAGTGATGAGATACGAACATAAACCTCCAAATGTGTCCAGTTGCCTTCCTGGGTCTTGAGGGAAAGCCGTTAGGTGAGGGAACTGGCTAGCTTGTGTCAGTGCCAGATAAAGAATTTTTTTTTTTTAAGACAGAGCATTAAAGGAGAGAAAAAAAGAAAGGGGAAAAAAAAAATAAAAGGACGTGAGGGAGGGATATTTAGAAATGCAGGAAATGGAAGCTTTATCAGGAGTTTTCTGGGGAGATAAGGAGCTGGGCTGGCCCATCTCTACATGGTGTGGACACACTCACTGCCTTTGAGTCTCTCAGGAAAGAGCAAAAGGAGCTGCTGACATTTCTGCTTAAAAGGAAGAATCAATGAATCTTTGTTTCCTACTGCCTGCTTGTTTGACCTTATTGTGTTGCGGAATAGAAAAGAAAGAAAAGGGAACAGGAGAGAGGAGAGGCAATTCTTGTTAATAAAATCCAAGACAAGATCACAGCCCTCTGATCATCGCTGGAGATGCTATTATTTGGTTGTTGTCCTATTTACCGTTGTTGCTCATTTCTGATTCTTGCCTTGCTGTAATAAGTCACAGTCTTTCCACCCATCATCCCTGTATTGACAGGCAAATGTCACCCACGTTTGATTGACGTCCATTGCTTCTGAATACAGAAGTATGATTTAGGAATCAATTCTGTTTGTTTATTTAAACAGCTCTTTGTGTACCTTGTATATCTGTAAGCAGGACAAGTTTCTTAATATTTTCTCAGGAGAACTGTCGCTAATATCACAGATTCACCTTCCCACTCAGACACAGAGGTTTCCACGAGGCCTTGAGGGAGGAGAAACCTTACACAAACACCGAAAAAAAAAAAAAAAAAGGATATCAAGAAAAAGAAAAAAACCCCAACAAACCAAACCAAACAAACAAAAAATTAAGACTTAACAAAACACTTTACTGCCCCCAAGTTAAGGCAGAGAGACCTTTTCCTCAGGTCCAGGCATTTGCTGATGTGCATACGCCCCGCACTTTCCTTTGGCTTCTAAGCAAAAGGGAACTCTTCCCCTCGGCATCAGTTTGCAAGCAAAGTGGTGGCTGATTTTAACACCGGGAAAGGCTGCAGACAGTGAGGAGTATGCCAGCCTTAATTCACAGAAAGAAGTGTTTCCTTCTCTGCTTTTATGGTTGTAATCGGGGAGTGGGGAAGAGGGAGATTCGAAATCGTGAGAGATGCTAATCTCTCTTACTGTGCTAGGTGGGAGGTATATTTTCAAGTAACTTCCACTCGGACAATCGGTAACTGTAAAGCATCCCTACATTTAAAGCGGTATTTCCCAGAAAACACTAATATAACAGAGTGGCCTCGGGGAAGCGTTAAGCAGGAGGTGGATTGACCTTTTAACTCCCGATTGGTGACCTGAAGGGTACCCAGAGGCACATCTCTTCCTTTCGGTCTGCACCAGAAAGAGCTGTCATCGCTAGACGCAGCTAGTGAGTGAGGCTCACGATTTCACTGTTCATTCGTTTGCGGGAGGGGTGGGGGAGGGAGAGAGGGGGGAAAAAAATATATATTTCCCACACTGCCAGAGTAATGCCAAACTCTCTGTGAGTGGGAAGAGCAGAGCAGATGCTGGAATGAGATGCCAAAGCAGCAACCCTTTCCCCTGCGCTTTTGGGTGCCTATAAATTGCTCCAGAGCGCTCGTCAGCCTCCTCCTCTCCTGGCAGGTGGCACTCGGGCAGGATCCCGCTCTCCCTCCGGCT